>WAAF01006235.1:22180-78655 GCA_013400475.1 Tricholaema leucomelas | reverse complement strand
GAGGAGAGGAGAGGAGAGAAGAGAAGGGAAGGGAAGGGAAGAGAAAAGAGAAGAGAAGAGAAAAGAGAAGAGAAGAGAAGAGAAGAGAAGAGAAGAGAAGAGAAGAGAAGAGAAGAGAAGAGAAGAGAAGAGAAGAGAAGAGAAGAGAAGAGAAGAGAAGAGAAGAGAAGAGAAGAGAAGAGCTTTTCCTTCCCATCCTACCTTTGACACTGACTGCTGGAGGTATTTCACTGAGCAGGACAAGTTCTCCTCTCCTCCCCCTCTGCTTGCTCCCTTCTTTCCTTGTAGCCCTTTGCCCCCACACCCCACTTTGTTTCTCAAATCGTTGTAGAGAATTTCAAGCATCAGATTTTTCTCTTCAGAATCAGAGTGAAGTGTTGGCAGAAGGGAGCAGCCCAGGCTGTGGGTTCCACTGGTTCATCTCCTCTTCAGCTGCCTGCTGCATTCCAGTCTCTCTCAGATTTGGGGTCACCTTGGACTCTTTGAACCTGGGTCACTATCAAATGTTAGTTTTTTATGCCCTGTTATTTGTTTGCTGTTGCTGCTCCTCCACACCTGCACAGCAAGTTGGGGGTCATTGACTGGCTTATTTCCCCTCCTCCTTTCACAGAACTGTTCTGGTCAGAAAAGCCTTCCAAGATTATCAAATCCAACCTTCAGCCCAGCCCCACCATGGCCACCAAACCATGCCCCAGGTGCCAGGGCCACACCTTTCTTGAGCACCTCCAGGCATGAGCACTCCACCAGCTCCCTGGGCAGCCTCTGCCAGTCCCTGACCACTCTTGCAGCAAAGACATTTTATCTCCTCTCCAGCCTAGCCCTCCCCTGGCACAGCTTCCCAGTGAAACAGGAAGGGATTCCAGCCCCTGCTCTCCTCCAGTCTTGTGACCATGATGACTGACCAGAAGATTCTCCAGAGGTTTCTCCCCATCTCTGCTCAATACTTCTGCCCAAATTTCTCCCCTGGCCAGTATCTTGCAGCCCCTTCAAAGCCACAGACTCACAGAGATGCAGACTGGGCTCACCCCGTGGGGACCATGGCACCTCCCTAGCCCCTCAGACCAGAGCATCCTTTAGAATGCAAACCCAGATCGATTATCATGGAATCACAGAGTGGCTTGGGTTGGAAGAGACATTGAAGATCATCCAGTTCCAAGCCCCCTGCCACAGGCAGGGACACCTCCCACCAGCCCAGAGTGCTGAAGGAGTCAATTGTTTGATGCTGATTTGAAGAGCAGAGAGTGAGCAAAGCAGAACACGAAGCCCTCAGGGGACTGAAGGCTGTGGGCATCCTTTTGGGAAGCTTTTCTTTCTACATCTGGTATCAGTCATAGAACCAGAGAATGGTTTAGGTTGGAAGGGACCTCAAAGATCATCCAGTTCCAACCCCACTCTTCTTCATGCACCCCAGGACCCCGTTGGCCCTCTTGGCCCCCAGGGCACATTGCTGCCCATGGATGTTCTCCCCCAGCACTCCCAGGCCCTCTCCACAGGGCTGCTCTCCAACAGTCACCTCCCAGCCTGGACTGCTGCAGTTTATTATTGCTCCCCAGGTGCAGGACTCTGCTCTTGTCCTTGCTGAACCTCATCTGGTTCCTCTGTGCCCAGCTCTGTCTGTTCAGGTCTCAGGCGTGGCCACACAGTGACTCTCAGGCACCAACTCATGGCCTTAGCTGTGAGAGTCTGGGCTGCAGAAAACATCCACAGGGGCCAGGCTGTGTCCCAGCAGCAGCACCAGGAGAGAGGGAGACTGAATCCAGTGTGGAAATGGTACCTCTGAGGAAACAATGGAACAGGAAAGATGGCAGAGCTGCCAGCTGGAGCAGCACCCTGAGCTGAAGGGGAGATGCTGCTCCTGCTAGGACTGGGACAAGAAATTAGAAAGGCAGAGCTGTGGAGTCATTTTGGCAGAGCTGCAGATGGCAGTCAAAAAGCCTTTGCAGGTGGCAGGAAGCCTGAGCAGGGCAGGTAACTGCTCAAGCCCATCAGTGCCATTAACCAGCCCCAGCCCAGCACTGCATCACAAAAGGCCACCTGAGAGCCAGCAAAGCACATCCCCAGGTGAGAGACTCCATCTCACAAAGCATCGTTCAGGGCAGCTTCAGAGTGGTTCTGTGCCTCTGCCTGACGTGAGGCTTATCAAAGGGGAGCAGCAAGAAGGCAGGAGTGACCTAGATCCTTCACACGGCATTGGGAGAGCTGTTAGAGGAGCACAGCAGCAGCTCTGCTCTCAGCTCCTGGCAGGGGCTGCAGGAGCACAAAAGAGCACTGGAAGGAAAGCTACAGAAGTCTACTGGGGCTGGCAAACGTCCTTGGCTTGAGGTCAATTGATGCTTGGCACAGAGAGCTTGAGGGTCTTTGCCATGGAGTGCCCCTCTCACAAGGAGGCAGCTGGGTGGAGAGGCTGGCATTGGAAATGGGGTGCTGCAGAGCAGGGGGAGCTGCTGGTGCTGGGGTGGCCTGGTCAGAGCAAGGGAAATAGAGCATCTCCCCATGGACAGTGCCTCAACGGTGTTTTGGGGCTTTGCCCCTCTCTGGCTGACCCTGGTGGAGCAGGGAATTCCTGGCATCATGCAGACAATGCCATGCAGACAATGCCACTGTGCAGACAGTGCCACTGTGCAGACAATGCCATGCAGGCAATGCCACTGTGCAGACAATGCCATGCAGGCAATGCCACTGTGCAGACAAGTGCAGAGTCCTGCAGCTGGGGAGGAAGAATAAACTGCAGCAGTCCAGGCTGGGAGGTGACTGCTGGAGAGCAGCCCTGTGGAGAGGGCCTGGGAGTGCTGGGGGAGAACATCCATGGGCAGCAGTACCCTGGGGGCCAAGAGGCCAATGGGGCCCTGGGGGGCATTCAGCAGAGTGTGCCCAGCAGATCCAGGGAGGTTCTCCTGCCCCTCTGCTCTGCCCTGCTGAGACCTCATCTTGAGCACTGCCTTCAGTTTGGGGCTCCCCAGTTTCTGCTGGAGAGAGTCCAAGGGAGGGCTGTGAGGATGAGGAGGGGACTGGAGCAGTGCCTGGTGAGGAGAGGCTGAGGGACCTGGGGCTGCTTAGTCTGGAGAAGCCTGAGAGGGGATTGGATCAATGTCTGTAACTCTCTGAGGGCTGGGGGTCAGGAGGGGGGCACAGGCTCTGCTCACTGCTCCCTGGGACAGGACAAGCAGCAGTGGATGGAAGCTGCAGCACAGGAGGTTGCAGCTCAGCACAAGAGGGAACTTCCTGCCTGGAAGGGTCCCAGAGCCCTGGCACAGGCTGCCCAGAGAGGCTGTGGAGTCTCCTTCTCTGGAGCCTTTCCATGCTTCAGCCCTCTGAGCATCTTGGTGGCCTCCTCTGGACTGGCTCCAACAGTTCCATATCCTTGTGCTGGGGGCTCCAGAACTGCACACAGTGCTCCAGGTGGGGTCTGAGGAGAGCAGAGACATGAAGAGAAGGCTGCTCAGTGTGGAGCAGGAGCTGCCTCTCCTCCACAGGCCCTTCTCCTGCCTCTGGCTGCTGTGTCCAGCCCCTGCCAGCACTGTGAGGAGACTTGCAGGACAATGTTCATCGTGTTCCAGGGCTCCTGCAGCATTCACAGCTGCCCAGTCCAGCACCAGGCCATCCCAGTCTGCCCTGGAGGGTTGGTCTGTGTCAGGATGGTGAACTGCCTGGACTGGAGTCTCAGCTCAGGGACCTCTGGGGTCAATGCTGGAGCCCTGGGGCAAGGTGTGGCACTGCAGCACCTCAGACTGGGGCAGACCTCTATGGCTTGAGGGGCTGAGGGCTGTGGAGGGGCAGAGCAAAGCACCTGGACGAGGGCACAGAGGCACTGTCAGCAAGTTTGCTGATGACATCAAACTGTGCAGTGGCTGCAGGAGGCTGTGCTGCCATTCAGCCAGACTGGGACAGGCTGAGAGCTGGGCAGGGAGGAATGGAATGAGACCACCAAGTGTAGAGTCTGGCACCTGGGAAAGGACAACCCCAGGGAGCAGTATGGGTTGGGAACTGAGCTGTTGGAAGACAGTGAAGGGGAAAAGAGTTGGGGGTCCTGGTGGGTGGAAGGGTGCCCATGAGCCAGCAATGTGCTCTGGGGGCAGGAGGGGCAATGCCAATCTGGGGTGCATTAGAAGGGCTGTGGTGAGTAGGTCGAGAGAGGTTCTCCTGCCCCTCTGCTCTGCCCTGCTGAGGCCACAGCTGGAGTCCTGTGTCCAGTTCTGGGCCCCCAGTTCAAGAGGGACACAGAACTGCTGGAGAGAGTCCAGCACAGAGCCACAGAGGATGAAGGGAATGGAACAGCTCTGTTAGGAGGAGAGCCTGAGAGAGCTGGGGCTGGGAGCTGGGAGAAGAGGAACCTGAGAGGTGACCTCAGCAGTGGTGATAAAGATGTGCAGGTGAGTGGCAGAGGCTGAGCCAGGCTCTGCTGGGGGATGCCAGTGCCAGCACAAGGGGCAGTGGTGCAGGCTGAGGCAGAGGAAGCTCCATGGAAACATGAGGAGGAATTTTTCCCTGTGAGGCTGCCAGAGCCTGGCACAGGCTGCCCAGGGGGGCTGTGGAGTCTCCCTCTCTGCAGATATTCAACCCCCACCTGGATGTGTTGCTGTGGGATCTGCTCTGAGTGCTCCTGCTCTGGCAGGGCTTGGACTGGACGAGCTCTGGAGCTCCCTTCCAGCCCCTGACACTCTCTGACTCTGTGATTCTGTGAGCTGGGCATAAGGGTGCAGGGGAGGAGAAATGAGGAACCTTCTGGCCTCAGACCAATGGATGGGTCCATGCCTGCTGCCTGCACCTCTCCTACCTGCACCTGCCCTGCCTGCAGCTGGGCACTGCCTGCACCTGAGCAACCTGATCTGGTGAAGGATGTCCCTGCTGACTGCAGGAGGTTGGACTGGATGACTTTTGGAGGTCCCTTCCAGCCCAAACCATTCTTTGAAGTCTTTCTCCCCTCCTGGGAGCTGCTGGGCAGGGGACACCTGAGGCTCATCTTCCTCTCCCATGGCATGAATGGAATTGCAGATACAGACTGAGGGTGGAGTGTCCTGGAAGTGAGGCAGGGAAAAGGTTTCCTGGCACAGTGCTGCAGACTCTTCTCTTTTAACACTTTGCAGAGAACAGAATCAGGCTCCCAGCTGCCTGTCATCAGCTCCCTGCTCATTGCAGAGCCACAGCCACGAGATCTGCAGGGTGCCAGAGGGACTCTCAGAGCCTCTGGTGCCTACAGCAGGCAAGAGGATGAGCATTGCCCATCCATTGCCCTCAAACTCCTGATCCTGCTTCCCAGTCATGAGGTGAAACAAGCCAGAGGGGCAGGAGGGGAGGACTGCTCCTGATGTGAAGGAGGCAAAGACCTCACTGGTCCTTGACAGATGAGACAAGGGTAGGTCCCTCCTGCACCCAGCCCTCGTGGGGCAGACACTGCAGGGGTGGCCATAGGAGGGCTGAAAGCAACAAACTTGCTCTGTTTCGGGGTCAGATAAGTGCTGAGCTCAGCTGGTGGCTCCTGGTGGCATCACTGAGTGTGCCCAATGGTGACTTCCCACTGATGGTCCTGAAGAGTGTGCCCTGGGGAGGGCAGTGCCAGCCTCAAAGGGGGTCACAGCTTTCCTGCAGGTGGCCATGGCAGTGTGAGATGGGAAGAGCTGCAGGAGTGTGACAGAGCTCTGAGGAGGAAGAAACCTCCTGGGGGGCTCTGAGGGAGGGAAAGAGCTCTGCAGGAGGGGGAGGTCATAGAATCATAGAAGGGACCTCAAGGATCATCCAGCTCCAACCCCCTGCCATAGGCAGGGACACCTCCCACTGGAGCAGGTTGCTCAAGGCCTCATCCAGCCTGGCCTTAAACACCTCCAGGGAGGTTGTGGAGCACAGAAGCACCCAATGTGATCAAAGATCACATTGGGTGCTTCTGTGCTCCACAACCTCCCTGGGCAACTTGTGCCAGTGTCTCACCACCCTCACTGTAAAGGACTTCCTCCTAACATCCACTCTAAATCTCCCCTCTGCCAGTTCAAACCCATTCCCCCTCATCCTGACATTACCAGACCTTGTCAATAGTCCCCCCCCAGCCTTCCTGCTGTGTGGGAAGAACGTTTGAGGGGGGAGAGACAAAGGGCAGCAGTGAGTGGGAAAGCTCCAGTGGGGCTCCTGAGCCTGCGAGGTGAGAAGCACACAGGGAGAGAGAGGAGAACAGAGCAGGTGAGAGCCTCCCAGGTGCATTCCTCCCAGAGCCTTCTCCATCTGCTTGCAGGGGCAGGAGTGCCCAGGTGCTGAGCAGCCTGCAAGCAGAGCCCTGGCAGCAGTGCCCCTGTGCAGCAAGGAGCAGGCCTGGGGAAGCTCCCTGCTGTTTGACAGGGCTGGGAATAAAGAACAGTTTGGGGTCCTGCTGTCGCCCCTGGCAGCCTGCAGCAGCAGGGCACAGGGGGAGAAGGTGCTCACAAGAGGAAAGCAGGGGAGGGCTTGGGGGTGGAGTGGTGGAGCCAGAGGTGCCAGGGGCAGAGGGCTGCTCTGCTCCCCCCAGCTCAAGCAGTCTTCAGAGGCCTGCTCTTGGCTCTGCTCTTAGTCCTGGAGGAGGTGAAGCTGTGACAAGCAGGCTGCAGGCACTGCAGGGCAGGCGAGGGGCAGGGAGGAACCAGCTGCTGCTCCTCTGCGCCCTGCTGGCTGGCTGTGACCCAGCTGGTGCCCAGCTCTGCAGCAGAGAGCTCCTGGGCACAGACTCACAGCCTGCACTGGGCTGGAAAGGACCCTGAGGTCATCCTGTTCAACCCCCCTGCAGTCAGCAGGGACTCCTCTGACTGGAGCAGCTTGCTCAGGGCCCCACCAGGGCTGACCTTGAATGTTTCCAGACTGGGGCCTCCACCACAGCCTTGGGCAGCCTGTGCCAGTCTCTGCCCACCCTCACTGTGCAGGACTTCCTCCTGGTGTGCAGCCTAACTCTGCCCTGCCCCAGTTCCAAGCCATTGCCCTTGGCCTGCCCCCACAGCCCCTTCTGAACAGTCCCTCCCCAGCCTGCCTGTGCCCCCTTCAAAGGGGCAGGATCTCCTCTCTCCATCCCTGCCCAGGCTGCTTTGGATGCAGCCCAGGCTGCCCTTGCCCTTCTGGGCTGGCAGTGCCCACTGCTGGCTCCTGCCCAGCTTCTCCCCCAGCAGCACCCCCAAGTCCTTCTCTGCAGGGCTGCTCTCAGCCTCACCACCCCCAGCCTGGACTGCTAATGGGGGTCCCAGAGCAGCCCCAGTGCAGGAGGCTCTGCAGGGCTGGTGTCAGAGCTGTGCTGCTCTCAGCACCATGGAATGAGGCAGGCAGGGAAAGGAGAGGTCCTGTGGGGTTCGGCTTTGATCAGTGGCCAGACCTTAGCTAACCTGCCCCAGAGAGCCTCCAGCAGGCCCAGCTCTAGCAAGCATTTGGGGCTTGCTTTCTGCCTCCCCCGGGGCTGTGGCTGCCCTCGGGCCAGGCCATCCTCAGAGCAGCAGGACTCACACCAAAGCCACCAGGGCAGGACTTCATCCCCATCCCTGAGCCACCCTGGGTTTGCAGAGCCCTTCCACACAGACTCTGCCTGTGCTCGGCCCCAGGTCCCAGTGTGTGGATTTGGGGTGGAGAAAGCAGCAGCTGAGGGGCTCCTGGTGGGCTCCTGGTGCTCTCCTTGTGGTGCCATCCAGGCCTCCGGTGGCCGATGCCATCCAGCTGAGCTCTCTGCAGGCGGCTCCTGTGCCCTGAGCACTGGGGGGGGCCCTGGGGCAGCATGTGGGCAACCAGCAGCCAGGGCTGCTGCCATCACCCCTGAGCCTCCTCGGGAAGCTCTGCTTGTGCTGCTGGGCTGGGGCTGGGGCAGGTTTCTGCAGCTCAGCTCCTCCGTGCCAGATTGTAAGGCAGAGGCCAGGGCAGCTCTGCTGGCACCCAGGGGAGCAGAGAGGTGATCCTGCTGCAGAGCCAGGGGGATCTTTGCTCCTGGGAGCTGGGCTGAGGTGAGGCTCTGTTGGAGCCAGGGCGTTTTGTCAGCCCAAGCAATGAGGGAGAGGATTGCAAAGCTCTGGTGAGCATCACTGCCACCCTCACCCCTGCTCCTCCGACCCAGCCAGCTGGGGCCAGCCCTGGTCAAGGCACCAAAGCTTCACCTGGCACTGCCTCAGCTCAGATTTCAGCCTCCCCCACAGCAGCTGAATTTCCTTCCTGCCTCTGGCAGTTTCACTGCCCAGGTCCCTGCAGTGCTGCAAAGCTGGGGGCAGGGCTGCTGGGCTGGGAGCAGCAGGATGGAGATGTGGGTTCCCCAGTTTGGGGCTCCCCAGTTTGGGGCTCCTCAGTTTCAGAGGGACAGGATCTGCTGGAGAGGGTCCAAGGAAGGCTATGAGGATGAGGAGGGGACTGGAGCAGTGCCTGGTGAGGAGAGACTGAGGGCCCTGGGGCTGCTTAGTCTGGAGAGGAGAAGCCTGAGAGGGGATTGAATCAACGTTTAGAACTCTCTGAGAGCTGGGATCAGGAGGGGGGAACAGGCTCTGCTCACTGCTCCCTGGGACAGGACAAGCAGCAGTGGATGGAAGCTGCAGCACAGGAGGTTGCAGCTCAACACAAGGGGAACTTCTTGTCTGGAAGGGTCCCAGAGCCCTGGCACAGGCTGCCCAGAGAGGCTGTGGAGTCTCCTTCTCTGGAGCCTTTGCAGGCCTGTCTGGATGTGTTCCTGTGTGCCCTGCTGGATGGTCCTGCTCTGGCAGGGCTTGGGCTGGATGAGCTCTTTGGGTCCTTTCCAGCCCCTGACATCTGTGAGCTGTGATCTGAATTTCACCCCCTGGGCTTCTCCTTCTGTCTGCAGAAAGACTTCTGTGCCTTTCTGGACTTTCCTCTCTCCAAGTCATTGCTGCCCACCCCAGCTGAAGAAGCAGCAGGATGGAGTCTGCTGTGACCTGTGAGCCCCTGACCAGTGCCTTTTAACCAAGTACAAACCCCAGGGGAAATCTGCTCCTTAGGCTGGCAGAGGCCTGAGAGGTTTTCACCTCTTTGAAACAGGAGTTTTGCCAAACTCACCTGGGGGGGGGGTCCTATCTGACCCAGTAGCCCTGCTGGTGCCTTTCTGCTGGCAGCTGGAGCTGACATCCTCTGATCTGTGATGTTCTGGGGCCCACAGCCACCATGGCTCTTGGTTCCTTGCCCGGGCTCGGGGCTCGCTTTGCTTCCAGGCAGGCTGGGAAAGGAGAGGGTCCTGTGGGAGCCTGGCCCTGGTCAGACCTTAGCACACCTGCCCCAAAGCCTGCCAGCCTCAACAGCTTCCAGCAGGGCAGCTCTGGCAGCTGTGGCTCTTGCTTTCTGCTTTCACCCCACTCTGGGGCTGCCTGACTGAGTCCTGCGTGAAGGCATCCTCACAGGAAAGGGCATTAGACCACATCCACTCCTAGCATGAATCCATCCCCATCCCTGACCTCCTTCTGGAGCCAGAGGGAAGCTCCCTCACTGTTCTGAGTCACTGCTGGAGCACAGCCTGAGGCTGCAGCTCCCTGGTGTCCTGGCAGTGAGCTCATGGCACTGATGGCAGCCCCAGAGACCTCAGGCCCCTCTGAAGCCTGGAGATGTCTGCCTGGGAAGAGTCCTGCATCCTGTCACCTGCTGGCCAAAGCTGCCCTGGGCTCAGTGGGATGAGCTGCAGAGGGTCCTGCAGGTGGAGAGGAGGCTGCCACTGAGGGCATCTCAGAAGAAAATCTCTCTGAACTCCTCTCAGGGCAGCAGCAATGCTGTGGGCAGCTGGAGCAGGGCAGGGATTGTGCCCCTGGACTTGGCACTGGCAAGGCCACAGCTTGATGCTGGGCTCAGGTTTGGGTTCCTCACTCCAAGAAGAACTTTGAGGGGCTGGAGTAGGTCCAGAGAAAGGCAACAAAGCTGAGGAGGGATTTGGAGAACAGGGCTGGGGAGGTGCAGCTGAGGGAGCTGGGGGTGTGCAGCCAGGAGAAGAGGATGCTGAGGGCAGAGCTCATTGCTCTCTTCAGCCCTCTGAGGAGGCTGCAGTGAGGTGGGGGTTGGGCTCTGCTCCCTAGGATCAGGTGATAGGAGGAGAGGAAATGGCCTGGAATTGTGCCAGGGGAGGGTTAGATCGGAGAGGAGAAGAAATTTCTTTGCTGCAGGAGTGGTCAGGGACTGGCAGAGGCTGCCCAGGGAGGTGGTGGAGTGCCCATGCCTGGAGGTGCTCCAGAAAGCTGTGGCCATGGCACCTGGGGCTGTGGTGTGGTGGCCATGGTGGGGCTGGGTTGCTGGTTGGGTTTGCTGTTGCTGTTTCCAGCAAGGGAAGGTCTCTCCCTGGGCCTGGGCAGCAGAGTGGCTGGAGCTGGCAAGGTGTGGTGCTGCCTGCGGCAGTGACCTGGATGCTGCCCAAATCCAGCCCAGCTGCTTCCTCCCTTTTCTTCTGATCCTTCCCTCATCAGGAGCAGGACCCTGGAGAAGGCCCTGGCCAGCAGAGGTGGCTGAAGCCGAGGCTGAGCTCTGAAGAGCCTGGGACCTGGCTGAGTCAAAGACCACTGAGGGAACAGGAGATGTGTTGGGAAGTGGCCTGGGGGGGATTCCTTCCAGGACAGAAAGTGACTGCTTTGAGCCTTGGGCGCTGGGCAATTGTCAGTGCCTGGGACAGGGAAGCTGAGGCAACACAAGGCTGTGGGGAGCTCCCTGCTGCACTTCTCAGCAGGGACCAAGTGACCACTCCAGATCTGCTGCAGGCTGCTCTCACTCCTGGCACAGCAGCTCTCTGTACCCGAGCAGAGAGGCTGAGGCTGGAGCTGTGCCAGCCCAAGCTGAGCTCCCTCTGCCCTGTTGGGCTCCAGCAAGGGGTGGCAGCAGCAGCCTCTGGAGGGGCAATGGGCTGGCAGCCTGACAGGTGCTGCAGGGGGTCAGCTGGTGGCACCCAGCTCTCTCCAGTGCACAGCTCTGCCTCATGCACTGGGGTGCTCTGCTCCCTGGGCTGGGGGTTGTGAGCAGGATGAGGATGCAGCCTGGGGACTCTGCTCTGCCCTGGTGGTGATGTATGGCTCCAGGTCTGGGCTTCCCCAGTTCAAGGGAGATGGAACTGCTGGAGAGAGGCCAGCAGAGGCCACCAAGATGCTGAGGAGCCTGGAGCAGCTCTGTGAGGAGCAAAGGCTGAGAGCCCTGGGGATGAGAGCCTGCAGAAGAGCAGCCCCAGATGGCATCTGATCAATGCTCAGCAAGAGCTAAAGGGTGGGAGGCAAGAGGCTGGGGCCAGACTCTTGTCAGTGGTGCTCAGGACAAGGGGCACTGGGCACAGACTGGAGCCCAGGAGGTTCCATCTGAACAGGAGGAGAAACTTGTTTGGTGTGAGGGTGCTGGAGGCCTGGAGCAGGCGGCCCAGAGAGGTTGTGGAGTGTCCT
This sequence comes from Tricholaema leucomelas, assembly GCA_013400475.1. Lineage (NCBI taxonomy): Eukaryota > Metazoa > Chordata > Aves > Piciformes > Lybiidae > Tricholaema lacrymosa > Tricholaema leucomelas. The sequence goes on along the minus strand of WAAF01006235.1, from coordinate 67,328 downwards.
CCTCTGGAGACTTTTAAAGCCCCTGGGCATTGTGACCCTGGCAAGCTGCTGTGGGAGCCCTGAGTGGCCTCCAGAGGTCCCTTCCGACCGCACTGTGCTGGGATTCTGGGGTCTGTGAGTGCCCAGGGCAGCTGGACTGGGCAGCAACTGGGAGGGCTTGGGCTGGAAGTTACCATCCCTGGTCCTGCCAACCTCCTTTGGAGCCACTGAAAGCTTCCTCCTCTGCACAAGAGCAGCAGAAACAGAGCTGGTCTGAAGCCAGGGCAGAAAGTGTTGGGTGCCTGAGAGCCTGCTGCTGGGAGCAGGTCAGCGACGCTGCCAGCACTGCTGGGCCTGCTGGCTCGGGCTCCATCCCCACCTGCAGGGCTGGCTCGGGGTCAGGCTGCACCTCGGCAGCTCCGGGCCAGCTCCTCTGCCTCTGCAGCACACAGCTGCAGCTTAACCCAGTGTGGCAAATCTGCAGGACCTGGGCTAGAGCTGTTAGCATCCTGGTGGTGATGAGCAGACCCTTGAGAGCTGAAGTGCTGCAGCTGACACCAGAGACCTCTCCCATCCTTTTCTTTAGCTGCTTGTGAGCGTCTGACACATCCAGCTGAGATTCCCTGCACTGCCTGTGCCAGAGGATGAGCTGTGCTGGACAACCCGAAAGAGAATGACCAGGGCAGCTGTGAGGAGCTGAGGACACAGCTGTCATCTCCCCACTGTTTAGAAACACTTCCCTGTGCTGTCACACAGTGCAGCTCTGCAGCTGCAGGAGCCCACGGGGGAGGCTGGAGTCCAGCACTGATGTGGCCCCCACCAGGGGTGTGCTGAGCTGAGCTCTCCCAGCAGCTCCAGCAGCCAGCCCTGAGCCTTGGGGCTGCGCTTTGGTGGTCACTGAGCTTTGAGATGGCAAATGGTGGGGAGTGGAGTGGCAGAGCCAGGACCTGTGCCCGAGGAGGGTGCAGGGAGGGGCAGGCAGTGCCACCGGTGCAGCAGCTCTCTGGAGCCTCGGGAGGGGCTGGGGGCCCACGAACACGTAAGGTGCAGCAGCCTTGGGCACAGAGCTGCTGGCTCCAGCAGGGGCAGCGTTGCAGCGGCAGCCTGGGCAGCCCCGGGGGGCAGGAGAGACTCCTCCACAGGCTGATGTCCTGAGACGTGAGGATGGCTCTGATAGCGTTTGGGGCTCTCCAACCCCCACCCCTCCATCCCCCAAGGCTGCAGAAACTCCTGGCAGTGGCCTGCAGGATGCTGCCTGCCTCCCAGCTGCACCCCATGGCACTGGGAGCTGGGGCTCCTCTGCTGCCCGAGTGCTTGCCAGGCTGGCAGATGGGCACCCGTGGCTTCCAGGCTTGCTGAGTCCTCAGCAGCTTGCCACACAGGTTGCTGCAGAGTGGGGACTGCCAAAGCACTCTGCAGCTTGCCAGACAGACCACCAGGCTGGCAGCAAACGTCTGCTCCTCGCTGCCTGCTTGGCAGGCTGTGGGCATCCCCGGGCTGGGCTGCTCCTGGGGTGCCTTGGCCCAACGCTGGGGCAGCCTGGAAGGACACTCAGCAGCTGGGACTGTCAGGACTTCCAGGGGCCTGCCTGGGCAGCCACTGAGGAGCAGGAAAGCTGTGGGGTCAGGGAGCCTCAGGAACCTCACCTCTGGCACTGAAGCTCTCTGGGAGTCTTCCTCTGCTGCTGCACAAAGTGAAGACCCCCAAGGCAGGGGCACTGTTGTGCCTCTTCACTGGCACCCCTTTTCCACTGGCAGAGTTCACCAGGCTGGGACACAGCTCAGGCCTCCCCAGGAGCTTCTGAGGAGGGTCTGGGCTCTGCACCAACCTGCTGCTGAGCATCACAGAGCTGTGTGCCTCTGAGCCTGGGGATCCTGGAGAGGGTCGTGGGGATGATCCTGGCTCCTGCAGAGCTCATCCATCCTCCTGGTGCCAGTCTGAGTGGTTGTCTTCTCTCCACATCGACCCTCTGACCTCTGCCCTTCCTTCATTTGGGCTCTGCCAGTGCAGCCCAAATGGGCAGGGCTCTGCTGCAGGAGGTGAGTGGAGCTCACTCCCTGCACCCCAGGGCTCAGAGGGGTGAAGCTCTGCCAGGTCACCACAGCCAGGGGCAGAACCGAGTCCCTGAGAGGCCTCTCTGGCGGGGCCAGCAGGAGCTCGTTTCAGCCTGGGGGTGAACTCTTGTGCAGTGAGGGCAGAAGTGCTGAAAGAAGGAGAGGCTGCAGGAGCCAGCCGGGAGCGCCGAGTTGTGCCAGGACAGACGCTGAGCAGCAGCAGCTTCCCCAGCTGCCTGCAGGGAGGGTTTGGCTGCCTCCAAACCACTGCCAGGAGCTTCCCTCTGCTCCAGGCTGTGATTCTGCTCCTGGAAGATGCAGGACAGGTTAGCCAAGGTTAGAGCAGGAGCTGCCCAGGAGAGCTGGGAGTCTGCAGGGGCTGGGGGATGCCATGAGGGAGAGGAGCTGAGGCCATGCATGGCCTTGAGCAGTGACTGGGAGTGTGACCTCCTCTGCTGTAGGTTCTTCTCTGCCCTGCTGAGACCACATCTGAAGCACAGGGTCCAGTTCTGGGCTCCCCAGTCCAAGAGACAGGGAACTACTGGAGAGAGTCCAGCAGAGGCTGTGAGGATGCTGCAGGGCCTGGAAGCTCTGTGTGAGGAGGGGAGGCTGAGAGCCCTGGGGCTGCTTAACCTGGAGAGCAGCAGCCTGAGAGGGGATCTGAGCAGTGGTTACAAACAGCTGAGGGGTGGGGGGCAAGCAGCAGGGGACAGAGTCTGGGCAGTGTCCTGGGGTAGGGCAAGGAGCAATGGACACAAACTGGAACCCAGGAGGTGCCACCACAACAGCCTTTGGTGTGAGGCTGCTGGAGGCTGGAGCAGGCTGCCCAGAGAGGTTGTGGAGTCTCCTTCTGTGGAGCCTTTCCAGCCCCCCCTGGCTGTGCTGCTGTGTGCCCTGCCCTGGGTGATGCTGCCCTGGCAGGGGCTGGGCTGGAGGATCTCCAGAGCTCCCTCCCAGCTCCACCATTCTGTGGTTCTGTGAACTCTGCTCCAGGCCTGTGGTGTGGAGCAGCAGCAAAGGTTGCTGCTGGCAGAGGTCTCCTGGAGTGTGGTCAGTGCAAAGCAGGGGGAGGTGGATCAGACCCTCAGGGATGAGACTGGGCACAGCCCTCCAAGGGTCTCAGGGTTCACCTGCCCTGCAGGGGATGTCCAAGGCTCCTTCAGTGCCAGGGGGGACAGGGCCCATGCAGGGTGCTCAGCTCTGCCCTCAGCTGCTGCAGGGAGCCCAGGGCTGCCCCTGCCAGTCCCTGCAAGAGGCCAGGCCATGGCAGGGGCTGTTAAGGCAGTGCTGGGAGGCCAAGACCCTGCTGCTCTTCCCCCCCACACCCCACAGGTGAGGCCCCGGGGCTGCTGGTGAGGTGTGGCTGCTGTCCCCATGGCACAGGGATGTGACACCTGTGGCCAGCAGTCCCCTGGCTGCAGCCAGGCCTCTGCCTGGGCAGCTGCTCCTCCAGAGCCCCCAGCCCCAGCACGGTGCCCAGGAGGGGTGGCAGGATCAGAGGAGGGCAGAGCCAGGCTGGGGGGCACAGAAGGACATTTGCCTGCCTGAGCTGGGCCTGGGCTGCTGGCAAGCTCCTGCCCTTCAGCTGCTGCCAGAGGCAGCTCTGGGGTCTGCAGCAGACCTCTGCCTGCGCTCTGCTGAGAGCTGTCACCGCGGGCACAGCTGCAGGGCAGAGATGCTCACAGGGGTGCCAAGCACAGCACAGCTGCCCCTGGCTGCACCTGCTGGCACACAGCCAGGGCTGCCCTGAGCAGACCATCTCCAGGCTCCTTCCAGCCTCAGCCCTTCTGTCACTCTCTGAAGTGACACAGCAACACCCTGCACACACAGAGCCTGCCCTGGCAGTGGGGTGGGATGGGCTGAGCCCCTGAGAAGCTTCTGTGCCCACAGCTGTCCTGGGCAGGGCCTGTGGTCCTGGAGGGCATCTGTGCAGGCAGGACTGGGGAGTCATCACAGCAGCTGCTTGGAGTAGGGCTAAGAGCCTGGGCTGAGATGGAGAGAGCACTGCTGGTGTGCTGCAAGGCTTCATTGTCCAGCCCACGGGTGGGACACCCCCAGGAGAGGGGTCAGTGTGTGCTGGGTGCTGCTGGCGGGGGGGGGGAGGGGTGGTGTTGTCTTGGCCACGGAGCCATGCTCTGTGCTCCCGTGGTGTGGGGGAGGTGAATGCCCTGGGGCAGCTCCAAGCCTTGGCTGCTGTCCTCCAGCCCACAGCCTGCTCCTGGCCAGCGGCCCCAAGCCAGCAGCAAGGCAGAGAGGGGCCCGGGGGCTGTGCTTGGCTCTCAACTTGGCATCACCTGCCCTGACCCCGTGCCTGTGCCAACAGAGCGCCGGTGCCAGCAGGATGCAGCTGATGCCAAGGGGCTCCTTACCAGAGGCTGCCCTGCCTGGGCTGCACACCCCACGTGTCCCAGCCCGGCGGGGGCTGCTTGGGCTGCTCTGGAGCCGGCTTTGGTTCACAGGGCAGCAGCTGAGGGCTGCCAGCTCCGGGTGCAGGATGAGCCTTGGCTGGAGACAGCCTGGGGCAGAGAGGCAGGTGAGAGGAGCATCCCTGGGCCCGGAGGAGGCAGCCCCTGAGGGGCATCCCGGGGGGGCCAGGCTAGGGCTGGGAGACCTGCGGGGGCAGCAGGCAGCTCCCCGGGACCGCAGGGAGGCAGGGACCTGCTCGCTGGACACTGGGCACGGCGCTGGCCCTGCTGCCAGCTAGAACTGAGACTGTCCCACGCTGGCACTGCCCCACCCTGGGCTGCCAGCACCCGTGGCACTCTGTGAGTGGGAGGTCTCAGTCGGCCACATCAGCCTGCAGCACTCCTGGAGCCTGCTGGGCAGCTGAGGATGGCTGTGCCCTGCTTCCTGCTTCTGCTGGTGCCAGCCTGGGCACAAGCACTGCTGGGCACTGGGAGGGGCAGCTGGAGGAGAAAGGCTCTGCAGGACCTGTTGGAACAGGTTCAGAAGAGGCCACAAAAGGGATCTGGGGGCTGGAAGGCTTCCGAGGTGAGGACAGGGCAGGGGAGCTGGGGCTGAGGTTGGTCAGCCTGGAGAAGGCGAGGGGCTGGGGAGGCCTTCTGGTGGCACTGCAGTGCTTAGAGAGCTGGGCACAGACTTCGGAGCAGGGCCCTCTGTGGCAGGATGAGGGAGGTGGTTTAAGGTTAAAGAGGCAGATTCAGACTGGAGGAAGGCATTTCTGGTGCTGAGGGTGGCCAGACCCTGGCCCAGATTGCCCACTTCAGGTCAGGATCTTTGGGGCTCTGAGCAACCTGCTCTGATTGCAGAGCTGGACTAGATGAGCCTCAAAGTTGCCTTCCAACCCAAGGCAGTCTGTGTCTCTGTGACCAACAAACCATCCTTTGCCCTTCTCTGCCCCTGGCACCCCTCCTGTGAGTCTGTGCCCATCCACTCTGCCCCTGGTGCAGCAGTTACCCCGGGCAAGGCCAGCAGGGCTGCATGGACCCTGCAGCTGCCCCTGCTGAGGTGGGATGGGATTGCTCCCTCCTGTCCCTGCCGTGGGCTGGCACTGCCCTGCTGCTGCCACTGCCCTGCTGCTGCCACTGCCCTGCTGCTGCCACAGCTGAGTGCTGGGCTGGGCATGTGCAGGGTGCAGGGCAGACCTGCCCAGGTGAGGACTCAAACCCTGCAAGCAGCTCCTGTGAAGGATCACAGATCACAGCTCACTGGATCACATCCAGACAGGCCTGGAAAGGCTCCACAGAAGGAGACTCCACAACCTCTCTGGGCAGCCTGTGCCAGGGCTCTGGGACCCTTCCAGTCAAGAAGTTCCCTCTTGTGCTGAGCTGGAACCTCCTGTGCTGCAGCTTCCATCCATTGCTGCTTGTCCTGTCCCAGGGAGCAGTGAGCAGAGCCTGTTCCCTCCTCCTGACCCCCAGCCCTCAGAGAGTTACAGACATTGATCCAATCCCCTCTCAGGCTTCTCCTCTCCAGACTAAGCAGCCCCAGGTCCCTCAGCCTCTCCTCACCAGGCACTGCTCCAGTCCCCTCCTCATCCTCACAGCCCTCCCTTGGACTCTCTCCAGCAGATCCTGTCCCTCTGACACTGGGGAGCCCCAAACTGAAGGCAGTGCTCAAGATAAGGTCTCAGCAGGGCAGAGCAAAGGGGCAGGAGAACCTCCCTGGATCTGCTGGGCACACTCTGCTGAATGCCCCCCAGGGCACACTGCTGCCCATGGATGTTCTCCCCAGGCACTCCCAGCTGATCTTCAAACTCAACCAGGATTCCTGCTTCTCCAGGGCTCCAGCATCACTCCAGGCCCTTCTCAGCAGCATGCCCAAACAGCAGCAGAGCTCTGGTGCCCAGAGCAGCCCAGGGCTGCTCCAGCCTGCCCCAGCCCCCAAGCCCCTGGCTGCTCCCAGGGCATGCAGAGACCAGGGAAAACATTCCTGTGTAGATGGGGAAGCTTCTCCGAGGTCAGAGGAGAGCTGTGGGTGGGCATGGAGGCTTCACTGGCACCATGGAGCCACCAGCCTGGCCTGGCAGTGTGGCATGGGATACCCAGGGGGGAGCAATGCTCCAGGACCTTTCTTGCTGGAAGAAGATGATTTTCCATGGTGGGAAGGCCACAGCTCTGCCTTGGCATTGCAACATAGGCCAGACACCACGGAGGGAACCCCAGGGACTGGTCCCTGGCTGCCACCAGGCTGCTGTTGCCCCATGCAAAGGCCACATGTCCATGGGTGCTCCTGAACACGGCAGGAATGGCCCAGCCGGACTGAAGTGCCAGAGCTTGCCCTGCCCTCACCCTGTGCAGTGCCAGCCCAGGGCACCCCTGCAGAGGAGCCAGGAGCAGGGGTTTGGGTGGGAACAGGCTCAGCTGCACTGTTGGAGGGGTTCAGATGGGGGCAGGGGTGTCATGGTGGGACAGGTGACAGGCAACTGTGCCCTCACCCAGCCTTATGTCATGGGCAAATGGGCAGGGGCCTGTGCCAACCTTGTGCTTGTGACACAAGAACGCGGGTGGGAGCTGCGCTGCCCTGCCCGGGGCTGGCAGAGCCGACGGCATCCCTGGCGCGGTGCCGAGGTGCCCGCACATCCCCGTTTCCCTGGCAACCGAGAGTCTCCCGGCAGCGGAGCCTGCCCAGCAGAGGGCACTGAGCGCCCGCGGATGCGCCGAGCCCCGGGGAGGGGCAGCGGGGCCCAGGGGTCCCAGCCCGGGAGGCTCTCAACCCGCCGAGTCCCAACCCAGGGGGCTTCAGCTCCGGCGGATTTCAGCCTCAGGTGTCCAGCCCGAGGGTCCCGACCCAGGGGGTTTCGGCCCAGGGGATCCCAGCCGAGGAGTGCCAGTCCCGGGGGTGGTCAGCCCAGGGGTCCCAGCCTAGGGGTCCCAGCCTGGGGGGTCCCAGCACCCACTCTCCACCCGGGGGATTTGCAGCCCGTGGTGCCAGCACCCTGCGGGTGATGGGGTGCAATGCCCTGCTCGGCCTTGGGGCACCCAGTGCCAGCTCTGCTGTAACCAGGGGGGGCTGGGATCAGGACCCGTGGGGACAGTGCCCATCCTCTTCTCCTTGAGGGTCTTCTGCTTCAGGCAGGCACTGACACTGGGACCTCCAGGGCTGAGCTGTCACCTTCCCCCAGCCCACAGGGAAGTGCTTTGGTGGTTTCATCTCCCTTTTACTCCTGCTGAAGTGGGACCTTGGCTGGTCTGAGCCCTGCTGCCTCCATGGGCTTCTCGAAAGCCTCCCTCGAGGTGAAGGTCCTCCAGCAGCTCTCTCAGGTCCTCCAGCAGCTCCCTCCGGTGACACTGCTGCAGATCTGGGTCTTGATGGGCTCCCAAGGCTGCAGCTCAGCTCATCCCAAGGGAGTCACAGCATGCTGGAGTGGGCCCATTCCTCTCCTGGTGGGGCAAGACCCCTTCTAGCCCCCTTCACACATCTCCAGCTGCATCCAGCCTTGGCACTGAAGGCATCAGAGCCGGTGCCAAAGCAGATCAGCACCATGGGCACCACGGCTCAGACAAGTCCTGCCTTTACAGGTGTGAGAGCAGTGCCCACACACTGCACCCACACAGCCCAGCCCAGGGCCTCTGTGCCCCCACCGCAGCAGCTCCTTGGCTTGTGGAGGACCCCAGCAGGCTCTCCCCGTGGGTGACCCTTCCTGTCTGAAGAGAAACGCCAGCAGGACCCCCCCATGCTGGGTGCTGCGAGGGAGGACTCCTGCTCTGCCAGCAAGGCCTGGTGGGCTGTGGGCAGGAGCATGGCCAGGAGCTGTCCCTGCCCTCAGCCCTCTGTCCCCAACTCCTACCCCTGCCTGCTTTGCCAGCCCTGCCCGTGCCGGCTCCAGCCCCATCGCCTGCCGCCGCCTTGGCCCTGCGGAGCGAAGCTGTGGCGTCTCTGCAGCACCTCGCAGCCCGCGGCCAGGGGGTGCCCATGGGCATCCCCTCCGGGCAGGGGGAAGGGAGGAGGTGCAGGGGTTTTAACCAGCTCCTGTGAGTCTGCCAGAGCCAGAGGGCAGCGTGCGCGGATCTGAGCCCTGCTTTGCATGCGGCTCGGCGCCGCAGCGCTCCGGGCCCGAGCGGGAGCTGTCCCCGGTCCCTCGCATGGCTCCGTGGCCTCGGGCGCAGCAGCGCAACACGAAACATCTGTCCTGCTTTCATGCAATCACTTTCAATCACTAATAATTATCTCTCCTCTTCCTTTCCCCTCCTCTGCTGGCTGCTGTCCTGGTGCAGCCTGCAGCGGCTGCAGAGCAGGTAGCCACCTGCTCGGGGACAGCACTTGCCCAGCTTGGGGAGCCTGAGCCCTGATCCTTTCATTCTGACCAGCCTTGGCAGGGCTTGCTCCTGCTTGCCAGCCCTTGCAGCCTTGACCAGCTCTTGGCAGCAGGTGAGGATCTCAGCTCTGCTTGCTGGACAAAGGCAACTTCCTCCCCGCTGGGGCAGCAGGCTGGGAGTGCACAGACACAGCACAGCCCCCAGCCTTGCCTGCCCACCCTACAGAGACTGGGAGGCAGCTCCTGGCTCTGGGGAGCCTGCTCATGACAAGGTGGCCATGGAGCCAACCTTCATCACCTCTGCATGGAGCGGGCAGGGAAGTGAGGAAAGTTTCTCAACAGTGTAAGAAAACACAACCCCCAAACCACAGAGAATGGGTTGGGTTGGAAGGGACCTCAAAGCTCATCCAGCTCCAACCCCCTGCCACGGGCAGGGACACCTCCCACCAGCACAGCCTGCTCAAGGCCTCATCCAGCCTGGCCTGGAACACCTCCAGGGGGGGCACATCCACAGCCTCCCTGGGCAACCTGTGCCAGTCTCTCCCCACCCTCACTCTCAACAATCTCTTCCTCATCTCCACTCTCACTCTCCACTCTCCCAGCTCAAAGCCATTGTCCCTCATCCTGTCACTCCCAGTCCTTGTCCAAAGTCCCTCCCCAGCTCTCCTTCAGCCCCTTCAGGCACTGGAAGGTCACTGAGGTCTTCCTGGAGCCGTCTCTCTTCCAGGCTGAACAGCCCCAGCTCTCCCAGCCTGCTCCCACAGGGAGCTTCTCCAGCCCTGTGGCCCTGTCTGGCCTTCTCTGAACCTTCTCCAGCAGCTCCAGGTCCTTCCTGTGCTGGGTTCCCCAGAGCTGGAGGCAGTGCTGCAGGTGAGGTCTGAGCAGAGCAGAAGGGCAGAATCCCCTCCCTGTGCTGCTGCTCTCCCTGCTCTGGCTGCAGCCAGCACACAGCTGCCTCCTGGGCACCATTCTCATGGCAGGAGGTTGGGTTGAGTACTCAGCTGGAGGGGTGAACCTGTTGCTCGTGGGCAGAGCTTGGGGCCAGCTGTCCTGGGCAGCTCTGCACCCTCTTCCTGGGCAGCAGAGCAAGGGCAGGCTGTGGGGCGCAGCAGGGCAGGGGTCAGGCAGCTCTGCTGGGCTGCAGCCACTGCCGCTGCGAGGTGCAGTTGGCAGCTCTGCAGGGTGCTGGCAGGGGGGTGTAAGGCCAGGAGTGGGTGAGGTGGGTTGGCACCCAGCTGCTCGGGTCAGAGCTCAGCTTGTTTTAAACATTGGCAAGAGAGCAGCTCCTGGCTGCCAGTACCTGTGAGGCTGAGGCACAGATCTGTTTGCACATCTGTTATTAGCCTAAAAGTACAACCAGCTGGCAGGTTACCTCCCTCGGGCTCTCATGGGACTTCAGGGCTCTGAGTCCCTGCAGGGAGGAGGAAAGGATGGATCAACCCTGCTGGTCTCCAGAGCTGGTCCATGCCCAGGTTTTGCTGCCAGTGTGAAAAGGGCAGGGGTGCCCAGGCCGTGTTTGGGCACTCAGCTTTTCTCCCAGCCCAGCTGTCCCCCCGGAGCAGGACGGTGGCTGGCACACAGCTCTCCTGCACCAGCTGCCAGAGCAGGCTCCTCTCCTGGGGGTGGCAGTCCAGACCCCAGCACCCTCTCTTCTGCAGATGGTCTCAGCACTTGCCTGTGCTCCTGGCTTCCCAGGAGAGGAGAGGTGCAGCTTCCAGGGCTGCTGGAGCATGGAGTGTGACCTCTCACCACCTAAGTGGCCCCAGATGTCCTTACAGCACAGCTCCCCAGGAGCCTCAGCTGCTGGCAGGTGCCAAGCATTGACCTCTGCAATCTGCAGGGAAAGAGGAATGAGTTCACCTCCATCCCTCAGCTCCCTTCCAGAGCTGCCCCTGCTGGAGCATCCTCCTCGGGAGGGGTGCTGAGCCCTGAGCAGGTGACATCAGTGGCCACTTCTGGAGTCACTGCACTTAGAGAACAGAGTCACAGAATTGTTTAGGTTGGAAATGGCCTTGAAGATCTTTGAGTCCCTCTGCCAGGGCACCACCAACCCATGGCCCTCAGCACCAAAACTCCACAGCTTTGAAAGCCTCTGGGCATGGAGACTCCACCACTGCCCTGGGCAGCCTGGGCCAGGGCTTGGCAACATCTTACAGGCTGGGGACAGAGTGGCTGAGAGCAGCCAGGAGGAAAGGGACCTGGGGGTACTGGTGGATAGTAGCTGAAGATGAGCCAGCAGTGTGCCCAGGTGGCCAAGAGGGCCAATGGCATCCTGGCCTGTATCAGGAACAGTGTGGCCAGTAGGACGAGGGAGGTTCTTCTGCCCCTGTACTCAACACTGGTCAGGCCACACCTTGAGTGCTGTGTCCAGTTCTGGGCTCCTCAACTCAAGAGAGATGTTGAGGTGCTGGAAGGTGTCCAGAGAAGGGCAACAAAGCTGGTGAGGGGCCTGGAACACAAACCCTATGAGGAGAGGCTGAGGGAGCTGGGGGTGTGCAGCCTGGAGAAGAGAAGGCTGAGGGCAGACCTCACTGCTGTCTACAACCACCTGAAGGGAGGCTGTAGCCAGGTGGGGTTGGGCTCTTCTCCCAGGCAACCAGCAACAGAACAAGGGGACACAGCCTCAAGTTGTGCCAGGGGAGGTCTAGGCTGGATGTTAGGAGGAAGTTGTTGGCAGAGAGAGTGATTGGCATTGGAATGGGCTGCCCAGGGAGGTGGTGGAGTCACCATCCCTGGGGGTGTTCAGGAAAAGCCTGGATGAGGCACTTAGTGCCATGGTCTGGTTGACTGGCTAGGGCTGGGTGCTAGGTTGGACTGGATGAGCTTGGAGGTCTCTTCCAACCTGATTGATTCTATTCTATTCTATTCTATTCTATTCTATTCTATTCTATCTTTCCTGATGTCCAACTTCACCCTCCTCTGGTGCAGCTTGGGGCTGTTTCCTCTTGTCCTTCCTCTCATTGCTTGTCACTTCATCATCCAATCACTGCACTGTGCCCTCTGTGACCTTGGCCTGGCAGGGAGGTGCTCCCTGAGTGCTGTGGGCACCTGAGGGACTGTGGGAGCTTGAGCACTGAGCTGTAGGACTGCTGCAGCTGCCTGTGTGGTGTCTGGAGCTGATCACCAGGATCCATTCCCATCAGCTGGGGGAGACCATCAGGGCTGGGGCACTACCAGCAGGACAAGGGGCAATGGCTTGGGACTGGAGCAGGGTGGGTTCAGGCTGGGCATTAGGAGGAAGCTCTGCAGGTGAGGGTGGTGAGACCCTGGAAGGGGTGGTCCAGGGAGGTGGTGGAGGCCCCATCCCTGGAGACACTCAGGGTCAGGCTTTGGGCAACCTGCTGTAGCTGGAGATGTCCTGCTGACTGCAGGAGGATTGGACAAGACCTCGAGATGTTGCCCAGGGAGGCTGTGGATGCTTCCTCCCAGGAGGTGTTTAAGGCCAGGCTGGATGAGGCCTTGAGCAACCTGCTCTAGTGGGAGGTGTCCCTGCCTATGGCAGGGGGTTGGAGCTGGATGATCCTTGAGGTCCCTTCCAACCTAAACTATTCTATGATTCTCTGTCCCTTCCAACCCAGTGCATTCTGTGACTCTGTGCTGCAGTGGCCTCACTGGATGGCAGCTCCTAACTGGAGGGCACCCAGGTGGAGGCTGTGAGCAGATCAGGAGCTGCAGAGCTGGCTGAAGGTGGCTCCTGCCAAGATGAGAGGACCCCTGGGATCTGTTGGCTTTTATATGTGGGATTTTGCACTCACAGCAAGGGAAGCCCCTGGTCCACACAGCATTCCTGCACACATCACCAGTGGGACCCACTGGCCCTGCTGCTGTGGTGTCCAGGAGGCCTCACTGCATCCCTCACCCGGGGCCACTGCAGGAATCTTCAGGAGGAGTAACCCCAGGGACCAGTGCTGGGCACAGTCCTGCTCAATGTATTTATTGATGCTCTGGACCAGGGGATTGAGTCCAGCAGCAGTGAGTTTGCAGATGACACCAAGCTAGGAGCAGCTGTGGAGCTGTTGGAGGGTAGCAGAGCTCTGCAGAGGGACCTGGCCAGGCTGATGGGTGGGCAGAGGCCAAGGGGATGAGATTGAACAAGGCCAAGTGCAGGGTTCTACACTTTGACCACAACAACCCCAAGCAGCACTACAGGCTGGGGACAGAGTGGCTGAGAGCAGCCAGGCAGAGAGGGAGCTGGGGGTGCTGGGAGAGAGGAGCTGAAGAGGAGGCAGCAGTGCCCAGGTGGGCAGCAGAGCCAATGGCATCCTGGGCTGGCTCAGGAGCAGTGTGGGCAGCAGGACAAGGGAGGTTCTTCTGCCCCTGTGCTCAGCACTGCTCAGGCCACCCCTGGAGTGCTGTGTCCAGTTCTGGGCTCCTCCATTGCAGAGAGATGTTGAGGTGCTGGAAGGTGTTGAGAGAAGGGCAGCAAGGCTGGGGAGGGGCCTGGAGCACAGCCCTGTGAGGAGAGGCTGAGGGAGCTGGGGGTGTGCAGCCTGCAGAAGAGGAGGCTCAGGGCAGAGCTCATTGCTGTCTGCAGCTCCCTGCAGGGAGGCTGTAGCCAGGTGGGGTTGGGCTCTGCTGCCAGGCAGCCAGGGACAGAAGAAGGGGACACAGCCTGAAGCTGTGGCAGGGCAGGTTGAGGCTGGATGTTAGGAGGAAGTTGCTGGCAGAGAGAGTGATTGGCATTGGAATGGGCTGCCCAGGGAGGTGGTGGAGTTGCTGTGCCTGGAGGTGTTGAAGCAAATCCTGGATGGGCACTTGGTGCCAGGATCTGGTTGGTTGGACAGGGCTGGGGGCTGGGTTGGGTTGGATGTTCTTATGGAATCATAGAATCAACCAGGAGCTCTCTTCCAGCCTGGTTGATTCTATGACTCTGTGATTCTAGCCCTCAGCAGCCTCTAGGGGAGGATGGAGAGGAGCTCTTTAAGCCCCAAAACAAGACTTCCTCCCAGACTTGCCCCAGGTGAAAGCCCTCATGAGATGCAGCCTCAGCAGCTGGGAGCCAGAGCCACCATCAGCAGCCGCAGGGGCTGTGAGCAGCCAGAGCTCACCATGCAGGCTGCATTGCAGGCAGGCAGCAGAGCAGTAGCCCTGCAGCTGGTGCCTCTCTTACCTGGGCACTGTCCTGGCCCTCTCACAGGGCCCTCCTTGTCCTGGGCATGATGGTGTGGGGAAAAGTCACTTCCAGCCTTGGCAGTCTCCCTGTGCCACAGGACAAAGTGTTCCTTGTGCCACACAGGCAGCCCCTGCCAGGGTTTGTCTCTTGCCCTCCTGCCTTCAGCTTTGCCTTCCCAAGGCCTCACACTGCCCCTTCCTACCTGTGTCCCACCCTGCAGAGGCCTGGCAGCCCTGGCACAGGAGGGAAGGCTGAGAGCTGGGTTTGCTCAGCCTGGCGAGAGAGGGCTCGAGGGAGACCTTCTCACCACGGAGCAGCACATGAGGGGAGGCCACCAGGAGGATGGAGACTCCCTTTGCACAAGGAGTGCCAAGGGAAAGCCCAGGGCTGATGGGGACAAGTTCCTGCTGGGGACATTCCCATTGGGCTGCAGAAGAAAATGTTTGCCCAGGAGAGCAGGCAGCCACTGGCATCACCTGCCAAGGATAGCAGTGCAGTGCCCTGCACTGGGCAGCTTCCAGCCTCAGCCTGCCAGGCTGCTGTGCCAGCTCATTTCAGCTGCACCATCAGACAGAGAGCTTGGAGCAGATGACCCTTGGGGTACCTTCTGGGACTGTGAGTTCCTGGCCTCAGCCTTCCTCTCCTCCCAGCCTTGCTGTTTTCTGCTGGCTCTGCCTGGCTCAGGCCACCTCTGTGGTGGGGACCTGCAGCCCTCTCCTCCAGCCCTTCCCTGCTGCAGGGATGCAGGCTCCAGGCACATTTGCCCATAGTCATCTCCTGGGCTGCTCTGGCCTGGCAGCCTCCATCTTGACTTCACTTCCCAAAGACTTGCATGCCAGCACCCAAAACCTGGCACAGCCCAGCTCATGTCTGCCCTCTTCAAGAGTCACCAAAACCGAATCTTAGACTCAGAGAATGGTTTGGGTTGGAAGGGAGCCCAAAGCTCAGCCANTCCCTCTGCAGGGCTCTGCTACCTTCCAACATCTCCACAGCTGCTCCTAGCTTGGTGTCATCTGCAAACTCACTGCTGCTGGACTCAATCCCCTGGTCCAGAGCATCAATAAAGATGTTGAACAGGACTGTGCACAGCACTGATCCTTGGGGAACACCACTGCTGCCAGCTGCCAACTGGATCGTAGAATCATAGAATCATAGAATGGTTTAGGTTGGAAGGGACCTCAAGGATCATCCAGCTCCAACCCCCTGCCATAGGCAGGGACACCTCCCACTAGAGCAGGCTGCTCAAGGCACCATTCACCACCACTCTCTGGGCTCAGCCTTCCAGCCAATTCCTGACCCAGCACATTGGGCTGCAGAAGAAAATGTTTGCCCAGGAGAGCAGGCAGCCACTGGCATCACCTGCCAAGGGCAGCAGTGCAGTGCCCTGCACTGGGCAGCTTCCAGCCTCAGCCTGCCAGGCTGCTGTGCCAGCTCATTTCAGCTGCACCATCAGACAGAGAGCTTGGAGCAGATGACCCTTGGGGTCCCTTCCAAGCTGCCTTTCTGGGACCGTGAGTCTGTGTCCCTCTGCTGGGCTGAAATATCTCTGCCTTCAAGGGAGCACCCTGAGATGGATCCATCGCAAGGCACATGCTGAGTGTCCAGATGGAGAATCAGTGCAGAACATCAGATGCTGCTCATGGCTTCCAGAGAAGCCTTTGAGTCATTTCCTGCAGGGCTGTGTGGGTGCTGGCTCCGCACGTGGGCTCACACCTGGCTACTGAAAGAGGCAGAGAGTGATGGAGCCAGGAGCCATGGAACTGAGAGGGTGGAAAAGGCCTCTGAGATCACTGAGTCCAACCACAGCCCAACTGCCATGACCACTGAACTGCATCCAGAAGCACCACCTCGACTCCTTTCCTGAACACCTCCGGGGCTGGGCACTCCACCAGCTCCCTGGGCAGCCTGTGCCAGTCCCTGACCACTCCTGCAGCAAAGGCATTTATCCACTCTCCAACCTGAACCTCCACTGGCACAGCTTAAGCCCATTATGAGCCCATTCCGTGCCCATCCTTGCACCTTGTGGGCTTCCTCAGCCCTGTTTTGTGCCCCTGACCACCTGGGCACCTGGTGGGTGCCTGCAGGGAGGGGGCTGCAGGGGCAGACAGCAGAGCCCTGTGCAGGGTTCCCTGGCAGGCAGGGGGCTGCAGGAGCAGACAGCAGAGCCCTGTGTTGGGTTCCCTGGGAGGGAGGGGGCTGCAGGGGCAGACAGCAGAGCCCTGTGCAGGGTTCCCTGGCAGGGAGGGGGCTGCAGGGGCAGACAGCAGAGCCCTGTGTTGGGTTCCCTGGCAGGGAGGGGGCTGCAGGGGCAGACAGCAGAGCCCTGTGCCGGGCTGGGTTCCCTGGTGGGCAGCGGCAAAGCTGAAGCTGCCAGCGTGGCCAGCACGGCTCTGCACGGAGCAGTGGCGGCTGGCAGGGCCGAGATAAGATGGCACAGGGAGCGGAGCTGCTCGGAGCACCTCTGCAGTGCCCTCTGCGATCAGACACTCAGCAGCTGCAGTCCCCAGGCTGTCCCGGGTCGCGCTGCCGGCAGCTCTGCTGCTAATGTCATTAGGATCCCTTTGCTGGCTGCTCGACAATCGGCACGGGCGGGGAGGTGGTGATTAATGAGGGCTGATGGATGAACCCCCCTGTCACCAGCTAATACCTGTAACAATGGATTCATTAACTGGGATTAGTTTCAGACATCAGCTCTCTATACCCACGGCGATTACTCACTCGGTTCATTAACAGGACAGCATTAGTTCTGCTACCTTTGAGCCGGGACACATCCTGCATACCAATGCTGCCCCGGCACGGCAACCTGCAGGAGAGCCGAGGAGTGCCCCTGGGGAGCTGGGATCCCTGGGTCAGACCTGGCAGCGGCATCCTGGCTGCTGCCGCTTGCTGCAGGCTCCCTTTCGGAAGGTGCAGGACGGAGGTGCGGTGCCAGCAGGTCCCCCCGGCACAGCTGCTGCGCCCAGGGCGGGCTGCGGGCGGTGGGCAGCCGCGGCTGAGCCGTGGGGGATGCTCGGCCTGTGCCAGGTGCTCACCACGGCGTGGCACTCTTGGTCCCCAGGAATTCACTCCAGAGACTTTTGCAGGCTGCTTCTTTCCTTAGGCCACCAGATGTGCTCCAAGACACCATCTGAGAAGCTGGCTGCGAGCTCCCTGGGGCTCTGCCCCCACACCCAGCACCCTCCCGGCTCTGGCCAGTCCCTGCGAGGCAGGAAAACGCTTTTTAACCACCCACAGAGTCGCAGGACCTTAGGGGTTGGAAGGGACCTCTGGAGAGCATCCAATCCCAGCCCCTGCCAGGGCAGGGTCACCCAGGGCAGGGCACACAGGGACACAGCTGCAGAACCTCTCTGGGCAGCCTGCTCCAGGCTCCAGCACCCTCACAGTGAAAGTTTCCCCTCCTGTTCCCCTGGCACCTCCTCTGCTGCAGATGGCACCCAGTGTCCCTTGTGCTGCCCTTGGCCACCCCTGGGCAGAGCCTGGCTGAGTCCTCCCAACGCTGCCCTGCGCATCTTGAGCACAGCACTGGGGGCAGCCCTCAGGCTGCTCTGCTGCCAGCTGCCAGCCCCAGCTCCCTCAGCCTGGCCCCGCAGGAGCTGTGCACTGCCCGCAGCAGCTCTGTGGCTCTGCTTACCTGGAGACAGGTGTCTGGACCCTGCCTGGGGGGGATGTGCTGCGGGAGGTGGGGGAGGGTCTCTGCTCTCTGGAGAACACTGTGGCCAAGTGTCTGCCAAAGGTGACTGGGGGAGGCTTTGGGCAGTGTGGGGCACGAGGGGATGTGCCTGCCCTGCTTGCTGGCTGCTGCAGAGCCCAGCTGGCACTGCCAGCTGCTTGCTGAACCTGGGGCTTGGCAGAGGTAGCTTAGCTGTGGTAGGGCATGAGGAGACTTCTTGTCTCATCTTGCTTAGCAAGCTGGTGAAGGTGCAGGGATATCTGCCTGGCTTCATCTTCAGAGGCCCTCCCATGCCCCCTGCTCCTCAGGAGCCCAAGGAGTGGGGGCTGGGATGGAGATGATCTCTGCAGCATAGTTCCTTGGCTGGGGCCGGGTGGGACTCGTGGCAGGTGGGAGCCTGGAAAGCTCCAGTGGCTTGGGCTGGGACTGGCTGTACCCCAGAGTGGCAAACCTAACATTTCTCAGTGCTCTTATGTGGGTCCTGGGCAGGGCAACCACAGCCTGGCACTGCCCAGGGAGCAAGGATATAGCTTCAGCCACCCCTGGAGGAGCAGGCAGAGGTCTCATCACTGCTGCCCACACACAGGCTGGCTGCAGGCAGGGTCCTGGGCTGGAGGAGCCATGGGAAAACACAGAAGTATCCCAAATCCTGAGAGCTGGGCCTGGCCTGCAGGGGTTTGCTCTGCTGTGGAACTCAGCTGTTAGAAGTGGTAAGTTCATTGCTACCCAAAATGCTCAAGGTTTGGCCCAAAACCCAAACCAAGGCTGGTGAGGATCCAGAGGCAGAGCTGAGCTCCTGCATCTTGATAGACTCCAATCCCAGCCTCCTCCCTGCCAGTGCTGAGCCAGGGGCAGCAGCTGAGGTTCTGCACCTGTGGAAAGGAATAGAGTAGAGTAGAACAGATTGCAGCAGGTTGGAAGGGACCCTCCAAGGGCATCTTGCCCAACCCTCCTTGCAGGCAGCAGGGACAGCTCCAACCAGAGCAGGCTGCCCAGGGCCACATCAAGTTTGACCTTGAATGTCTCCAGGGATGAGGCCTCAAGCACCTTCCTGAGCAGCCTGTGCCAGTCTCTCCCCACCCTCATGCTGCACAACTTCCTCCTCATGTCCAACTCAACTCTATCCTGCTCCAGTGCCAAACCACTGCCCTGGGCCTGTCCTCACAGCCCCTTCTGAGCAGTCCCTCCCCAGCCTGCAGGTTCCCTGCAGGTACTGAAGTGCAGCTCTAGGGTCTCCCTGGAGCCTTCTCCTCTCCAGGCTGCACAGCCCCAGCTCTGCCAGCCTGTGCCCACAGCAGAGCTTCTCCTCTGATCATTTTTGTGGCCTCCTCTGGACCCTCTCCAGCAGCTCCAGGTCTCTTGTTTTGGGGTCCCACAGCTGGCCCCAGCCCTGCAGCTGAGGTCTCCCCAGAGCAGAGCAGAGGGGCAGGATCTCCTCTCTCCACCTCTGCCCACACTGCTGTGGATGCAGCCCAGGCTGCCCTTGGCCTTCTGTGCTGCCAGTGCCCACTGCTGGTTCCTGCCCAGCTTCTCACCCCCAGCACCCCCAAGTCCTTCTCTGCAGGGCTGCTCTCATCTCACCACCCCCAGCCTGGACTGATAATGATTGCCCTCACCCTGATGCTGGACCTCACACTTGGCTCCCATGACCCTCATATGGAAGGCCAGGAAAGAGAACTCCTGAGCCCCAGGAGCATTGACATGGGCTGGGGAGAAACCACCTTGAGATCAAGAGGGAGGAAGTGGGGCAGGAGGGGGAAGGAGAGGTAGTTACATCTCATGGGTGGTTTAGATGCACAAACATGACCATGACCCTGGATCTGTGGTCTTGAGGGTGACACAGACTGCAGTGGGGTACCAGGACATCCCCGTGAGCACCACAGTGTGGCAATGCCCCTGCTCCACCTGAGGATGATGAGGGTTCTGAAGGGCTCCCAAGCTGCCATGTCCACAGTGTTGTGTGTTTGCAGCTCAAGGTGGGAGTGGTGCTCTGGACTGGGGGTTGGAGGAAGGGGCAGGACAGGTGTGGAGGGAAGGAGGAGCTGCAGGCTCTGGTGCACAACAGCTGCTGGGGAAAGTGCCCCAGCCACAGCTGCTGCTTTCTCCTGAGGGCAGCGAGGAGCACAGAGCAGTGACCTGGCACAGATCAGCTCTGTTGAGCAGTAGGTTACAGAGGGCCTGGAGGTTATGATGGAGTGGGCACTAGACAAGAGCTCACCCTCACTGCTCTGTGCTGGGACAGCCACCAGGCTGAGGGCTTGTCCCCTCCATGCAGCATCTGCAGTGCTGTGTCCAGCCCTGGGCTCCCAGGGCAAAAGGCATGTGGGAAACTGGAGTGAAGGTGGTGAGGGGCCTGGGCACATGACCTGCAAGGAGAGCAGCAAGGAGCTGTGCTGGCTCAGTCTGGGAGCTGGGAGCTGGGAGCTGGTGACAGCCTGCAGCTACCTGCAGCTACAGAGTGATCCAAACACTTCTTGGCCATGGCAGACCCTGTAACAAGGGACAGTGCCCACAGCCTGCAGCTTGGGAGGTCCAGACTGGGCAGGAGGGAAGCCTTTCTGCCCAGGAGGGTGAGTGCCACAGAGACACAGGCATCCCCATCCTTGGTGACACTTGGCTAGGCAAAGCCATGGACCTCTGCATGTTCCCACACCAGCACTGCTGCAGGGACTGAGAGCAGCTGAAAGACTAAGCAGGGGAACCATGCAGCTGGGTCCAGCCCTGGCAACAGGCCACCAGTCCTGATGCTACCAGCACCAGCACATCTGCTCCTGCCAGTGTCCCAGCCTGGTCACAACAGCCAAGGCTGGCAGCGAGCACCAGGGCCCTGCTCTGAGCTTGTTGTCAGCCTTCAGCAGTGCTCGTGGGGTCGGCGAGGAGAAGGCACAGCTGGGAGCTGCTCCTGCTCTCTGCTGGGAGAGACAAGCTCTGCTCCATCCCAGGGGCAGGGAATCTCTTGGGGAGAATGAGCTCTGCTCCATCCCAGGGGCAGGGGATCTCTTGGGGAGAATGAGCTCTGCTCCATCCCAGGGGCAGGGGATCTCTTGGGGGGAATGAGCTCTGCTCCATCCCAGGGGCAGGGGATCTCTTGGGGGGAATGAGCTCTGCTCCATCCCAGGGGCAGGGGATCCCTTGGGGGGAATGAGCTCTGCTCCATCCCAGAGGCAGGGGATCTCTTGGGGGAATGAGCTCTGCTCCATCCCAGGGGCAGGGGATCTCTTGGAGGGAATGAGCTCTGCTCCATCCCAGGGGCAGGGGATCCCCCAGGGGGAATGAGCTCTGCTCCATCCCAGGGGCAGGGGATCCCTCAGAGAACAGCAGAGACACTCTGCAGGAGGATTCCAGTTGGGATGCAGGGCAGAGGTGGGGAGGGATGGGAGGGAATTACCTAATGGTTTTATTTTTATTTCCCACTGCAGATTTCAGCTTTTAATAAAAGGAAACAAATGAAAGCCCCAAGAAAAGGCAGGAGCAGGAGCAGCCTTGGACGAGTTTGGCTCATTCTGCTGGAAGATTTTTAATGAAAATTGAAGCTGTCCAGAGGGAGCAGAGGCTGAGGAAAAGCAAACAATGAAGTCACTCAATCGTCCAACCAAACCTGAACCAGGAGAAGGTTCCTAAAGAGGTGGAGAGAAGTGGTGGGATGGTGAGGGGAAGGGTGTTGGGATGCGTGGCTGTGATGGAGAGAGGAGAGGACAAGTGGAGGGCAGTGAGGCCTGAGACATGTGGAGCTGTGCTGTGGGATGTGGCTGCTCCCCTGAGGCTGAAGGGTTGCTCAGGGGCTGCAGAACTTCTGCTGAGGGGACAGGCTGGGAGGGTTGGAGCTGTTCAGCCTGGAGAAGAGAAGGCTCCAGGGAGACCTCAGAGCAGCCTTGCAGTGCCTGAAGGGGCTCCAGGAGAGCTGGGGAGGGACTCTGGACAAGGGCTGTGAGTGCCAGGAGGAGGGACAATGGCTGTGAGCTGGGAGAGGGGAGAGGGAGAGTGGAGATGAGGAAGAGATTGTTGAGAGGGAGGTTGAGGAGACACTGGCACAGATTGAGGGTGGTGAGACCCTGGCACAGGTTGCCCAGGGAGGTGATCAGAACCAGGCTGGATGAGACCTTGAGCAGCCTGTGCTGGTGGGAAGTGTCTCTGCCCATGGCCGGGGGGTTGGAGCTGGCTGAGCTTTGAGATCCCTTCCAACTCAACCCATCCTGTGGTTTTAGGGATCTATGGATCCCATCACTACCTGCTGTCCTGGATGGCTGCAAGAGGCACATGGGGACACAGCTCCAGGGACAGTGCTGTGCTGGCTCACCTGAGAGCAGCTCCTCAGTGTGGTTCCCTGCTGGACACCGCCTGCTGCAGCCCTGCAGGATGCACAGATGCTGTGGCCCAGCAGAGGCCAGGCCTGGCCTGGCTGCACACAGACACACAACCTCTGTGCCAGGGAAGGCTGCAGCTCAGCTGGCTGTGCCACTGCTGGGGCAGAGACCAAAGCCAGGGAGAGGAAGGTGACCTTCCTCTTGCAAAGTCACAGACACAGAACGGTTTGGCTTGGAAAAGACCTTCAAGATCATTNGGGAGAGGAAGGTGACCTTCCTCTTGCAAAGTCACAGTCACAGAACGGTGAATGTGATCTTTGATCACATTCAGTGCTTCTGTGCTCCACAACCTCCCTGGGCAACCTGTGCCAGGGTCTCACCACCCTCAACCTGTGCCCAGTGTTTCACCACAGTCATTGTGAAGAACTTCCTCCAGCCTGAACCTCTCCTCCTTCACTTTCAAACCATTGCCCTTGTCCCTCTGAACAGTGCCAGGAAGCTCTCAGCTCCCACCCCAGCACCTCTGCAGCACAGAGGCTGCCCTGAAACCAGCTCCACCTTCATTTTCCACTCCCTGCCTGCCCAAGGTTCAGCCCCCAGCTGTGCCCACCTCAAACCCAGGCTCACCAGAGGAGGCAAAGCTCACAGCTGAGGCAGGTCCCGGCGCAGGCAGGGCTGGGGCAGGCAGGAAGCAGGTCCCACCCGCCACGAGTGGCAGGTACCCTGTGTTTATGGTAATAACAATCATTTACCCTTCACTATCACCTTCCAGCTGAAGAGCATAAAGCCCTTTGCAGGCATTAATTATCATTAGCCTAATGACATGCTTGATGAAACGGAGGCTGGGAACGCTGCAGTGATTCACCCAAGGTCCCGGGGCTGCCAGGGTGCCAGAGGCAGCACTTACAGGCAGGTCTCCTCGGTGCAGGTGGGCTGGGGGCACTCTGCCTGCCTCTCGGGGAGGAGGAAAGTCAGCTGGGTGTGGGCTGGAGGTGCCACAGTCCCACCTCCTTCCCAGGACATCTTTGATGGCTCCACGGAGGTGGAGTGGGTGGCGGTGGGTGAGCAGGCAGCATAGGCAGTGGCTGTAGGAGTCCCAAGGTGTTGAGGACCACAGTGCTGGGACCCCCTTGACTTTGCCAGGGGCTGGATGTGATGGCAGTGTGGGCACCCAGGAGATGGGGAGCTGTGGGCAGAGATACTGGAGACCCTCCAGCTGCAGGGGATAGCAGGGGCCAGAGCGTCTGCCACGGGGTGCAGAACCCGGCCTGGCACAGGTCTGGCAGTGAGAGCTGGGGTCCAGAGCCCAGCTTGGTATGAAGCTGGCAGCAGGGGCTGGGGTGCAGAGCCCAGCTTGACATGGGTTGGAGCGAAAGCCTCGGTGCAGAGTCCAGCTTGGCACAAGGATGACAGCAAGGGCTAGGGTGCAGA
Source organism: Tricholaema leucomelas (assembly GCA_013400475.1). Lineage (NCBI taxonomy): Eukaryota > Metazoa > Chordata > Aves > Piciformes > Lybiidae > Tricholaema lacrymosa > Tricholaema leucomelas. The sequence continues at coordinate 44,059 of WAAF01006235.1, read as the reverse complement.
GCCCATCTTGGCATGAAGCTGGCAGCAGGGACTGGGGTGCAGAGCCCAGCTTGACATGGGGTTGGAGTGAGAGTGGGGGGGTGCAGAGCCCAGTTTGGCACAGGGCTGGCAGGAAGAACTGGGGTGCAAAGCCCAGTTTGACATGGGGTTGGAGTGAAAGCTGGGGTGCAGAGTCCAGCTTGGCACAAGGATGACAGCAAGGGTTAGGGTGCAGAGCCCAGCTTGGCATGAAGCTGGCGGCAAGGACTGGGGTGCAGATCTCAGCTTGGCACAGGGCTGGCACCAGGGGCTGGGGTGCAAAACCCATCTTGACACAGGGCTGGCAGCAAGAACTGGGGTGCAGAGCCCAGCTTGGCACAGGGCTGGCAGCAGGGGCTGGGGTGCAGGAGGCTTTCCACAGCGCCCAGGAAATCTTTCTGGCTGTTGCAGGGTTAGCTGCCAGGCCTGGGCGATTCGGGGTGCGGTGTGTGGGGAGGATAATGGGGACAAATTGGGGCCCGAAGGAATGTGCCCGGAGGTGTGTGTGGGGAGGGGGCAGGGGAGGTGCCGCCTTCCCCTGCTCCGCCAGACACGACCTGCTCTCATTATCCTGAGCCCCCGCGGGCGCTGAGGCACACAAATGTATTCTAATTTATTAGAGCTGGCAAAGATCTCTTTGCAGAGAGCGAACGCTTTATTTGGGAGGCTCAGCGGTTCAAGTGTTTGAAAGGGCAGCATTCTCCCTGCCTCCAATGTGGGGCTAATGATAATCTAAATTAGTTATTGGAAATAATTACCGAGGCTTTATTGTGCCAAGCATAGCAGAGCCCTGGAGAGCAGTCGCGCTCAGACACGGCCATGCAGCTAAAAGCTTTGATGCTTCATTAATATTCAAGGAGAGTCTTTGGCTGTTTTCCCTCCTCCCCTCCCGAGCTGCTGCAGCTCTCGCAATGAACCCGAGGCCTCCGGTGACACCGGGCGAGAGGCTGCCGATTGAGATGAGCGCCGGTGCCGTGGTGAAGTTGTCTGCCCGGCTCGGGCGGGCGGGGAGCGGTGGGGCTGGGGCGATGCTATCGCCGCGCCGCGGCCGGGCCGCGCTGCCCAGACGGCTTCTGCTGGCTCCAGGCGCCTGGTTCCGGGCTGAGATAATGCGGGAGAGGTAGCAGCTCCAAGGTTGTCCTACACAGCTGGGGTTTATGATATAATGGACCAAACCAGCTGCATAATTAATCAGCCTATATTTTTCCCCTAGTAAATCTTCCTGCGATGGGCAAACAGAAGCCCTGGAGCTGCGCTCGCCTGCCAGATCTGCGCCGCTGCCTCTCTCTCTGTCTTTTGCTTTCTCTTCTCCCCGTTCCCCCCCCAAGACCAACGCTGGGATTTGCAAGCGACTGCAGCCCTCTTCACGAGGGTGTGGGGAGCTCAGCGCTGCGATGATTTCTGCATGCGAAGCAGCTGCAGCCTCCCTCCCGCAAGGAGCCCTTCGGGCTGGCAGCAGGGCGCGGGATGAGCGTTCGGATGCAGGCTTGGCCTGGCAGGGCTCCAGGGAGAATTTCCTCTCCTTGCTCGGGATTCTGCACTAATCAACGATTCAGTCCCGGTGCCTGCGGGCAGGGCTGGGAGCAGAGGCAGAGTCCACCTCGTCATAACCATGCTCGGCACATCCCGCACGGCCCCGCGGGCTCGGCCACCGGCAGCAGCGGCAGCACTGCTCTGGCTTACTGAGGACAGGCTGTGGAGAGCAGAACCCTTCCAGCCTGCAGCTGAGCCCAGGCAAACAGCCCAGGGGTGCAGAGCGAATCAGGACAACCCAAGAATTCTGGAGTCATAGAAAGGGTTGGGCTGGAAGGGACCTCAAAGCTCATCCAGTGCCAATCCCCTGCAATGGGCAGGGACACCTCCCACCAGCACAGCTTGCCCAAGGCCTCATCCATCCTGGACTTGAACACTTCCAAGGAAGGGGCATCCACAGCCTCCCTGGGCAGCCTGTGCCAGTCTCTCCCCACCCTCACTCTCAACCATTTCTTCCTTATCACCACTCTCAGTCTACCCTCTCTCAGCTCAAAGCCATTTTCCCTTGTCCTGGCACTCCCAGCCCTTGTCCAAAGTCTCAACTCTCCTTGAGCCCCTTCAGGCAGTGGAAGGTTGCTCTGAGGTCTGCCTGGAGCCTTCTGTCCTCCAGGCTGAACAGCTCCACCTCTTCCAGCCTCTCCCCATAGGAGAGGTTCTCCAGCCTCTGATCATCTTGGTGTCCTGCCCCGGCCCCTCTCCAGCAGCTCCATGCCCTTCTGGCCTTGCACTTACAACCTAGACCACGCAACGGCAACAAACCCTGCGAGCCCCACGAATCTTGGGGCAAATCCTGTCAGAGAAGGCTCCTGTGCCACCCTGGAGCTGTGGGCCGGGGCCTGTCCCCAGCCTGTGCCGGTAGCCGCGGGCCGCCGGGGGCGGCTGGCACGGGGGAGCCTGGGGGCAGCCCGGGTGAGTCATGCCTGCTCCCGGGGCGCGCTTCCATCCCACGCCATCGGGCAGAGTGAGTTATGGGACTTCTCCTCTGCTGAGCAGGCACAAATCACTGGGGCCTGTCAGGAGTCAGGATGAAGTGGGCTGGCTGGAGAGTCCACACCAGTCCTTTAACGAGATTGATGCTTTGCTGCTTCCCAGGTCTGAGTTCAAGAATCTATATTTTATTCCTTCCCTCCTCTCCCCTCGCCCTGCCCTGCTCGCCACGGCAGGAGCCTGCTCTTATAATTCCTGGTCAGGCTTGCGTGTGTGAGGTGGTAATGTGTCTCCCTGGGAAGAAAAAAAATTGTTTCTAGGAAAGATTTATGAGGAATGAATTATTTAACCTCACACTCCTGGCTGCCCCCTGCCTGCCCGCCGGCAGGCTCCAACCAGGGAGCACTTCGTGTCAGGAAGCCCAGGCCCAGGTGGGGCAATGTCTGAGCAGTGCTGCTTGGCATGTGGGGTGGTGGAGATCGGTGGGAAGGAGCTGTTGGGTCTGCAGCAGACAGACACCCCCCTCCCTCCTCCCTGGTGTCTCTGCCTGGCTGCTGCCATCGCTGCCTGTCCTTGAGAGCACTGTGGAGGCAGCAGTGCCACTGTGAGCAGGCAGAAAATCTGAGGTAAACAGCTGGTAAAACATCTGGAGGGGCCTTCTGCCAAGGCAGGGCATCTCTGCCACACCAAGGCAGGCTGGCTTGGTGGGAAGCTCCAACCTTTGGGCATAACCTTTCTCTTGATCAAGTCTTACCTGTGACCCAGGCCTGCAGCTTTCCTCTGTATCTTTGACTTCCTGAAAGCCTGGCAAAGCCAGCCTGACCCCCATGTGAGCAATGGGCAGCTCAGGGAGGTGGCAAAGTCAGTATGGGTGGCTTGGGGAGGTAGCAAAACCCTGCAGAGTGCCATGGGAGCAATGCGCAGCTTGGGAAGGGGATAAACCCAAGCAGAGCTCCACAGGAGCGATGGGCAGCTGCAGGAGGTGGCAAAGCCAATGTGAGCCCTGTGAGAGCAGTGGGCAGCTCCAGAGGTGGTCTGTGGGCAGCAAAGGGGGCAGGCAGCAGGCACGGTGGGCAGAGCGCTGGTCAGTGCTGGCGCATGGCGGTGCCAGGAGCACGAAGCAGCCCAGCCCGGGGCTCTGCAGCCCCTGGGGCAGGCGGGCAGGGGCAGAAGGCGTTTTCCAGCCATTCTTCCCTTGCAAACGATGATCCCTGCAGGAAGTGCCTGTCTGCAGCGAGCTTCCAGCAGGAGCACAAACACACACACACCGCCTGGGCTCCTGCGACTTGGAAGCGCAGAGCTGCCAGACGCTGCCTGCTCCGCGCCCGCCGCCCCCTCCAGGAAATCTTGGCAGGAGCTGGGGAAGGGAAGCAGAGCCAGAAAACTTTTGAAGAAAAATATTAATGAAATCCAAACCCCTTTCTGCTTCCTTCCTCATTTCCAGAGAGCAGCTGAAGAGCTCTGCCCTGCCCTGCCCTGCTCTCTGGGCCCCGGGGCTGACCCTGGGGCAAGGATGGCAGCGGTGCTCATCCTGCCATGCTGGGGAGCCAGCTCCTGGATCTGGCCATGTCTTGCTCTGCCAACTCCTCTCCCATGGGCCTGGGGTCCTGAAGCAGCTTCTAATCCTTGAGAAGTGCTGGGAGTGGATCCTGTCTGGGGAGCTGGATATGATGTCCCAGCAGTGGAGCCTCAGCACGAAGGGGAGGGCTGGGCAGGGCTGCTGCGTTTGGAGAGGAGCCGGTGGAGATTGGATGCCCGTGGTGGAGGCGTGGAGCAGAGGGGAGTGCGGCTGGCTCAGAGAGCCTCGGGCATCGTGAGGAGCCTGCCTGGGCAAAGGGCCCTGCAAATCCCCAGAAGGAGTCCCTGGTGCCCTCCTGCCCAGGGACACGGGGCCCAGAAGCAGAGGCACTGCCAGGGTGTCCCATGGCTCCAGCTCCAAGCACAGCAGCAGCAGAGCTGGGAAGGGTTTTCTTTGCAGCTGTAAGCTGAGGTCAGGGAGGAGGTCAGCTCTGAGCTTGACAGGAGGGTTTGATGGGAGCAGTGAGCTCACAACCTTTCTCTTGCACCTGCTTCCTGAAGGTGTCTCTTCAGCCACCACACACCGTGGTGGAAGGCAGACCTTGGCACCAGCTCCCAAAATGCCTGTCTGCTGCTGCAGCAGGCACCAGCCATGGCCAACATCAGGCAGAGTCTCTGCTGGGTGACCTGATGGAAGAAGTCACCTCCAGACCAGCCAGCTGGTGAGGAGGGAGCTGCAGAGGGAAGGAGTCTACTGGTGAGGTCCTGCACCCGGGAGCACTGGAGTCTGAGAGTGCAGTGGGGTCCAGCAGGGTGCTTTGGGCATCCTGGGGTTCCACCATGCCACTGGTGGGGCAGGCTGGGGCGTTGGAGTGCACAGGAGGTTGTATATTGGCTTCCAGTTGGTGTCTCTGGAGTCTGCTGGGAGGGTGGGACACAGTGTGGGAGTCCCTCCTTGGGGTGGAGCTCCCCAGGCAGCAGCACAGTAGAGCTCTGCAGGTGGATGGTGCTGAGGCCTCTGGCAGGTGCTGGGCTTGCAGGAGCAGGCTGAGCAGGCAGCGCTGTGCAGCAGCTCTCTGGTGCCAGCAGGACTGCCAGGAGATGGCATCTCTGTTGGAGCAGAGGGCAAGGCAGGCAGCTGGGGCTGAGTTGTCTCCTCCTTGGCTGCTCAGGGGCAGGGCCAGGACCTCTCGCCTGATCTTGCAGGGTGCTCTTGACCCTCCAGCCAGGTCCTGCCAGCGCTGCCTCGGGGCAATGTGTGAGCAGGTCCTACAGGGGCGTTCCGGGGCCGAGGGGGTCTGAGAGGAGGCTTTGGAGTGCCACTGGGGAGATAAACTGTGGTGGCAAACATCTGTGGGGAGGCTTGGGCAGTCAGGGGGGAGGAGGCCACCCTGCTCCTCTTCCACCCACGGGGTGTGGGGTTTGCTCTCTAGGTCTTGGCTCATCTCCACCCAGGACCCACTGCCCCCCTCTGTGCAGCCACCTGCGTCTGCACAGCACAGCCACCTTCTGCACCCCCAGTGCCTCTCCTCTCTCTGCCACACTCGTGGGGAAAGGAGTCCCTGCTCCTGCCTGGGCACGGGAGAAGAAGCTGGTGGAACTGGCCAGCATCAGCTCCACTCACTGCTGCTGGAGGTGAGGGGACCCTGGCTGAGGTGTGGCAAGCACAGCAGGTGCTGGGGCAGGCAGGGTGCTGAGGCAGGCAAGGTGATGGGGCAGGCAGGGTGCTGAGGCAGGCAGGATGCTGTGGCAGGCAGGGTGCTGTGGCAGGCAGGGTGCTGGGGCAGGCAGGGTGCTGAGGCAGGCAGGATGCTGGGGCAGGCAGGATGCTGAGGCAGGCAGGATGCTGGGGCAGGCAGGGTGCTGAGGCAGGCAGGATACTGAGGCAGGCAAGGTGCTGGGGCAGGCAGGGTGCTGGGGCAGGCAGGATGCTGGGGCAGGCAGGGTGCTGGGGCAGGCAGGGTGCTGAGGCAGGCAGGGTGCTGGGGCAGGCAGGGTGCTGAGGAAGGCAAGGTGATGGGGCAGGCAGGGTGCTGAGGCAGGCAGGATGCTGGGGCAGGCAGGATGCTGGGGCAGGCAGGGTGCTGAGGCAGGCAGGGTGCTGAGACAGGCAGGATGCTGTGCTGCTCCACCCAGGCAGCTGCCTAGAGCCTCGCTGAAGGTTGCATCATGTTCTCTATCTGGAGAGCTTCACTCTCCACCCTCTCAGGGATGTCCTCGGCCCCTCCAGGGAAGCCCAACTGCTCTGCGGAGGTTTAACCTAACAAGCAGTGCCCGGCAGAGGCAGCAGCAGGAGGGGCTGTGCTCAGTGTCTGGGCAGGAGGAAGGCAGAGCCCACAGGCAGGCAGCTCTGCGGCAGGGGCAGGGGGGGAGCACAGCCTGGTGGTGCCTTGGGCAGGGGGAGCAGACTCTGCATCACAGAACCCTGGAATAGTTTAGTGGGAAGGAAACTTCAAAGCTCACCCAGTGCAAGCCCCCTGCAGCCAGCAGGGATGTCCCCAACCAGAGCAGGTTGCTCAGAGCCCCAAACAGCCTGAGCTGGGATGGTTCCAGGAATGGGACATCTCCCACCTGTCTGGGCAACCTGGGCCAGGGTCTCACCATCCTCAGTGTCAAACATTTCTTCCTTTTCTAGTCTAATTCTCCCTCTTTCAGTTCAAACCACTCCCCCTAGTCCTGGCACCGCATGCCCTGCTCAGAACTCTGTCCCCAGCTTTCTTCTCAGCCCCTTTAAGTCCTGAGAGGCCACTGGAAGGTCTCCCTGGAGCCTCCTCTTCTCCAGGCTGAACAACCCTGACTCTCTCAGCCTTTCTCTATGCTGTGAGTCCATCAGGACTCTCCCACCCTTGCTGCCCCTCCAACCCCCATCCTGCCTGGGCTTACCCTAGGAGCAGCCCTTCAGGCACCAACACCCCAGGGACCTGCCCCTGTCACCCTGCTGCCCACCTGCTGCCCACTCCAGGCCCACAGCACAGGGGTGGATCTTCAGCTGGCAGAAGACCTCTGCAAAGCCTGATTTGAGCAAGCAGCCTCAGGGCTGCAGCCCTCAGAGACCTCTCAGCCTGCACAAAAAAGCTTCAGCAGGCCCAGCAGAAGGGTCCAGGCACTGCCTGCTCACAGCCCTGCTCACGCTCTGCATCCCAAGCAATGCTCAAAGACACCCCCAGAATGCCTCCAGCTTGCACTTGAAACTAATTTTAAGCAGGCAGCACCTGCCAAATTGATTTTACAGGTCTGACACCGGGAAATCACTTCACATTCCAGCCTCCACAACATTTACATTCTGCTGTTTTCATGTCTCTTGGAAGCATTTGGCTCTGGCTGGTGGCACCAGGGAGCTTTGCTACCAAGCAGCCCAGGAGGCAAGCAGCAGGGACATGGCAACCTCAGTCCTTGTTGGAGAGGCTCTGCAGAGAGATCACAGAGTCAGAGAGTGTTAGGGGCTGGAAGGGAGCTCCAGAGCTCATCCAGCCCAAGCCCTGCCAGAGCAGGAGCACCCAGGGCAGATCCCACAGCAACACATCCAGGTGGGGGTTGAATATCTGCAGAGAGGGAGACTCCACAGCCCCCCTGGGCAGCCTGTGCCAGGCTCTGGCAGCCTCACAGGGAAAAATTCCTCCTCATGTTTCCATGGAGCTTCCTCTGCCTCAGCCTGCACCACTGCCCCTTGTGCTGGCACTGGCATCCCCCAGCAGAGCCTGGCTCAGCCTCTGCCACTCACCTGCACATCTTCATCACCACTGCTGAGGTCACCTCTCAGCCTCCTCTCCCAGCCCCAGCTCCCTCAGGCTCTCCTCCTAACAGAGCTGTTCCATTCCCTTCATCCTCTGTGGCTCTGTGCTGGACTCTCTCCAGCAGTTCTGTGTCCCTCTTGAACTGGGGGCCCAGAAGTGGACACAGGACTCCAGATGCAGCCTCATCAGGGCAGAGCAGAGGGGCAGGAGAACCTCTCTCGACCTACTCACCACAGCCCTTCTAATCCATCCCAGAATGGCATTGCCCCTCCTGGCCTCCAGAGCTCATTGACGGCTCATGGGAACCCTAAATCTGGCCAGGTGGAGGCCAGTGGGATGAGACTCAACAAAGGCAGGTGTTGAGTGCTGCACTTGGGTCACAACTACCCCTTGCAGCCTCACAGGGTGGCTGGAGAGCTGCTTGGCCAAGCAGGCCCTGGGGATGCTGACTGATGGCTGAAGATGAGCCAGCAGTGGGCTCAAGTGGCCAAGAAAGCCAATGGCATGGAAGCATTGAGCACCTATAGGCAGGTCCATCCCAGCCAGGATAAGCCCAAACCACAGCAGAAGCCATTTGGCCTTTCCCCACAGCCAGACACAGAATCAAGGAGGTTGGAAGAGACCTTTGGCATCACCAAGCCCAAGCACTCACCCAGAGCTCACCATCCCAGCACTGCTGCCACTCAACCACCTCCCTCAGCACCACATCCCCCTCAGCACCACCACAGTTGCAGTCTGGCTGTGGCAAAGGCCAAATGGCTTCTGCTGTGGTTTGGGCTTGGTATCTGAGTCTGGCTTATCCTGGCTGGGATGGACTTGCCTATAGGTGGATGAATCCTTCACCTGATGGTGTGAGGCCTCTCCACTCTGCCCTGCTGAGACCACATCTGAAGCACAGGGTCCAGTTCTGGGCTCCCCAGTTCTAGAGACAGAACTACTGGAGAGAGTCCAGCAGAGGCTGTGAGGATGCTGCAGGGCCTGGAAGCTCTGTGTGAGGTGGAGAGGTTGAGAGCCCTGGGGCTGCTTAACCTGGAGAGGAGCAGCCTGAGAGGAGATCTGAGCAGTGGTTACAAACAGCTGAAGGGTGGGGGGCAAGCAGCAGGGGACAGGCTCTGGGCAGTGTCCTGGGAGAGGGCAAGGAACAATGGACACAAACTGGAACCCAGGAGGTGCCACCTGGGCATGAGGAGAAACTTGTTTGGTGTGAGGCTGCTGGAGGCTGGAGCAGGCTGCCCAGAGAGGTTGTGGAGCCTCCTTCTGTGCAGCCTTTCCAGCCCCCCCTGGCTGTGCTGCTGTGTGCCCTGCCCTGGGTGATTGCTCTGGCAGGGGTTGGGCTGGAGGATCTCTGGAGGTCCCTTCTGACCCCCACCCTGCTGGCACTCTGTACCTGCCCTGTGGATGGGGCTCCTTGTGCCTACATCCCACAGTGGAGAGCAAACCACTGCTGTGCATCTGAGTGGCCCAGCAAGGGCAGCTCTGCTGGGAGGAGTTCAGAGCCTGCACTTGAAGGGTTCTGTTTGGCTCAAGAGAAGGATGAAATCAGCTGAAATCTACAAGTGACTGTGAGGGTCCTGACTGCTGAAGTCATCTGGCCGTGGTCCCTTCCCTGGCAGCGGCTCCAGGGGTGGTGCAGCACTTGGGGGTTGGTGTAGCTGTGCAGAGCTGGAGGAGTGCAGCTGTGCAGGCAGGGCAGGGCTCACTCCTCCTGCACTCCTCTGCTCAGAGCTAGCGGTGCTGCTGTGGAGAGCTGCTCTGCTGCTCCCTGCAGCCAGGGGACAGAAACCAAAGTGTCTGGGAGGGGTTCCTGAGGGTGCTGCTGGAGCAGGGTTTGATCTCAGAGCTGTTTGCTTGGGGGACTGCCTCGGGGGCTCAGCTCTTGTGTGGCTGAGCCTGTCCTGCAGCTGCTTTCTTTATTGCTCATGGTGAAGTTTCAGAGGGACAGGATCTGCTGGAGAGAGTCCAAGGGAGGGCTGTGAGGGTGAGGAGGGGACTGGAGCAGTGCCTGGTGAGGAGAGGCTGAGGGCCCTGGGGCTGCTTAGTCTGGAGAGGAGAAGCCTGAGAGGGGATTGGATCAATGTCTGTAACTCTCTGAGGGCTGGGGGTCAGGAGGGGGGCACAGGCTCTGCTCACTGCTCCCTGGGACAGGACAAGCAGCAATGGATGGAAGCTGCAGCACAGGAGGTTCCAGCTCAGCACAAGGGCAACTTCTTGACTGGAAGGGTCCCAGAGCCCTGGCACAGGCTGCCCAGAGAGGTTGTGGAGTCTCCTTCTCTGGAGCCTTTGCAGACCTGTCTGGATGTGTTCCTGTGTGCCCTGAGCTGGATTGTGTGGTCCTGCTCTGTCAGGGAGGTTGGACTGGATGAGCTCTTTGGGTCCCTTCTGACCCCTGACACCTGTGAGCTGTGATCCTGTGAAGGGTCAGAGTGGTGCAGCCTTTGCTGTCTGCATTGCATGGCCTGATTGCCCCTGACCTGCAGCCACTCAGAAGAGGAGAAACAGAGCTGAGAGACACACAGGATGGCATCAGCTGGAAGAGAACATCCTTATCCTGGTCCCACTGCTGCCCTCCACCTCCTCCTGCTGCCTGCAAGTGAGCTGGGATTGTGCCCAGAGATCACTGTGGGAGAGGGACCCAAGAGTACAGCAGGAGCTGGGTGCTGTGTTGGGGTGAAAGGGGAAACTTGACACAATCTGGGGGTGGAGAAAGGAGGAACTACAAGAAAAGCTAAGAACTGCTGCAGTGAGAGCAGCCCTGAGGGGCAGTCTGAAGGGCTGACCCCTCACAAGTAGGGTTAGAAACCAGAAAGAGGAGGCAGGCAGCAGCCCAGGTTGGTGAAGCAGAGGTCAGGGCTAAGAAGCAGAAGGTAGAACATAAAAGATAAGATAGAGCTGGGCCTGGAAGTGTAAAGGTGGAGATAATAAAGCCTCATAGACTCAGAATGGGTTAGGTTGGAAGGGAGCTTAGAGCTCAGCCAGTGCCAACACCCTGCCATGGGCAGGGACAGCTCCCACTACAACAGGTCACTCAAGGCCTCATCCAGCCTGGTCCTCAACACCTCCCTGGGCAATCTGTGCCAGGGTCTCACCACCCTCAACCTATGCCAGGGTCTCACCACCCTCAACCTGTGCCAGTCTCTCACCACCCTCAACCTGTGCCAGTGCCTCACCACCCTCACTGCAAACAACTTCTTCCTCACATCCACTTTCCATCTCCCCTCTCACACTTCAGATCCATTCCTCCTCCTCCTGCCATTCCCAGACCCTGTCAGTAGTCCCTCCCCAGCATTCCTGCAGCCCCCTGCAGATCCTGCAAGGCCACTCCAAGCTCTCCTGGAAGCCTTCTCCTCTGCAGGCTGCAGAGCCCCAACTCTCTCAGCCTGTGCTCAGAGCAGAGCTGCTGCAGCCCTCTCAGCATCTTGGTGGCCTCCTCTGCACTGGCTCCAGCAGTTCCATGTCCTGCTTGTGCTGGGGGCTGCAAAGCTGCACACAGTGCTCCAGGTGGGCTCCAGGACAGCAGAGCCAAGGGGCAGAATCAAGCCCATTCCATCCCAGGCTACCCTCAGGACCAAACTCTCTGCACTCAGGAGCAAGGCACACCCAGGACTCCCTCCCTGCTGCTGGCTGCACTCAAGCCTGTCTGCAGCTCCTGCTCTCCTCTCTGTGCCCTGGAAGCTGAGTCCTGCCATCCCCACAGCTCCCAGGATTACTCATTCCTCCAGGATGAGGCTTTCTGATTCCTCCATCTTATTGCTCATGTTCCTGGCAGCAGGACAGAAATGCCTGAGCTGTCTCTGCCTGCTCTTATCGGAGCTCTCAGCCCAGGAGGTGCCGTCCCTGGCTGGAAGCGCTGCCTGACGTCAGCTCCTGGCCAGGCCAGAGCTGTCCTGTTCCCTGCTGCTCTCTGCTCTTCCTTTCTTGGTTGCCCTGCTCCTTCTGAGGGTCATCCCCCTGCTGCAGATGGATTCCAGGCAGGGTGCAAGCAAGGCCAAGAAAGGAAGCAGGCACCGAGACAGTCCCAGGGCCCATCCAGAGAGAACAGCACTGCTCAGCTGCTTCCTCCTGATAACCTCCTCTTAACATTATCCACTGCAGACTCACCCTTTGCAAGTTCTTTATCCACTCTAATTCTCTGATCCCATCTCCTCTAGCTTAGCTCCTGATTTCCCTGGGGGGCTTTATCCAGCAGTTGTTTAAATCCAGGCAGACTCAGGTCGGGGCTGTGCCTCGGTGAGGGCTGCACAGCTCTGACAGGCTGCCTGTGGGCAGCACATCCTGCACCTCAGCCCCTCCTTCCCACAGCTCACTTAACCTCACAAACCCTCTCTGGAGCAGTGCCCTGCACTTGCAGGGTAGGACCTGCCCCACAGCATCACAGCAGGGCTCAGGCTAGAAGGGACCCCAGAGATCAGCTCCTACAACCCCTGCCATGAGCAGGGACCCCTCTCAACCAGCCCAGGTTGCTCAAGGTCTCATCCAGCCTGGCCTTGAACACCTCCAGGCAGGAGGCAGCCACAGCCTCCCTGGGCAGCCTGTGCCAGGCTCTCAACACCCTTGCACTGAGGAACTTCTTCCTCAGCTCCACTCTAACCCTGCTCTGCCTCAGCTCCAAACCATTCCCCCCCTGGCCTGGCTCAGACACCCTCATGCAAAGTCCCTCTGCAGCCTTCCTGCATGATCCCTTCAGGCACTGGCAGCAGCTCTGAGCTCCCCCTGGAGCCTTCTCCTCTGCAGGCTGCACCCCCCCAGCTCCCTCAGCCTGTGCTCACAGCAGAGCTGCTCCAGCCCTGGCAGCATCTTTGTGGCCTCCTCTGGCCTCTCTCCAGCAGCTCTGTGTGGTGGCAATGCCTTGGACTGACCCTTGCTGTTACTTCTCCTCCTTCAACCATCTCTTCCAGGGCCCTGAGGCAGAGCTGAGCTGATTCTCCATGAGGTCAGGGCCCCAGGCTGTTGCTGCTTTCTCCCCACCAAGGCAGTGGTCACTTCCATTTCCATTCCTCTGCTCAAAAAGAGCATCCTGGGGGCCCCTTCCAACCCCCAACCATTCCCTGGCTCTATGCCCCTCAGCAAGGTGATGCAGCAGCAGCTTCCCTCCACCCTCCCTGCCTCTGCCAGTTGCAGCCCCAGAAGTGGCTTCCCAAAGTTCCCAGGGAAAATCCCACATTGAAGGACAACCTTTCCCCACTGGTGCTCCCCAGTGCCAAAGCTTTCCTCCTGAGCTCAGCTCCCCTGCACACCTCCACTCTGCTCACTCCTTCCTTCTCCAGAAGGCAACCACAGAACTTCTCTGAAGCCTTTCTTCTCTTTGCTCATCTTTCCCTGCCTTATCCTAGGCTCTCTGGCTGTGTGAAAGCAGAAACCTGGGCACCATTTGCCCCTGCCAGCAGAGTGCCCATACCTTCTGCTGCTCTGCCCCCTCTCAGTCTTCTCTGCATACCCCTTTCACCTCCCCTCTGCTCTGGGTGGCATCATAATGGCATCTGTGTGCAGTTCTGCAGCCCTCAGCACAAGCAGGACATGGAAGTGTTGGAGCCAGTGCAGAGGAGGCCACCAAGATGCTGAGAGGGCTGCAGCAGCTCTGCTCTGAGCACAGGCTGAGAGAGTTGGGGCTCTGCAGCCTGCAGAGGAGAAGGCTTCCAGGAGAGCTTGGAGTGGCCTTGCAGGGTCTGCAGGGGGCTGCAGGAGGGCTGGGAAGGGACTACTGAGAAGGTCTGGGAATGAGAGGAGGAGGAGGAGGAATGGGATTGAAGTGTGAGAGGGGAGATGGAAAGTGGATGTGAGGAAGAAGTTGTTTGCAGTGAGGGTGGTGAGACACTGGCACAGGTTGAGGGTGCTGAGAGACTGGCACAGGTAACCCAGGGAGGTTGTGGAGCACAGAAGCACAGAATGGGATCTTTGATCTTTGATCCCATTCTGTGCTTCTGTGCTCCACAACCTTGCTGGAGGTGTTGAGGACCAGGCTGGATGAGGCCTTGAGTGACCTGTTGTAGTGGGAGATGTCCCTGCCTATGGCAGGAGGTTGGAACTGGCTGAGCTTTGGGCTCCCTTCCAACCCAAACCATTCTCTGAGTCTAAGATTCGGTTTTGGTGACTCTTGAAGAGGGCAGACATGAGCTGGGCTGTGCCAGGTTTTGGGTGCTGGCATGCAAGTCTTTGGGAAGTGAAGTCAAGATGGAGGCTGCCAGGCCAGAGCAGCCCAGGAGATGACTATGGGCAAATGTGCCTGGAGCCTGCATCCCTGCAGCAGGGAAGGGCTGGAGGAGAGGGCTGCAGGTCCCCACCACAGAGGTGGCCTGAGCCAGGCAGAGCCAGCAGAAAACAGCAAGGCTGGGAGGAGAGGAAGGCTGAGGCCAGGAACTCACAGTCCCAGAAGGTACCCCAAGGGTCATCTGCTCCAAGCTCTCTGTCTGATGGTGCAGCTGAAATGAGCTGGCACAGCAGCCTGGCAGGCTGAGGCTGGAAGCTGCCCAGTGCAGGGCACTGCACTGCTATCCTTGGCAGGTGATGCCAGTGGCTGCCTGCTCTCCTGGGCAAACATTTTCTTCTGCAGCCCAATGGGAATGTCCCCAGCAGGAACTTGTCCCCATCAGCCCTGGGCTTTCCCTTGGCACTCCTTGTGCAAAGGGAGTCTCCATCCTCCTGGTGGCCTCCCCTCATGTGCTGCTCTGTGGTGAGAAGGTCTCCCTCGAGCCCTCTCTCGCCAGGCTGAGCAAACCCAGCTCTCAGCCTTCCCTCCTGTGCCAGGGCTGCCAGGCCTCTGCAGGGTGGGACACAGGTAGGAAGGGGCAGTGTGAGGCCTCTGCAGGGTCCCTTCCAACCTAGGCCACTCTGTGATTCTGTGACAGAGGTAGGAAGGGGCAGTGTGAGGCCTTGGGAAGGCAAAGCTGGAGGCAGGAGGGCAAGAGACAAACCTTGGCAGGGGCTGCCTGTGTGGCACCAGGAACACTTTGTCCTGTGGCACAGGGAGACTGCCAAGGCTGGAAGTGACTTCTGACCTGCTCAGTGCTGGGGCACTGGTGGCACTTGACTGGTGAGAGTTGCCAGCAGCATGGAGGTTAAGATGGGACAATGCCCTGGGCTCTACTGCCCTCTTGGCTGGGAAAGCTTCACCCATGCCAGGGCTGGGGTACCTCTGCTCCCAGGCATGCTGTAGCCTCCAGACTATGTAGGTGTTGGAGGTGAGCTCAAGGAGATGCTGGAAGGGAGGAAAGGAACTTCCTGACCCTAATCCCTGCTTGTCAGTTTCCTGCCAAGGTTGTGAGCCAGACCCAGTGGCACATCCGTGTCCCCCTGGGCAGCCACAGGATTGCTCCCCCTGCTCCGCGAGGACTGCTCTGCCCAGCCAGTGCCTGCAGAAGCCCTTGCTTGCTGGCACCTTTCCTGGCATGTCTCCTGGCCTCTGTGCCCCAGCTCCCCTGCCCTCAGCTGGGCCAGCTTGGCAGTGCCAGTGGCAGCCCCAGAAGGGCTGAAGAGCAAAGCATGGCACAGGCTGCTTGTCCAAAGCCATCAGAGCTTGGCACCCTGCTCCTTGGCAAAGCAGCCAGTGAACCCCAGCAAGGGACCATGTGGGCACCAGCAGAACATTGCCATGCCTTGTGCCACACCTGGGGCTCCTGCCACGGCAGCCTGGCAGGGCTGGCTCAGGCACTGTGTGGCACTGTGCCAGCCCCCAGCTGCTGGCTCTGCACAGATGCCCTCGCCCAGCTCTGTGCCCTGCTGTGGGGGCTGCTCTGCCTTCCCCTCCCAGCACCACCTGGGGTTACTCCTGCTCCTCTCCAGAGCAGCGTGGGCAGGGCAGGGCTGTGCCCACAGCACTGTTTCATCACTGCCTTCCTCCTCTCCACCTCCTCATCCTGCTGCTGCTGGGCAGCACCTCTGCATCTAGGTCAGGAGGAAGGGTTTGCTTCTTCTCCTGGCTTCCACCACGCCTTAGGTGTGTGGGCAATTACCCCACAGCTCTGCACACACCCTGCCAGCTCTAATTACCCAGCAGAGGCTGCAGGAACAGGCAGCAAACTGTGTCACCTGCCAGCTGCCCTTTGCTGGGAGGCTGGCATGGGGAGGGCTGGCACAGCCTCCACTGCATGGCCTCCAGAGAACCACAGAATGAGTTGGAAAGGACCTCAAAGCTCAGCCAGTTCCAACCCTTTGCTAAAGGCAGGGACACCTCCCACCAGCACAGGTTGCTCAAGGTCTCATCCAGTCTGGTCCTGAACACCTCCAGGGAGGTTGTGGAGCACAGAAGCACCGAATGGGATCAAAGATCCCATTCGGTGCTTCTGTGCTCCACAACCTCCCTGAGCAACCTGTGCCAGGGTCTCCTCACCCTCATCGTGCAGAAGTTCCTCCTAAAGCTAAATCTACTCTGCTCCAGCTTCAAACCATTGCTGGGGACCATGGCTCCAGCCCTGCAGGGTCACCACAGCCAGTGGGAGATCTTTTGGACCCAACACGGGCCAGGAGTTCAGCAGGAACAGAAGGTCCTGGGTGCCAGATGTTGCCTTTAGCATGGCAGAGAGGCCTCTGCCTGCCTGTGGATGCTCTGCAGGGCACTGGTTCCTTCTGCAGTGCTGAGCCAAGTCCTGTCAGGGCACAGAATGGGTCAGGCTGGAAGGGACCTTAAAGCTCAGCCTGTTCTAACCTCCTGCCATGTGCAGGGACTTCTCCCATTAGCCCACATTACTCCTGACCCTGCCCAGCCTGGCCTTGGGCTGCTTGCCAAGGCTGCTTCCCTCAGAGCAGGACCTCCCCAGAGCTGAGGCCAGCAGTCTGAACATCACACATGGCCCTGAATTAGGGGAAGCTGCCACACACCCAACTGTACCCCCCCAGAGTGCAGAAAGCTTCTCCTCAAACCAACCTCCTCTGCAGCCCAGAACATCCTGAAGCTCCAGGATGGCTCAGCTCTCTGTGCCCCAGCTCCTCCATGGCTTGCTGGGGGATGAGATAGCATAGCATAGCATAGCATAGCATAGCATAGCATAGCATAGCATAGAATCAGCCAGGTTGGAAGAGAGCTCCAAGCTCACCCAGCCCAACCTATCCTCCAGCCCTGTCCAACCAACCAGACCATGGCACCAAGTGCCCCAGCCAGGCTGTGCTTGAACACCTCCAGGCATGGGCACTCCACCACCTCCCTGGGCAGCCCATTCCAATGCCAATCACTCTCTCTGCCAACAACTTCCACCTAACATCCATCCAAGACCTTTCCTGGCACAGCTTGAGGCTGTGTCCCCTTCTTCTGTCCCTGGGTGCCTGGCAGCAGAGGGGGATGGAGCTACCTCTCCCACCAGAGTGGGTCTTGCCTTCATAGAGGCACAGAGAGCATGGGGCTGGAGGGGACCCTTGCAGGGCATCTTGCCCAGCCCACCCCCCCACAGGCAGCAGGGACAGCTCCAACTAGAGCAGGCTGCCCAGGGCCACATCCAGCCTGACCTTGAATGTCTGCAGGGATGGAGCCTTCACCACCTCTCTGTACAACCCACTGCAGGGTCCCACACCCTTCCTGCCAACGCCCCAGGTCAGTGTGCAGTGCCTGAGCTCTTGTGGCTCTGGGGAGAGCTCTGGGGTGGAGACTGTGGTCCGAGAGGATTCCAGACAGGATTTTATTGCTGGTGGCAGGTAACTGAGCCCCAAAAGTCCTTGTGACGGGAGCGGAGCTGGGCGTGAGGGCTGCAGCCGGGGTACAACTGCAGGAGAGAAGGACTCAAAACATTTCCTTTGTGCATTCTTTCCAGGCAATGCTTTTTGCTGTAAAACCCTCTCCAAAGGAAGGAATGAAAGGAACAAGCAGGGGAGGGGAGGGAAGGTTTGTAAAACATCGCAGTGCCTGCAGAAGGAGAGCTTCGGCGTGACCCAAATTCACTCTTCTGATTTCCATTCCTTGCAAGTTAAAATGCTTCTGCTTTGATTTGCCTCAGCCTGGATCTCTCCACCCTCCCCTTCAGGTTCTCTGCTGGCAGCTGGACTGAGAAATTCCTCACACTCCTGCCCCCACCACATCCCTGCCCCCATCACAGCCCTGCCCCCACCACATCCCTGCTGCTTCACCCCTGCAGCCCTCGGTGCCCAATCTCCCCCTGCAGCCACCCAGAGCTGGGGGCAAGAAGAAATCCTTCCCTGGGGAGAGTGTTGGGGTGGGGAGGGGTGACCCAGGAAAGCTGCTGGCAGATGTTTGTGCCCCGAGATGGAGAGAGAAGGGAAATGTTTTCCACCTTGAGCCCCGAGGTGGCTTGCTGGGGGGAGCGGAGCTGTGGCAGGTGGCAGGGCAGGGGTCTGGAGGGCTCCGCTCAGGCGGCTTGAGCAGGACCGAGCTCAGCTCTGGGGTGGGAGCAGTTCTCCAAATGCAAAGCAGAGGAGGCAGCAGCGGAGAGGCAGAGGCAGCCTGCCCGCCCCCTCCATGCAAATGTGTTTCCTTGGCGATCGCAGCTCCTGCCTCTCTCTTTCTTTTCCTGCATCTGGCTTGGCTGAGCCCACGGAGCTCAGCCTCGCGTGGCCCTCACCTCGGCGGGGCTGGGGCCGCGCAGTCTCTCTTGCTCACACACACGCAGACGTGGACCCCCCCCACGCCTGCCCACTTGCGCACACGCCACGGGGGTGCCCCTGCCGCCCGCAGCCGCTTGGCAGGGCGATGGGATGGCAGCGGCAGCCCCGGCGCTGGGTTCCGTGTCCCTGCCCTGCTGCTCTCACTGACACATCTGCAACCCTGCCCGTCCCAGCGCCCCGGGGCTGCCCCAGGCCCCGCACCTGAAGCACCCCAGCTGCACCCGAGGCAGGCTGCAGGGCCCCGAGTACCCGAGCCGGACACCGGTGTGTGCCCAGCTGTGCCCCTGGGCTGCTCTGTGGTGCGGGCAGGACACGGTGCCCTGCTGCCAGCCCAGCTGTGTCAGGCTTACCCAGCCCGCAGCTCCCTGCTGGCATCTCCCTGCCCCACAGCTGCCCTGCTTCTGATGCTCCACCTGTCCTGGCCCCTTGGCACCGCCCTGATGAGCTGCCAAGTGAGGGCGAGCGGTGGCACAGGGCAGGCCGATGGCCACATGCCCTCATTGCCGGCAGCTTCCCCAGCACTGCCACCTTTCAGCACGGAGAGCTGGGGACAGGCTTGGGAGCAGGGCCTGTTGTGACGGGACAGGGGGGGTGCCTTGAACCACAAGAGGGAGATTTGCACCAGGAAGAAGGAATGAGTTGTTAGCTGCTCCCAGGCTGCCCAGAGGGCAGGGAGATGCCCATCCCAGGAGCTGGGCCAGCTGAGCTTGGCTCTGGGGGCTCTGAGCGACCTGCTGTGACTGCAGATGTCCCTGCTGGCTGCAGGGCTCGGTCTGGCTGACCTTTAAAGGTCCCTTCCAACCCAACCCCTTCTGGGACTCCATGATTCTACATTTTGGACCTATGCCAGTGGCTGTCTGCCAACGGCACCCAGAAGCCACCTTGGCCTGGGTCACCCTGCCCTGACCAACCTGTGGCTGTGTGAGGCTGTCAGGTCAGGTGTCTTGAGCTGCTTCCATCAGCCCTGGGCTGGTCCTGGGGCACAGAGAGCAGCCTGCCCCTTCTGAGACACCACCTGTGAGCCCTGGGGCAGCCACTGGCACCGAGGTGCCCATGCACTGCAGCAGTCCCAGCAGGGTCCAAACCTCTGCTGCCTTCGTGCTGTGGCAGCACCTCACACTCCCAGGGCATCCAGGAGCTGCCCAGCCAAGGTCCCTGCTGTGGGACAGCAGCTGGCCATGACCTCCTCCCCATGACACTCCTGTGTCACTGCTGGGGGCCCTGGGTTGGTACAGCTTCACCTCCTGCTCCCTCCTTCTGGCTGTATTTGCAGGTGTTTGGCTCTCAGCACATGAAGGTTGTGAGTGGGCACAGCAGGCACAGCCTGGGCACCACAGCCTGCTCCTCACTGTGCAGTGGGTGAAGGTGTCTCCAGAGACCCTCCTCTCTGATGGGCTCTGCAGCCACTGCCTGACCCTTGCAGAGGCTGGTTTGGGTGGGAAGGGACCTTTAAAGCTCATCCAGTCCAACTCCCTGCACTCAGCAGGGACATCCCCAACCAGAGCAGGCTGCTCACAGCCCCAAACAACCTGACCTGGGAGGGCATCTCCCACCTCTCTGGCAACCTGGGCCAGGCTGTCACCACCCTCAGTGCCAAACTTTTCTCTCTTCCCTCCACTCTGAGTCTCCCTCTTTCAGTTTAAAGCTCCACTCCCTGTCCTGGTGCTTTCCTTTCCTCACTCATCCCAAGAGCTGAGGTTTTCCACCCCTTTCACTCCCAAGCACAACACAAATTGAGGTTTGCCCCCCGAGAGAGTCCTCAGGGGAGGGAACCCTGTGCCCTCCTTCCCTCACACTCCTCTTCCAGCCAGATGGGCAGGCTGTGCCCTGCCTGGGACAGTCCCTGCATGCACTGGGACGTGGTGATGGCCACAGAGCACCACAGAGGGCATGTGCTCAGCTGGCACCACTGCCCCATGAACCCCTGGCAGCGCTGGGTGAAGGCCCTCACAGCTGGGCAGCTCCTGGCTGATTCCCTGAGCAGGGAGTCTGGTCCCTACTCACTCATCTTCCCAGCCCACTCTCTCTCTTCCCAGGGCTGCCTGCCTTGGGGAGAGGCTGCTCGGAAGAGGCTGTGGAGACAGGCTGAGGGCAATGGTTTGGATCTGGAGCAGGGCAGAGTTAGGTTGGACAGCAGGAGGAAGTTGTGCAGAGTGAGGGTGGGGAGAGCCTGGCACAGGCTGCCCAGGGAGGTGGTAGAGGCCTTATCCCCGGAGATATTCAAGGTCAAACTTGTTGTGTCCCTGTGCAGCCTGCTCTGGTTGGAGCTGTCCCTGCTGCCTGCAGGGGGTTGCACAGGATGCCTTCAGAGGGTCCCTTCTGACCTGGTGAGGCCAGGGGGTGAGAGAGGGCAGGGACCAGGGTGGCTCTGTTCCCAGAAGCCCAATCCAGCTCTCTGACACTCCCCTGGGGACCACCCAGTTATTGCTCAGGCCCTTGCAGTGGCTCAGTGTGAGCTGAGAACTGGGCTGAGCTCAGCTGCTGGCTGGCATCTCATGGCAGGACTGAGGGAAGGACCTTCCTGCCTCTGTCTGGGCCTTTGGATTTGCCCCCAGCCGAAGCTCCAAAGGCACATCCTCAACATCAGCCTGGCTCACAGGCATCTCACCCCCCCACGCTCTGGCTGCTGACAGGCAACATTTGCTCTGTGCCACACACATCCCCCTCCTGCACGGGAGCCTGGCACAGGATCCCTGCCCAGCCAAATAAGGCCCCACCTTGGAGTGACAAACCCAGCAGGGAGAGAGTGCCAGGAGGAGCTGCTGCCTGCCCACCATGTGCCAGCAGGAGCTGCTGCCTGCCCACAACGAGCACCTGAGGAGAGTTCCTGCTGCCAGCAGAATCCCAAGCAGCACATGGCAGTAACCCAGGGAAAAGCTGCTCTCATTCCCCTGGAATTATCCCACCCACTGCTAGAGGTGCTGGGTGCTGCTGGTAAACAGCAACTGCCTGCTGCTTGAAGCATGTCTGCTGCACTGCAGCATGCACCAAGAAACTGCTTGGTGTCAGCTGCGTGGCTGTGCTGCCCCTTGCATGGCTGTGCTGTCCCCTGCATGGCTGTGATGGCTCCTGCATGACTGTGATGGTTCCTACATGTCTGTGCTGTCCCCTCCATGGCTTTGCTGTCCCCTGCATGGCTGTGATGGCTCCTGCATGACTGTGATGGTTCCTACATGGCTGTGCTGTCCCCTGCATGGCTGTGATGGCTCCTGCATGACTGTGATGGTTCCTACATGTCTATGCTGTCCCCTCCATGGCTTTGCTGGCTCCTGCATGGCTGTGCTGTCCCTTGCATGGCTGTGCTGTCCCCTGCATGGCTGTGCTGTCCCTTGCATGGCTGTGTTGGCTCCTACAAGGCTGTGCTGTCCCCTACAAGGCTGTGCTGTCCCCTGCATGGCTGTGCTGTCCCCTGCAGCTCCACACAGCCATTCAGCTGGACGTTGCTGGTGTTCAGTGCTCATCCTGGCTGTGAACTCTGTGGTCTCAGCCCTGCTCCCCTCATCCTCATCCCCACTGCCTCCATTCCCTCTTCCGCTTTTCCACTGCACCCCCCCAGGCCCTGTGGTCGTTATTTGTGCCCCCCCCCCCACCCCGTGGTCGTTATTTG
>WAAF01006235.1:0-21271 GCA_013400475.1 Tricholaema leucomelas | reverse complement strand
CCCCCCAGTCCCAGCCTCCTTGCACTGCTGCTGCCTGGAGAGCTGGCAGGAGGAGAAGGATTTTTGGACAGAAAAAAGCAGCACTGCAAGGGAAGGGGAAAAAAATCCCCAGCAAACCCCAAAGCTTGGAGTGCAGGGGAAGGGCTCCAGCAAAACGCTGCTCCCCCACTCCTGCTGTCTCTGCTGGAGCCTTCCAAGAAGTTCCTGTCCTCATCTGTTAGGGAATCGTTTTACAGCTCGATGACAAACACAGAACTTGCCAGTTTCAACAGACAGGGCTTGGTTCTGCTCCCTGCTGCAGCTTGAGCCCCCAGCTCCTGGCAGCCAGGGGTGGGGAGCCCCTGGCCCCTTGCCGGGCTGGGAACGGCTCCGGTCCCTGCCCCTGATGGGACTGGGGAGCAGCTTGAGCCCCTGGCAGAGCAGGGGAGCAGCCTTAGACCCTGTGCCCTGGCAGGGCAGGGGAGCAGCTTCAGTCCCTGTGCCCTGGCAGGGCCGGGGAGCAGGCTTAGACCCGGCCTTAGGCTCTGTGCCCGCATGGGGTGGGGCGCAGCTTCAGGACCTGTGCCCTGGCAGAGCAGGGGAACAGCTTCAGGACCTGTGCTCACACAGGGTGGGGAGCAGCTTGAGCCCCTGTACCCTGGCAGAGCAGGAGAGCAGCTTCAGTCCCTGTGCCCTGGCAGAGCAGGAGAGCAGCTGTGTGCCTGTGGAGAGGCACTGAACACACACCAGGGCCAGCTCCCACACCCTGAGGGGTCCCCCCAGCCCACACCTCTGCTCAGCCTCCCCCAGCTTTCTGATGCTCCCTGCCCTGGCCTGGCCTCACCACTCAGTGTCTGCTCAGGAACAGGAGGAAGCAGCTCCCTAGTCCCTGCAGCCAGAGCTGGCCCAAAGTACCACACTGTGTGGACCCCCCCTGCCACCCTGGAGGGTGGGCACAGCTCTATGGCAGGGGTGCCTGGCTGGGCAGTGAGGCTGGCATGCAGCAAAGCACATCCAGATGCAGCCACCCTGGCAGCAGGAGTGATGGCCTGGGAATGTGGAGCCATGGGGGTGTGGAGCTGTGGGGATGTGGAGCTGTGGAGATGTGGATCCATAGGGACAGGGTTCCATGGGATGTGGAGCTCTGGGATGTGGAGCCCTGGGATGTGGATCCATGGGGATAGGAATCAATGGGATGTGGAGCCCTGGGGATGGGAGCCCTGGGGATGGGAGCCCTGGGGATGTGGATCCATGGGGATAGGAATCAATGGGATGTGGAGCCCTGGGGATGGGAGCCCTGGGGATGTGGAGCCCTGGGATGTGGAGCCATGGGATGTGGAGCCATGGGGATGTGGAGCTGTGGGATTTGGAGCTCCAGATCCTGTGGTGTGTCAGAAGGGAGCTGAGGGAGAAGTGAGCAGGTCATGGCCCAGCAGCAGCTGGTGCAGAGCAGCTTCATGCTCGGCCATGCTGCCCTCAGGAGGTGCAGGGCCAGGCCATGACGTCCCCTGTGTGACCCAACACATCCTCAGGGCACAGCAGGGCAGGAGGTCTGTGCTGGAGGAGGCTGAGCCAAGGCCCCCCAGGGCTGGCTGGCAGCACCAGCCCAGTTGCTCTGCCAGCAAACTGATCTGGCCACAGCAGGTTGGGGTTTGGGGGCCCAGAACAAAGCCTGTGTGCCAGGGGCAGCACTGCACAATGCTTCATCCCTGGGCACTTGTGCTTGGAGCAGGGAAAACCTCCACATTCCCCCAGCTGCACTGGCACAGAGTCACAGAACTGCCAAGCCTGGCAGAGACCTTTGAGACCACCAGGTCCAAGCCCTTGCCTGGACCTTGTGACCCCAGAATGAGCTGCGGTGAGAGCAGTGGGGTCAGGACCTGCTTGTTTTAGGGGGGGCAGTGGGGTCAGGACCTGCTTGTTTTAGAGGGGGCACAGAGCTGTGCCTTCCTCTGCTGTGGCTGTCAGAGGGCAGAGGCTGTGCTGGCAGCATCCAGGCTCTCCGTGAGCAGCTTGCTGGATCCCAGCCCCTCCTCCTGAGCCCGGCTGAGCCCTGCAGGCTGCAGGGGGCTGCTCCCCGACAGCCGGGGCAGCCTGGTCCTCTTCTCCTCCCTCTCTGTGCTCAGTGCCAGGAGAAAGCCACCCCAGCTCTGACCTCTGGCGAGTCAGCTCGGAGCCCAGGGCTGAGCCAGCCTGCGCAGGTCGCGGTGCGGGGGTTCTGCCCAGAGCTGGGTGCTCAGAGCCTGCTGCTGGCTGCAGGCTGCTCTGGGGAGCCATCGGTCGGGCCGCTTCGAGCGGAGCCGCACACAGACACCGGTGAGCTGCCTCCGCTCCCTTGCTGGGCACTCAGAGCATCCCTGCCCGTCCGCAGGGGGAGCGGCAGGGCCGCGCCGGGGGCAGCGCCGCTCTGGCAGGCGCAGGGTGCGGGCAGCTGCCTGCCGCTGTGGGTGCCCGCCGCGGGGACGCCCTCCTGGCACGGCGGATGGAAGCCTGCCGCAGGCGGTGCCCGCGGCCTGCCGGGCAGTGCCAGCAGCGTGCCAGCAGGCCTGGCTGCAGAGCCGGAGGAGCGCAGCCCCGCGGCAGGCAGAACTCCAGGTCCCCAGCCTGCCGCAGCAGCCGAGCGCTCGGGGAGCTGGCAGCAGGCTCTCTGCTGGCGTTACTCATCCTTTCCGTGACGAGGGCTCCCGCACTCAGCCATCCATCTGCCTGCTGCTGCAGCGGCAGGATCCAGCCCTTTGTCAGCGATGGTAATTCTGGCAGGCAGCAGCAGGCACGGGGCTGAAGCTCCCTGCTGAGGCCTCGCTGCCTTTTTCCTGGGCATCTGGCAACGTGCTCAGAGGTGCCAGCGGAGGTGGCAACCTCCTCTGGGGCTCTGGGTGGGGCGGTGAGACCTTCCTGTGCCCTCCAAAGGGCTCGGCAGTGGCAGTGCTCGCTGCTGGCAGAAAGGTGGGGGTGGGGAGGCTGAATGCCCTGTGCCCGTGTGGAAGGGGCTGCCAAAGGCCCTGCTCGTGCTCCACTCTCCAGCAGTAGCCTCTGATGACCTGCTAGGTCCTTGCCCATCTCCCCAGGATTTACCTTCCTGGTGCCCACCTTGGTGGTGGCTGATGCTGGGATGCTCATGGACCAGACTGCAGACTCTGGGTCGCCAGGTGACTGGGCCTGCACTGCTGCTGCCCTGCTGTGCACCTCAGGGGCACCGTGGGTGCCCAGGTGCCACAGCTGTCTGCTTGCACCTCAGCCATCCTCAGGAGCTGGGTGAACATCACTTCAGTTGCTTCCTCCACCTGATGGTCTCAGTGATCTGCCTCATCCTCTCTGGACTCCTCCCTTCCTTTGGTGCCCTCTGCTCTTGGATGGCTACAGATGGCATTTGCCCTGCCTCAGGGACCAGCAGGCAGACCCTGCCCGGGCTGATGGGCCTCCAGCTGGGTACCCATCTTGGCTACCCAGAATTTATCAGAACCTTCTAACTGTGGTGAGAAGATGGAGGGAGGATGAGAAGGTCCTGCTGGCCTCCTGGGCAGGGCTCGCTGGAGACCGTGGCACATCCCTGCCACCTTGCCTCAAGGAGGGTGGCTTGGGGGCAGTCTGCTCAGCTTAGGGGTGGGGATCAATACCTGCAATCAGGTGTGTGTGGTGATGTCTGCTCCTTTCCCATCTCCTTGGTGCCCCTCACTGCACCTTCTCCATGGCTTTAAAGCTGAGCTCTTGGGGCTGTAGGTTTGTGCCCAGACCTGGGCAGCTGCTCCAGCTGCCAGAACTGAGCTCAGCAGGGAGAGTGGTCCTGGAGCTGAGCCACAGGCCTCAGGGTTGTCCCCAGGATGCTGCTCTGTAGCCATCAGTGTCAGTGCTGGGGTCTGTTGTGCTTGGGGCAGGCACCAACCACCCCCATGCCCTGGGGTGAGGCTCTTTGTGTGCAGCCACACAGCAAGGACTTGTCCTGGGCATCAGAAAGAGCTAACATGTGGGGAAAAGCCTTTTCCATGCCACCTGAAGCCCCCTGACAGAGCAAGGAGGAGAACCCAGCTGTCCTGCCCCGGTGGTGCCCCACAGAGGGCCCTGGCCCAGCTCAGAGGTGATGCTGTGGCCACCTCTGGCCCAGACCCTGCTCCCTCTGGGCCTGATGTTGCTTTTCTTTCTCTCCCCTGGGGCTGGTCAGCAGGGCAGCCCTTCTCACAGCATGGTGGGGGTTGGAAGGAGCCTCTGGAGGTCATCTGGCCCACCCCCTGCTAAAGCAGGGCACACACAGCAGCTTGCCCAGCATCTCAGTGGCCAGAGGGGGTTGGAAGCTCTCCAGAGCAGGAGCCTCCACAACCCCTCTGGGCAGCCTCCCCCAGGGCTTTCTCAGTGCAGTTCTTGCCTGCTGCTCCTTTCCTCCTTGTGGCACAAGGCTTGAAGAAGCTCAGCAGCAGCAGCCCAGGCGCTGGGGGAGGATGGAATCAGTGGGGGCAGGACCTTGAGCAGCTCTGCTCCCATTTCTGCCAGCCCTTTGCTGCCCCCCCCAAGCCCTTCTCCCCTTTGCCAGGCGTTTGTGCCCCCCCAGGACTATTCCCTGTCGCAGCCAGGGGCACTTTTGTCACCATCTGCTCCTCCTGGCTGCTGCTTCACCATGCAGGGAGGGAAGAAGAGGGCCAGCAGAGCTCGAGTCAGTCACACAGCCCTGTGCAGAGCACAGTGTCAGGGCTAAGAGGTTCCATCCACAGCTCCTGCAACACCAACCCTGTGCAGATGCCAGTGGGGAAGGTGCAGGGAGCCTGCAGTGGGCAGGGGGCACTGCTCCACCCTGCTGTGTGTCTCTGGTAGGCAGGTATGTGCCTAAGCTGGCCACAGACACAACCTGCCCCCGGGCTGTGCCCTTTGCTGCCAGCAGCCTGCAGATCCTTCCTGCTTGTCTCAGTCCTCTGCTCTTGCTGCAGCCTTGCCCAGGGTTTGTGCCAGGGGCTTGCTGTGCATGGGATGTCTCTGTGTTGTGCTGTGCCCGGGGGGGGGGGCAGGGGCAGGTCTTATGAATGCCCCAGGAAGCCCCTCAGCATCAGCAACTCGCAGCCCCACGCCTCACATGCCATGGAGAAGGAGCATGGCACAGCTCAGCAGGACCCACAGACCTGCAGCATGGCCAAGAGCCTTGGCTGGCAGAGCAGCAGGGAGTCAACAGCAGCAGCCAGACCTGTGGGCAGAGCTCTGCTCCTGCCCATTCGTGCTGCTGCTCTGAAGCCTGCAGTGCTTGTGCCAAAGGCTGTGCAGGCACTGCCAAGGGGGCTGTAAGTCGTACCCAGCACCTCATGATCCCCATCACATGGGGTTATCCCCATCCTACTGGTGCCCCCAGAGCAGGGCCTGGCACTTGGCTTCAGCAATGGCACCAAAGACTTGCTGGTGGATGCTAAAGCCATGGCTCTGGTCCAGGGAGTCCTTGCAGGCACTGCAGGAGGTCATTTCCCTGCCCTGGCCACTCAGCACCTGGTATCTCCAGCATGATCCCACCACAGGCCTGCTCACACTGGCCTGTAGCTGCCAACACCTCTGATCCTGCTTCTGTCTTACCTCCCAGCAAGGTTCTCCTGCATCCCAGATGCTTGACCCTTACCTCCTTCCACACAGCCCAGCCTGTCTGGCTTGCCCTGCACATCCTTCCTCTGATGGACCTGAGTGTAAATGGCTGTGGGGAGAGGCTCTGGGCAGCCCAGACCTCATGGTGGCTTCATGCAGTCCCAGAGGGACTTCTGAGAGGGGCTGGGAGTGCCAGGAGGAGGGACAATGGCTGTGAGCTGGGAGAGGGGAGACTGAGAGCGGAGATGGGAAAGAGGTTGTTTGCAGTGAGGGTGGGGAGACACTGGCACAGGCTGCCCAGGGAGGTTGTGGAGCACAGAAGCTCCACAACCTCCCTGGAGATGCTCAAGGCCAGGCTGGATGAGGCCTTGAGCAGCCTGTGCTGATGTCCCTGCCCATGGCAAGGGGTTGAAATTCAATGATCTTTGAGGTCCTTTCCAAGCTATCCTGTGGCTCTAGAAACATGAGGAAAAACTTCTTTGGTGTGAGGGTGCTGGAACCTGGAGCAGGCTGCACAGAGAGGTTATGGAGTCTCCTTTTCTGGAGGTTTTCCAGCCCCACCTGGGTGTATTCCTGTGTCCCTTCCCTGGGTGATGCTGCTCTGGCAGGGGGTCGGACTGGATGACCTCCAGAGGTCCTTCCCAACCCCTAACACTGTGATTCATTCATTCTCTGACTCTCTGATGCCTGTGCAGGGGATGCTGTCCTTGCCCTCTGCCTGTGTCCCTGTGCAAGGAGCTGGCACCTCCTGTCAGAGTCACAGAATCAACCATGNTCTGCCCTGAGCCTCCTCTTCTGCAGGCTGCACACCCCCAGCTCCCTCAGCCTCTCCTCACAGGGCTGTGCTCCAGGCCCCTCCCCAGCCTTGCTGCCCTTCTCTGGACACCTTCCAGCACCTCAACATCTCTCTTAAATGGAAGGGGCCAGGACTGGGCACAGCACTGCAACCCACAAGGACACTAAGAGTGACACCAAGAAGCAGCTGATAATGGCCCCTGTGACCTGCTCTCCGTGCCCAGCGTGCCCACGGCAGCAGAGGGGCTGGCAGTGCCAGGCAGAGCCCCTGAGTGCCTGTGTGCTGCATGCCAGGGGAAAATGGCTGGGAAAGAAGGGGAAAAAGAAAAGAGCAGCTTTCCCCACTGCCATTTCAATCAGAGGAGCGAAGCAGCTGCTGGAGTGAATAGAGGCTGCACTAAAGCAGACGTCTTAATATCTTGTGCAGAGGAGGTGCATTGTGATTCACTCTGTGCAGCTCTATTACTCAGCTTTTGATAGGGGCTTACTTGTCTCAAGTGCTTTTCATTATTGCCCTAATGCTATCTATTAACATACTGGATGGAGGCTCTCTTCTCATCTGGAGCATGCATCACTCTGCTTTTAAAGATTATGGGGCTTGCAAATACAGAACACTTTGCTGCCTCCCCTAGCATAATTCACTGGGGGGGGGGAAGCAATAGATGGCAATAGATAGGGAAATAGATAACCTCCAGGGAGGGCTGGGGGAGACAGGCAGGCAGGCAGGCAGGCAGGCAGGGATGCTAACCCTGGCACACAGCTCGGCGCGGGGTTGGTTCAGCTGTCAGCAGTCACAGCGTGGGAGGGGGTTGGAAGGGACCTCTGGAGATCATCCAGTCCAACCCCCCCCCTGCCAAGGCAGAGTCACCCAGCAACATGTCCAGGTGGGCTGTGAATGTCTCCAGAGGAGACTCCAGCAGCTCTCTGGGCAGCCTGCTCCAGGGCTCTGCCACCCTTAAATCACAGAAGTTCCTCCTCATGTTCAGGTGGAGCTTCTGATGTTCAGTCTGTGCCCATTGCCCTTGGTCCTGGTCCTGGCCCTGGCACCACTGAACAAAGCCTGGTCCCATCCTCCTGACCCCCCCTCCCCTTGAAGAGCACTGATCAGCTCCCCTCAGGCTGCTCTCCTCCAGACTCCAGCCCCAATGCTCTCAGCCTTTGCTCCTCACAGAGATGTTCCAGGCCCCTCAGCAGCTCTGCAGCCCTTTGCTGTGCCCTCTCCAGCAGTGAGATGAGAGCTGCTCTCAAGGGCTCAGCTAAACATTCTCTGACCTCCCTTGGAAAATCTTCCTTTCCTTTCCTAGTTCCCAGCCTCTGAGCTCAGGCTGCAGTGTGGGACACCCTACAGAGCCCAGGGAGGGAAGCATCCATGGGGAAGTGGGAAAGGAGAGGACTGTGGTGGACTTTGGAAGCTGTTGGATGAGCAGAGGGCTGGAGCTGCTCTGCTGTGAGGAGAGACTGAGGCAGTTGGGACTGTGCAGTCTGGAGAGGAGGAGGCTCCAAGGTGACCTTCTTGTGGCCTTGCAGCATCTGCAGGGGGCTACAGGAAAGCTGGGGAGGGACTTTTTAAGCTGTCAGGGAGTGCCAGGACTGGGGGGAATGGAGCAAAGCTGGAGGTGGGGGGAGTCAGACTGGAGGTTAGGAAGAAGTTGTTCAGCATGAGGGTGGTGAGAGCCTGGCACAGGTTGCCCAGGGAGGTGGTGGAAGGCTCATCCCTGGAGGTGTTTAAGGCCAGGCTGGCTGAGGCTGTGGGCAGCCTGCTCTAGTGTGAGGTGTCCCTGGGCATGGCAGGGGGGTTGGAGCTGGCTGATCCTTGTGGTGCCTTCCAGCCCTGACTGATTCTGTGATTCAATGATTCTAACACCCAGCCTGAACCTGCCCTGGCACAGCTTGAGTCTGTGTCCTCTTCTCCTGTCCTTGGCTGCCTGGGAGAAGAGCCCAGCTGACTGATCCTATGGTCCTGTGGTTCTGTGATTCCAGGTGTGGGCTGGAATGGAGAACCCACCAAAGGCCAGAGGATGGGCAGGGAGGCATCAACCACAGCATGGAGCAGGAACAGGGCCAGGCCTGCTCAGGAGCAGCTTTCCTCTCAGCTGGGGCAGTTAACTGCTCTGGGAACTGCTGAGGCACTGAGAGGCTCTGGCGTGGGCCATGTGGGCAGCCCTGGCCAGGGGAAGAGTCCAGGAGTGGATTTGTGGGTCAGGGTCAGCACAGGAGCAGCAGTCACTGCCCTGCCCATGGTGGGAGGTGGTGGAGCTGCTGCCAATGCTGAGCAGGGCCAGCAGAGCCCAGAGCTGACATCAGGCACTGGGATTTTTCCATCCTTTTTTTTTTTTTTCCCTTCCCCTTCATCAAATGACCTCAAAAGGAAAACTTTTTGCAGGAGAGGAATACATTTGGCTTCTCTTCTCCCAGCCCTGGTGGAGCTGCTTCCCTCAGCTCAGGAGGGCTTTTTTTTCTTCTCTCTCATATGTTGTCGAACTGTGGCAAGCAAAGTGATGGCAGGAAAGCAAAATCAAAGAGGCTGAGGCTGGCACAACTGAAGGGCTCAGCTCAGCATCTGCATTTTCTCTCTCTTGATTCCCAGGGTTTTGGAAAGCCTTCTCCCTGCCCTGTGCCTGTGCTACAGACATCTCCAGACACCACAACATCCAGACTGCTCCCTGGAGCCTGGGGTGATCGACCTGCAGGTGCTGGTTGAGTTGACCTTGCCCAGCAGATGAGCCAGGGCAGGGCACATTCCCCCAGCACAGCTCTGCTGGCATATTTAGGGCAGGGCACTCTAGGGCACAGCTTTCATGTGGTGTGGATGTGGCAGCCCTGCAGGCAGCCCAGCACTCTGCCCCTGTTTGCCCAGCAGCACCAGGGCTGCTCACTGAACAGCAGTGCAGGTGCTGGGCTCTGGCAGCAGGAGGCCAAACGCAGTTGCTCAGGTGCCAGAGCCCCAAGAGCCTCCAGCTCAGGGTCTGTGGTGGCCCCACGGAGCTGGGGGCTGAGCAGCAGCCCAGGATGGTGCTGCTGGGAGGTGCCAGGAGGACACTCTCTGCTGTGCCCTGCCACACCAGGGCTGTACACACCCAACGGGGAGCACTGAGCCCTGCTCAGGGCTGGAGCTGTGTCCTGCCTCCTGAGCAAGCCAAGGCAAGGAGGCATCCAGCACCCTGGCCTGGTTGTCTTCTGGTCTAAACCACACAGGAGGGGCCTCAGCCTGCCCTGCTGGGCATGAGCCCCTGTCGGCAGGTTGCACACAGGGTTGGACTTAGCCCTGCCCCCAAGGCATGAGGTGGGGACAAATGGCTCACAGAGGTGCCACTTGAGGTGGCCACGTCCCCATGTCCCAGGCTGGCTCGGGCAGGGAGCTGGAGTGAGCCCTCCTGTGCCAGCGAAGCACTCAGCTGTTCCCTCCTCCAGCCTCCTGCAGTGCCTGGCCCCAGGGCTGCCAGCACCTTCTGGGGACAGCCTGGCAGCAGCACCCAAAGGTGCCCTTCCCTGGCTGCTCCCAGCTGTCTGTGGCTTCCATAAGTAACCCCACAGGGTCCAGCAGAGCCTTTCACAAAGCAGCCTGCTGCCGGCTCCCGGCGAGGGTTAATCGCGTCAAGCCTCCTCCTTTCATGCTCTCAGCCATCTTGTTGCTGCATGCCAGATGCTTGCCTTAAACGAGTCGAGGGGGGAGAGCCAAGCAGCAAGTTAGCAGAATAGCAGCAAACACTCTTGACAGCATGATCAGCCCATAAAGCCTGGCACCAAACTGCTGTAGAGGGAGAGACAGGAGCCTGCAGAGAGGGGCTGGGAAGATGGAAGCTTGCTGCTTGCTGCTTGGTGCTTGCTGCTTGGTGTTTGGTGCTTGCTGCTTGCTGCTTGGTACTCAGTATTTGGTGCTTGGTACTTGCTGCTTGGTACTTGGTGCTTGCTGCTTGGTACTCAGTGTTTGGTGCTTGGTGCTTGGTGCTTGGTACTTGCTGCTTGCTGCTTGGTGTTTGGTGCTTGCTGCTTGCTGCTTGGTGCTTGGTACTTGGTGCTTGCTACTTGGTGCTTGGTGCTTGGTGCTTGCTGCTTCCTTGTTTGCTTTCCAAATGGCTCCATCCAGCACATGGAAGGGAAAATCCATCCAGCTATGGAAGCAGTTCTCTCTCTGGGGCTGGATGTGTTGAGGATTGTCATGGAGTCATGGAATGGGTTGGGTTGGAAGGGACCTCAAAGCTCATCCAGTGCCAGCCCCTTACCATGGGCAAGGACTCCTCCCACCAGCACAGCTTGCTCAAGGCCTCATCCAGCCTGGCCTTGAACACCTCCCTGGGCAACCTGTGCCAGGGTCTCCCCACCCTCACTCTCAACAATTTCTTCCTCATCTCCACTCTCACTCTCCCCTCTCCCAGCTCAGAGCCATTGTCCCTCATCCTGCCACTCCCAGCCCTTGTCCAAACTCCCTTCCCAGCTCTCCTGCAGTTCCTTCAGGCACTGGAAGGCTTCTCTGAGGTCTTTCTGGAGCCTTCTCTTCTCCAGACTGAACAGCTCCAACTCTCTCAGCCTGTCCCCACAGGGGAGGTTCTCCATCCCTCTGATCATCCTGGTAGCCTCCTCTGGACCCTTTCCAGCAGCTCCAGGTCCTTGTACTGGGCTCCCAAAGCTGGAGGCAGTGCTGCAGGTGAGGTCTGAGCAGAGCAGAGGAGCAGAATCCCCTCCCTGTGCCGTTGCTCTCCCTGCTCTGGCTGCAGCCAGCACACAGCTGGCTCTGGGCTGTGAGCAGTGCTGGCTGCTGGGCAGTTTGTCACCAGCTGACACCCCCAAGACCTTCTCAGGTCTGCTCTTGGACCTCTCCCAGCCTATATGATGCTGTGCTGACAGTCTCAGCCTCCTCTCTGCCAGCTCAAAGCCACTCTCCCTCATCCCATCACCACAGACCCTTATGAAAAGGGGGCTCTCTGTACAGTCCCATCCAGCTCCTGCTCTAAAGCTACCCCCAAGTCCCCTCTGCAGGGCTGCTGGATGCACCCAGACACCTCAGCCCTGGAGTTCTGAAGCCTGGCTCCTGTCTCAGGTTGAGAGCTTCACTTCTCCCAGCACTTCTTCATCCAGGCTGTTACCCTGCTCCTGCTTGCCCTGGCAGCTGATTCATGGCTTCCTAGAATCCCAGAATGGTTGGAGGTGGAAGGCATCTTCAAGACCATCCAGTTCCAACCCCTCCCCCTGCCATGGGCAGGGACACTTCCCACCAGCCCAGGTGGCTCAAGACCTCATCCAGCCTGGCCTCAATCACCTCCAGGGAGGTTGTGGAGCACAGAAGCACCCAATGTGATCTTTGATCACATTGGGTGCTTCTGTGCTCCACAACCTCCCTGGGCAATCTGTGCCAGAGTCTCACCACCCTCAACCTGTGCCAGTGTCTCACCACCCTCTACTCTCAAGAATTCCTTCCTAATGGAAGCCTCTAATGGGCTGAAGGCTTTAATGCCCTAAATGGAGCAGGAGGCAGTGCTCCCTCAGCCCTGCAGCTGCCTGGCAAACCAGGGCAGAGCAACTTCCACAGATCAGCTCAGTGCCCCCCTGGGAATGGCAGTGCTGGCTGCTTC
Organism: Tricholaema leucomelas; assembly: GCA_013400475.1. Taxonomy (NCBI): domain Eukaryota; kingdom Metazoa; phylum Chordata; class Aves; order Piciformes; family Lybiidae; genus Tricholaema lacrymosa; species Tricholaema leucomelas. The sequence continues at coordinate 9,377 of WAAF01006235.1, read as the reverse complement.
CCCAGGATCTGATGCATCCCCAGGATCTGATGTTTTAATGATGCTGTGACGTGGCCTGATGGATTCCCTTGTGTCATGGTGCCTCTCTGGCACAGGAGGAAAATGAAACCTCAGACCTCTTCCAAAACAAAGAGAAGAGAGAGAAAGGAGATGAAATGGAGAGGGGTTGGGGGAAATCAAAGCTGAATATGAGCCAGCAGTGTGCCCAGGATGCCAAAAAGGCCAATGGCATCCTGACTTGGATTAAAAATGCTGTGTCCAGCAGGAGGAGGGAGCTGGGGGTGTGCAGCCTGCAGGAGAGGAGGCTCAGGGCAGAGCTCATTGCTGTCTGCAGCTACCTGAAGGGAGGCTGTAGCCAGCTGGGGTTGGGCTCTGCTGCCAGGCAGCCAGGGACAGAAGAAGGGGACACAGCCTGAAGCTGTGGCAGGGCAGGTTGAGGCTGGATGTTAGGAGGAAGTTGTTGTCAGAGAGAGTGATTGGCATTGGAATGGGCTGCCCAGGGAGGTGGTGCAGTGCCCATGGCTGGAGGTGTTGAAGAGGAGGCTGCATGAGGCACTTGGTGCCAGGGGTTAGTGAAGGAGAAGGTGCTGGGTGCTGGGTTGGACTTGGTGATCTCAGAGGTCTTCTCCAACCTGTTGATTCTGTGACTTTGTGACTGTCACCCTGGACTCATCCCTGGTGAGCCTGTACCTCGAGTGCTGTGTTCACTTCTGGGCTCTGCCCAAAAGAGAACTGTGGAGGTGCTGGAGCAGGTCCAGAGGAGGGCAACGAACCTGGTGAAGGGCCTGGAGAATAATTCTTATTAGGAGTGACTGAGGCAGCTGGGGATGGGTAGTGTGGGACAGAGGAGGCTGAGGGCAGAGCTCATTGCTGTCTGCAGCTCCCTGCAGGGACATTGTGCAGAGGCTGCTGCTGGGCTCTGCTCACAGGGAACTGCAGACAGAACAAGGGGCAATGGCCTCAGGCTGAGGCTGGGGAGGTTCAGATTGGATATTAGGAAAAGGTTTTTCCTGGTCAGAGTGGTCAGGGGCTGGAATGAGCTGCCCAGGGGGGTGCTGGAGTCCCCAACCTGGCTGTGTTTCAGGGTGGTTTGGATGTGGTGCTTGGGGCTGTGGTTGAAGGTGAATCTTGCAGAGCAGGGCTCTAGGTTGGGCTTGGTGCTCCTGAGGGGCTGTGCCAGCCTGCATGGGGCTGTGAGGCTGTGTTCCTGTGTGATCTGGAATAGGAGATCCTGCTCTGTCAGGGGTCGAGATGAGCTTTGGAGCTCTCTTCCAGCCCCTGACACTCTGTGGTTCTGTGATATGCTCCTCTGGTCCCCTTCCAGTGCCTTTCTTGGGCTTAGTGCCCAGCAAACTGGCACCTGCCAAGAGCAGCCCAGCCCACAGGCACAACCTGAGCCCACTGCATCCCCAGGGGTCTGTGGCAGGGCTTATGGGTGCTGCTCCAAAGAGCCTCTCCCTGCTCCTCAGCAGAGTGGGTCACACAGCCCCACACAGAGTGCCAGGCTGATGGCAGGAGATGGATCCTCAATCCTTCCCCTGACACTTCAGCAGGAAACCGCTTCTGTGGTTCTATGATTTCTCCACTGCCTGAAGCTCTTGCATCTTCTGGGCAGCCTTTGAGAATCCTTCCAGGCAAGAAGTTTCCTCTGAACTCCATCCTAAACCTCCCCTGCTGCAACTTGAGGCCATTGCCTCTCATCCCACCACTTGTTAGCAGGGAGGAGATCCCAACCCCCAGCTCACTGCAACCTCCTCTCAGCCAGCTGCGGGGAGCAAGGCAGAGGAAAGCTGCAGGGGCACTTTTTACTGTGCTGGCAGGACAGGAGGCAATGCTTTGGAGGGCAGAGGTAGATTGGACATCAGGAGGATGTTCTTTATTAGGAGGGTGGTGAGACAGTGCTCAGCAGGGCCCTGCTGCAGCTCCACAATTACCTGCTGCTGGAGGAGACAAACCTCTGCCCTGCTGCCCTGTGGCACAGCAGCGCTGGCTAACAGGGTGGGACAAGGAGCATGGCACTAATGGCCTGCAGAAATCAATCTGGCCCCTGCCAAGCCTCTTCAAGTCACTTTGGATGCTCTGAAGTGGAGGCTTTCTGGTGGCCTTGCAGCGCTTCAAGAGGCTGAGCAGAGAGCTGAGGACGATGTTGTGAGCAGAGCCTGCGGTGACAGGAGGAGGAGGAGGATGGTCTGGAACTGTCAGAGGGAGGCTCAGGCTTGATAAAAGGAAGAGATTGTTTTATGCTGAGGCTGGTGAGAGCCTGGCCCAGGCTGCCCAGAGAGCTGGCAGATGTCCATCCCTGGAGCCACTGCAGGGCAGGTTGGTTGGGGCTCTGAGCAGCCTGCTCCAGCTGCAGCTGTCCCTGCTGGCTGCAGGGGGTGGACTGGAGGAGCTTCCAAGGTCCCTTCCCACCCAGAGCAGTCTGGGACTGTGACCTGCCACAGCTCCACATCAGCTCCTTGGATGCTCCCAGTTGCTTCTCCCCCAGTTCAGTGCAAGGGCTCAGGCCCTGCTGTGCTGGCTGCCTGGGGGGTGTTGGCACTGGGGTGGTGTTGGCCTGGGGAGTGTTGGCACTGGGGTGCAGCTCTCCTCAGCCCAGCAGCAGCAGCTGTACTCTAATGGGCAGCTGCTTCCATGTGCCCCCAAAGGCAGTGGAGAACCCACCCAGTGCCCAGGGGAACGAAGGGCAGGAGCTCATCTCTGGCAGGGTGCTCAGAGCTGGCACAGAGCCATGCACACTGAAGCTGCTCCCTGGCAGGAGGCAGAGCTGCTGCCATCTCCTGAGGGTGAGGGGCACCAGGAGATGCCCGAGACTGTGCTGGGAGGAGCTGTGTGTGGCTGGCAGCACTCAGGAGCTGTGCAGGCATCATGGACAAGAGAGGCCTTTGGCTCCTCTTTGGGGACCTCAGGCTTGCAGCAGTCCCCCGTGGGGGGTGTGTGGGTGCCTCTGAGGTGGGGCAGACCTGCACCCTGGCACCTGGGGCACCCAGAGGATGGGCAGGCTCCTGCCTGCACCCAGCCCTGTTCATTCCCAAGCATTGGTGGGGTCCTGGGCAGGTGGTCCCTCAGCAGCATGTCCCCCCCTGCCCTGTCCCAGCACCTGGTGCCAGTGACCCTCAGGGACACCTGCAAGGGTCCTGTTCACTTGTAGCTGTGCTGGGGCAGTTTGGGGGTGCTGCCATCTGCCAGCCTAAGGCTGCTGCCCAGCTGTGCAGCCCTGGCACCCCAGAGGCTCTGTGGGACTGTGGTCCCTGGCATTGTGTGGCAGGGGGACATGGAGCTGCCTGCATGCTGAGGCTGGGGAAAGGAACTGGGGGCAAGGGCACAGCATTGCCCTGCACATCCCAGCCCAGGGCCAGGCCAGAGCCCACAGCTCTCCAGGGCAGGCAGCCAGCCCCAGCCGCATGCCCAGATCCCGGGGGAGGGATCTGAGCAACTGCACAGCAGATCAGTGCCCCTGATCACAGCAAGACAGAACTGTGGGGCTTGGCAAAGCCCTCTGAGAGCATCCAGCCAACTGTCAGCCCAGCACCAGCAGGGCCACTGAACCATGGCCCCAGGTGCCATGGCCACAGCTTTCTGGAACACTTCCAGGCACAGAGGCTCCACCACCTCCCTGGGCAGCCCTTGCCAAACTCTGACTACTCCTGCAGCAAAGAAAGTTTTCCTCCTCTCCAACCTAAACCTCCCCTGACACAACTTGGGGCCACTTCCTCTTGCCTTGTCAACTGTTGCATGTGAGCAGAGCCCAATCCCACCTCTACAACCTCCTCTCAGGGAGCTGTAGACAGCAATGAGGTCTCCCTCAGCCTCCTCTTCCCCAGGCTGCACACCCCCAGATCCTTCAGCTGCTGCTCCCCAGCCCTGATCACCGGTCACTTCCACAGCTATGTTGCCAGCTCTGGCCACACTCCAGCCCCTCAGTGTCCTTCTTGGACACCCAGAACCTGAGGTGTGCCCTCACCAGTGCCCAGTTCAGGGGCACAATCACTTCCCTAGCCCTGCTGGCCAGTGTGGGTTCGCTCCATCCCAGGACAGGTGGATGGGTGTCCTCCACCCACCCAGGCTTTCCCAGCACCCATGGGATGCCCTTTGCTCTTCTCAGCCCATTCCCCAGAGCTGGTGGCTGCAGCCTGGGCAGTGAATCTACCCCTTCCAATGATGTTAATTTGCAAGTGCCAGGGTGGCACACAGGTGGCACACATCAGCTACAGGTTTTTATCCCTGGCTCTATTTTAGAGGCAGCCCAGACAGCAACCCTGTGCTGGGCTGCAGCAGGAGCAGTGTGGGCAGCAGGGCAAGGGAGGGGATTCTGCCCCTTGGCTCTGCTCTCCTCAGACTTCACCTGGAGCACTGTGTGCAGTTCTGGAGCCCCCAGCACAAGCAGGACATGGAAGTGTTGGAATCAGTCCAGAGCAGGCCACCAAGATGCTGAGAAGGCTGCAGCAGCTCTGCTCTGAGCACAGGCTGAGAGAGTTGGGGCTCTGCAGCCTGGAAAAGAGAAGGCTGGGGAAGGTGGTGAGACACTGGCACAGGTGGAGGGTGGTGAGACCCTGGCACAGGTTTCCCAGGGAGGTTGTGGAGCTTCTGTCCTCCACAACCTCCCTGGAGGTGTTGAGGACCAGGCTGGATGAGGCCTTGAGCAACCTGTTGTAGTGGCAGGTGTCCCTGCCCATGGCAGGAGGCTGGCACTGGCTGAGCTCTGAGCTCCTTTCCAACCCAAACCATTCTCTGAGCCTATGATAAAATAAGAAAGAAAAAACCCCAAGCAACCCAACCCAAAATCTGCTGAAGCCTCCTCCATTAGAGACCAGGAGCTGTCACCTCTGGCTGGACCAATGCCATGAGGTCACTCAGCTCCTTCCCTGACCCACCTTGCAGCAGGAGCCTCCCTCCGAGAGAGGCGAAGGTTAAGAAAGGTGATTAAAAGCATCTGGAGACCCCAAATTGTGCCAGAGCCTGGCAGTAACCTCGGAGCAGCTTTGATTTATGACAGGCCAGTCCCACCCATAACGAGATTATAGCTCCTCCACGGCAGCCGTTGTGATAAATACCAATTACCTGCTGCAGCTCTGCCATTCACATTTGCCTAAGTGAGGAGCAGGCTCATACATCTCCGCTGATTACACATCAACGATGCCGCCCCAGCCTCTGCAGCCAGCAGAGCTGCTTAAGATGTGCCACCCTGATTTAGACAGCCATTTGCATACAATTTACCCATAAAGCTCTCTTTTGAAAAGTATAATTACTTTCCCCCCCCTCCCTCCACTACCTCCTTTCCNCCTGCAAGAGCTGCATGTCCAAATCCTCACACCTTAAAACACCACACAGACAGCAGCAGCACAACCCTGGGAGACAAATGCAAACGTTAAACAAATGCATGAAGTGCTACAGTTCAAACAGCGCTATGATTTATTGGCTTTTTAAGTCATTAAGTGTCCAATTACCGCAAGGGTTTCCTCCATCTGACAAGACACAGAGGAGATGATTTGTTAGGATAATCTGTTATCAAAGTTAGATCTGAGAGAAGCCTGGCAAATTCTGCACTTTCAGGCTGAACCTGAGAGACAGAACTGTGTCAGCACACCCTCCACCAGCCACCTCCCCCCCCCACCAGCCACCGCAGTTCTTGTGCTTAATCTTCACCCAGAGGCTCCCATTCATGCCAGCACTTTTCTCCCCGTTGTTAGCCTCTTCCCATTATCATCATCTTCCTCTTAGTATTTGCTGCCCATTAATATTTTCTTCTCATTATGATCTTCTTGGTGTCACTCTTAGTGTCCTTGTGGGTTGCAGTGCTGTGCCCAGTCCTGGCCCCTTCCATTCAAGAGAGATGTTGAGGTGCTGGAAGGTGTCCAGAGAAGGGCAGCAAGGCTGGGGAGGGGTCTGGAGCTCAGCCCTGTGAGGAGAGGCTGAGGGAGCTGGGGGTGTGCAGCCTGCAGCAGAGGAGGCTCAGGGCAGAGCTCATTGCTGTCTGCAGCTCCCTGGGCTCTGCTGCCAGGCAGCCAGGGACAGAAGGGGACACAGCCTGAAGCTGTGGCAGGGCAGGTTGAGGCTGGATGTTAGGAGGAAGTTGTTGTCAGAGAGAGTGATTGGCATTGGAATGGGCTGCCCAGGGAGGTGGTGGAGTGCCCATGGCTGGAGGTGTTGAAGAGGAGGCTGCATGAGGCACTTGGTGCCAGGGGTCAGTGAAGAAGGTGCTGGGTGCTGGGTTGGACTTGGTGATCTCAGAGGTCTTTTCCAGCCTGGTTAGTTCTGTATCTTCTGTATCTCAGAGAAGTTTGCCCAGCAGGCTGAGAGAGGAGATTCTCTTCCTCTACACTTCCCCTCCTGAGACCCTGCCCCAGAGCACAGTGTTCAGTTCTGGTGCCTCTATTGCAAGAAAGAAGGACCTGGCAGTGCTGGAGGACCTCAGGATCTCCATGGGCACCCATGTGCCCTGCTGCCAAGAAGCCCAGTGGGGGGTCATGAAGAAGAGTTTGGCCAGCAGGGCAAGGGAGGTTCTCCTTCCCCTCTGCTCTGCCTTGGTGAGGCCACACTTTGAATATTGCATCCATTTCTGGACTCCCCAGCTCAGGAGGGACAGGACAGGGACCTGCTGGAGAGAGTCCAAGGGAGGGCTGCAAGGATGCTGCAGGGCCTGGAGCACTGCCTGAGGAGGAGAGGCTGAGAGCCCTGGGGCTGAGTCTGGAGAGGGCAAGGCTGAGAGGGGACCTGAGCAATGGCTGTCCATAGCTGAGGGCTGGGGGCAGGGAGGGAGGGACAGGGACAGGCTCTGCTCACCTGTGCCTGGGACAGGACAAGGGCAAGGGATGGAAACTGCAGCACAGGAAGCTGCTCCTGAGAAGAAGAAAAAGGGCAGCTCCTGCCTCAGGAGAGCTGCTGGCAGAGCCCTGGCAAAGTCAGCCTGAGGTGGGCCATGGGGACCAGCAACATCACCCAGCAGGGTAGAGCAGCACAGGGGGAGGTTGGCACTGTGTGAGCTATGCAGCCACTGCCTGTGTGTCTGTGCTCAAAGCCAGCTCAGCACCCCAGGAGGACATGTCCTGGGCCCAAGTCCATTGAGATATTGTCTTGTCTTCAGCCCATCTCAACCTGCCTCCCACGTGAGGTCATTCCAAGAGCCCCTCAGAGGTAGGCCAAGGCTCATCTGCCACCCTGGACACTGCTCTGGTGCTGGAGCTCTGCCCCACTAGCAGCATCCTTCAGCAGTGCCTGTGCCAAAGAGTGGGTGCCATGGCAGCTTGGGCTGCCCACAGCTCCGTGGCAGGTGTGAGGGCATCAGCCATGGGATGGCACAACCCTCCTGGAGCAGGAGAAGGGCAGAGGAGGAGCAGGCCAGGTGAGGATCACGCCCAGCTTGTTCACCTCCAGCTCTCCTCTCAAGGAGAGGCTCTCTTTTGACCTTAAAGTTCAGTGGGGATTAACAATTAACAGGTCCAACTCCAGCAGGGACCTACAGGCAGCTGGCAGAAGCTGTCCAAGGCTTGTTGAAGCCAGAGGTGCCCTTCAGAAGGAGAGTCAGGGCATGGCATGTCCCCATCTGCAGCCTCCCCAGCCTGTAGTGCTGCTTGGGGTTGTGGCCAAAGTGCAGAACCCTGCCCTTGGCCTTGTTCAGTCTCATCCCCTTGGCCTCTGCCCACCCATCCAGCCTGGCCAGGTCCCTCTGCAGGGCTCTGCTACCCTGCAACAGCTCCACAGCTGCTCCTAGCTTGGTGTCACCTGCAGCCGTACTGCTGCTGGACTCAATCCTCTGGACCAGATCATCAGTAAAGGTACTGAGCAAGACCTTGCTGCTGAGCAGCCTGGGATGCTTCCTGCTTGTGCCCCATGGCACCTGTGCTGGGCAGGAAGAAACCCTGAGGGGGCAGCTCAGGGAGGGTTAAGTGGGCATGAGCCAGGCAGCTGCTGAGGCACTGCGGATTTGGGAGCAGTAACCCTAGAGAGGGAGAAGGGGACAGCTCCTCGGGCTCATGGGGTCAGTTAATGCTTCACCTAAGGCAGCACCTCCCAGCCCTGCTGATCAATCAGAGGAGCTCAGCACCGTGCCCCAGCACCCACCCAGCCTGCAGCAGAGCCCCAGCAGCTGGGGGGCTCCTTCCCTCTCTCCATCACAGGGGCTGAGCTTCCCCCCAACTCTCCCTTCCCAGGTGAGGGCCACAATGCCCAGACTCCTGTTGCTGGCACAGGGTACTGCAGAGTTGGGTTGGGCTCTTCTCCCAGGCAGCCAAGGACAGGAGAAGAGGACACAGACTCAAGCTGTGCCAGGGCAGGTTCAGGCTGGGTGTTAGAATCACTGGATCACAGAATCAGTCAGGGCTGGAAGGCACCACAAGGATCAGCCAGCTCCAACCCCTGCCATGCCCAGGGACACCTCACACTAGAGCAGGCTGCCCACAGCCTCATCCAGCCTGGCCTTAAACACCTCCAGGGATGGGGCCTCAACCACCTCTCTGGGCAACCCCTGCCAGGCTCTCACCACTCTCATGATGAAGAGCAACATCCAGTCTGACTCTCCCCATTTTCGCTCCACCCCCCCAGTCCTGTCACTCCCTGACTGCTTAAAAAGTCCCTCCCCAACTTTCTTGTAGCCCCCTTCAGATACTTCAAGGCCACAAGAAGGTCTCTTTGGAGCCTTCTCCTGTGCAGACTGAACAGCTCCAACAGCCTCAGTCCCAGCAGAGCAGCTCCAGCCCTCTGCTCATCCTCGTGGCCCTTCTCTGGACCCCTCCCAGCACATCCACAGCCCTCTTGTCTCTGTGGCTGCAGAGCTGGGTGCAGTAGTCCAGGTGGGGCAGAAGTTAGGGAGAAGTTCTTCCCAGCAAGAGAGATTGGCATTGGGCTGGGCTGCCCGGGGGGGTGGTGCAGTGCCCATCCCTGGAGGTGTTTCAGAGGAGGCTGCATGAGGCACTTGGTGCCAGGGGTTAGTGAGTGAGAAGATGCTGGGTGCTAGGTTGGGCTCAGTGCTCTTACCCTGGTTAATTCTGTGGCTCTGTCACTCTGAGAGCTGTCCCCAGGCTGGGGGTGCTGCTGAGATGGAGAGCACCCGAGGGGGCTCCTGGGCTCAGCCTGGCCAAGGTCCCAGGGCCTTGGGTGCTCAGCCTGATGGTCTGAGGGCAGGGGGGGGCTGCACCTTGACATTCAGCTTCTTAAAGCCTCTCTAGGAAAGCGGCTCTGAGGTTAATCAGCACTGATTAGTCCCTGTCCAGCCGCGGTCAGGGCTTGATTTGCAGCGCTTGCTCTGCCTCTCCAGCTGCTCCGAGGCGGCCGAGTCCCTGCCTGGCTCCAGCGCTCATTGCTTATGCGCAAATCATCCCCAAACGCCGGCGGCGAAGCCTCCTGCTGGGACCAAGCTGCAAGGCAGAGGGCAAAGAGGT
>WAAF01006234.1:28914-103414 GCA_013400475.1 Tricholaema leucomelas | reverse complement strand
TGAGGCACTTAGTGCCATGGTCTAGTTGATTGTACAGGGATGGGTGCTAGGTTGGACTGGGTGATCTTGGAGTTCTCTTCCAACTTGGTTGATTCTGTGATTCTAAGATTTGAGACTGAAGGCATAAGGCTGAGTTTGCTCCTGAATTAGTGGTTAAATGATGGTGTAACATTTAGAGAAATACTCCACTCAAACACGAGGGTAACTTGCAGGTTGATTTATTTAACTTCTACAGAAACTTACTAGTTTAATGACAATTTATCTCCTGGAGGGCATGATTTTTAAAAGAGGTAGAAGAAAGAAGAATGCTTATGCCATGTGCAACTGCAAGCATTAAACATCCAAGCAGGTATAAAAGTTGTTAGAGGCAAGTAGAGCCTAAATCAGTAGTGAAGCTTCAGAAAGCACTCCTGTAGGTATGTGCTGTCTCTACTTCATCTACACCCTCTCCCAGCAAACACCAGCATGCTTTCTTAGCGAAAGCAGTCCTCACCATGCACCTCATGCAAGCCTTTTCTGCTCCCTCAAGGCTGGCTGCTCAAAGTCGGCAGTCCCCTGTTCAGATCTCGCTGCACGTTCCTTAGCACTTGGGAGGCTGCACTGCCTGCCAGAATAGAGAGCAGACCCACTTGAAAACCCAGCATTGCTGAGCTTTTCTACAGGATTGCTTCCCAGAGTAGCTCTGTGCCCATGTGGTCACGTCAGCTGTGATGGCACCTCAAAGCAAGTTACAGGCATTGGCCACCAAGAAAGTGCTGTTGCTTTCTGCTTGGGTATGAACTGCCCTCATAAAATCTGACTGTTATGTGTTCACCCTTCTTTACTCTCCCAAATTTACAGACTGATGTCTTTTGCATACTCTGATTCCTTTTTCACACATGCAGCTAATAGTTGGGGTTTCATATGGTAATCCCCTTTGTAAGAAGCAAATAATGGAATATATAATATTTATAAGTTATTATAATCTGGCTCCAAAAGTCACCACCTGAATTAATGTCCTCCCTGGTTCAGTGCTGCAGCATAAACTACCAAACTGAATAGATGCTAACACGCATCAGCTTCCCATCAAGCCAGTGACCAGAGATGCCCATGAGCTACGCTGCATTCAAACATGCTGAATTCTTCCCTCACCAGTATTATCTTCTAAAAACTTTGACTGCTCTAAAACTTTTAAAAACTGAATTTGTGAGTGTTGTCTTTCCTGCTGTGTTTTCTGATTCATACCACTACAGAGTTGCCAGGTGGGGGTTGGTCTGTTCTCTCAGGCAACCAGCAGTAGAACAAGGGGACACAATCTCAAGTTGTGTGAGGGGAAGTATAGGCTGGATGTTAGGAGGAAGTTCTTGCCAGAGAGGGTGATTGGCATTGGAATGGGCTGCCCAGGGAGGTGGTGGAGTCGCCATCCCTGAAGGTGTTCAAGAAAAGACTGGATGGGACGCTTAGTGCCATGGTCTAGTTGACTGGATAGGGCTGGGTGCTAGGTTGGACTGGATGATCTTGGAGGTCTCTTCCAACCTGGTTGATTCTATGATTCTGTGATTCTATTACAGAGCATGTTACACTTCAGAGTCTGAGCAGTCACTTTTCTTCCTAAGCAAAGGAAAGACTTAGTACTGCTGTCCTGGGGTCACCAAGGATAGATAGTTCCTTCACAGTGTTTCCCCCTGCATCTTCTCTAAAGGTCCTTGTAATTTTCAAAAAGAGCTGCTAAAATATGCTATAGATACTGGAACATGTCCAGAGAAGGGCAATGAAGATGGTGAGAGGCCTGGAACACAGCCCTGTGAGGAGAGGCTGAGGGAGCTGGGCATGTGCAGCCTGGAGAAGAGGAGGCTCAGGGGTGACCTCATTGCTGCCTACAACTACCTGAAGGGAGGTTGTATTCAGGTGGGGGTTGGTTTCTTCTGACAGGCACCCAGCAAGAGAACAAGGGGACAGAGTCTCAAATTGTGCCAGAGGAGGTCTAGGCTGGGTGTTAGGGGGAAGTTCTTGCCAGAGAGAGTGATTTGCTATTGGAATATATAATACTTAGAATAATTATATAAAATATAATTACTTTTTGGTCTTCTTTTAAATAAGACCATAAAGTCTATTGTAGTGCATTTGTGACAGAGGGGGAAAAAAGAATCAGGGTGGGGGAAAACAGGAGAGAGAGTATAAATTGTTTTTTAAAACAAAAGGCAGTTAACTGAGAGGGGGAAAATCAGTGATGTAGCTGAGGTCAAGCTGAGTAGCATATAGGCTAATGATTTGGATGAGAAAGTAGGCAGTGAGTCAAATGTTTATTAATAACAGTGCTGTAAGATGTTTTACTTGATTAAGCGGAGTGGGCAATTAAAAAGCAGAGCTTATACAGATGCGGACACCTCTGTCCCTGGTGTTCTGTATGACGTTCGACCAAGCTGAGTGGAATGCTCATGGGTGAAAATAACTGAAATAACTGATTTTTTAATTTTATTTTTGTTCTGAAAGATGAGAAACCATGATAGGAGAATGGAGAGAGTTGCTCTTCTAAAGAAAAAGTTTTCTTGTGGGAGTTCTCTGTTTGACATTATTTGTGCTGTTTGTGTCAGTTTAGCTAAATAATAAGCCACAGAGGATCGTCTCAAATAAGAAAATAAAGTAAAACATAAAAAAATAGAAAGGGATAAAGTCATAATGATGACACTGTGAACCAAATAATGTTACCCTTTTGCTTCATTCTGTCTCATATCTTTGATCCTCTGACTTTAAGGCAAACGTCTCCGTGACTGAAATGGTCATCTCAGAAAGTTTTATCTAAAATAAAAAGCATCACTCACAAATGTCCTAATCTAATGAGGAGCTATTATGTAGCTAAAAAAAAAAGAAGTAGAATAGCATACAAATAACAACAAAACACGACACAAAAAACTAACAGAACAAATAAAATTCTCGCAGGCAACCAACAACAGAACAAGGGGACACAGTCGCAAGTTGTGCTGGGGGAGGTCTAGGCTGGATGTCAGGAGGAAGTTCTTGCCAGAGAGAGTGATTGGCATTGGAATGGGCTGCCCAGGGAGGTGGTGGAGTCACCGTCCCTGGAGGTGTTCAAGAAAAGCCTGGATGAGGCACTTAGTGCCATGGTCTGGTTGACTGGATAGGGCTGGGTGCTAGGTTGGACTGGATGATCTTGGAGGTCTCTTCCAACCTGGTTGATTTTATGATCCTATGAAATAAAACCTCATACTAGCAAACAAACAACCCAAACAGAAGCAAAATAAAACCCACAAACAGCATCCAAACCAAAGCCAAAAGCACACTTAAAAAATCACACAATAGAAACAGTCAAAGCAATGGAAAATTGGGGGAGGAAGCATGAATCTTATTTATGTTTCTGATTAGGAGGTGGGGATGTTATACTTCTAAATGAGTAAGAAACCCTTTGGCAAACTTGCCTGAGAAGAGTAGAATAGAATAGAATCAACCAGGTTGGAAGAGACCTCCAAGATCATCCAGTCCAACCTAGCACCCAGCCCTGTCCAGTCAACTAGACCATGGCACTAAGTGCCTCAGCCAGGCTTTTCTTCAACACCCCCAGGGACGGTGACTCCACAACCTCCCTGGGCAGCCCATTCCAATGCCAATCATTCTCTCTGTGAAGATCTTCCTCCTAACATCCAGCCTATACCTCCCCCAGTACAACTTGAGGCTGGAGGCTGTGTCCCCTTGTTCTGTTGCTGGTTGTCTGGGAGAAGAGACCAACCCCCACCTGGCTACAACCTCCCTTCAGGTAGTTGTAGACAGCAATGAGGTCAGCCCTGACACACTGAAGGTTACAGAAGGAGATATGTTGTTGATACGGTGACAATTTGCTCCTGACTGTCCTCAAATCCTTCACTCATTTACATTTTAAATTCTGAGAAATCAAGTGTTTATGTATGAACAACCTGCAAGATACTTGCTTCCATGGCAGGAAGGAAGGGCCAAGTTGAATAAAGAGCATGTGTCTGGTTTTATATCTTAGTGATCTTGTCTTGATATCCACTACCTCTGTAGTTACAGAAGTGAAGGCAAAGTCATAATAAAATGTTAACCTTCAGGGAGACAATCCATTACTTATGGAAGTCTGGCAGGCATTTTCCCTCCCCTATGAAGAATATTGCCTTTGATTCACTAGGTATATTTTGTCTTGCTCAAGAGCAAGTCGTGTCTGATCATTACCAATGGCAGGCAGGGAAGTGTGATAGACCAGTTGGCTGATCCAAATACTGTGTTTTCTGTGTTTAATTTGTTCAACCTTAGAGTTTGCTTATGAAGTTGATAGGACAAAGCAACTATCATTTAACTTGTCCTGGAGAAACACTTAGAGTTTCAGAACACACAGCCTCTAATTAGAGAAAATCACTCCTGATGGAATAAGTAATCTGAGAAAAGGGAAAAGAAAAAGTGAATTTAATTTCTAATGCCACAGGGAGGTCTTGACGGTTCAAAAACTGTCTTTAAATCTTTTGAGCTCGGCTTTGAAGCAATGGCTAATAGCATTTGGCAGAAAAAAAGCCTGATTAACATTTTGTTGCTAACTTTGAGCACAAAAGATGTACTTGCAACAATAGCCAAGACTTATCTTCAGCTGAACTTGGGTTTTCTTTTTCTTATTTAAGAAAAAAGGTTCACTGAAGCCATTAAAATGACATTAAAATTATTAGCACATTCATTTTTTGCATCACTTATAACTTTCTCATTAAAAAAGAAAAAAGTTTGGAGATCTCCAGATCTAACTAAGAAGGAAGGGTTAGCATTGATTTCAATGGCTTGTGACACATTTATGTACATGTTACCCAGTTAATGTTAATTCCTATCACAACAATCTCTGCTGCATTTCAATAGAACAAATCAATCACCAATATCTACAATAAAAAGGATGAGAAAGATGTATTATGCTTATTGCAAACAACTTACATCTGTAACCTTAAGGTCTTACTCCACTGGATTGACCTCATTGCTGTCTACAAGTACCTGAAGAGAGGCTGTAGCCAGGTGGGGGTTGTTCTCTTCTGCCAAGCAACCAACAACAGAACAAGGGGACACAGTCTCAAGTTGTCTTGGGGAGGTATAGCTGGACATTAGGAGGAAGTTCTTGCCAGAGAGAGTGATTGGCATTGGAATGGACTGCCCAGGGAGGTGGTGGAGTCACCATCACTGGGGGTGTTCAGGAAAAGCCTGTCTGAGGCACTTAATGCCATGGTCTAGATGACTGGATAGGGCTGGGTGCTAGGTTGGCCTGAATGATCTTGGAATTCTCTTCCAACCTGGTTGATTCTATGATTCTATGATTTTTCAATACATGAAACAGTAGTTATAATTTCTTTTTTTTCCCCCTACAGAATAATTTCTTGTCAACCTTAGATAGGCCACATAATTTTCTGTTTAGATTCTTCTGGTGCCAGCACTGAGAGTAATTGTAAATGGATTTGGGAAGGGAAAGAAATTTTCTCATTGCTGGTGATTTGGCTTTTGGTTTTCATATTTTTAATGAAAGTGTCATAGAACAACTACTCTTCTGCTTGGATTTTTTGTTGTTGTTCAATGTCTGTTTGCTTCATTTTGTGTGGAACATAGAATACAAGATGGGAAAGCTCACACCAACAGTTTGAAAGTAGGTGAATACTAACGTATCCATCAATGTAGAGGCTGCTTTTTCTTTACTGCTTTGCAGTTTCTCTAGTAGTTTTGCTGTCACATGGGGTTTGTTCTCAGTTGTTTTCAGTAGACTGAACATGATTAGCTGGATCCCTTCAGTGTTTTCAATTCCCCTGGCTGCCTGTGGACCATTCATTTCCTCTGGAGAAGGCTTCTGAAGACTGAGTGGAAGAAGCAAGAAGTCTGTTGTTGCACTCAGTAACAGCTGCTTTTTGATAGTAACAGATCTGTATTCCTCTTTAATGTGGATTTCATCACTTTTGTATTTTATTTTCAGCTTTACATATATATATTAGCACATTAACTTCTCCAGGAGTTTCTTTCCTAAGACTTGTTGAGGCTTGGATGTGCAATATGCTAAGTCCGTTCAAGTCCTCAGTAACCCTGAGATAGGTTTGTTCAACCTAATCCTCGCATAGAATCAGTCAGGGTTGGAAGGGACCACAAGGATCATCCAGTTCCAACCCCCTTGCCATGCCCAGGGACACCCTACCCTAGGTCAGGCTGGCCAGAGCCCCATCCAGCCTGGCCTTAAACACCTCTAGGGATGGGGCCTCATCCACCTCCCTAGGCAACTTATTCCATGCTGAAACATGATGATGTTCAAATCGTTGGCTTGAAATGCTTAGAGAGCCTTAAAACCTTCTTCTTCTCAAAGTGTTAACATTATTTTTCTCAGTGCCAGGTGATTTGTAAAAACACTGACTCCTCCTGTTTCCAATCATTAATTATTCAACTTTCATCCATTTGCTTTATATTTCAGTCTCAAGGAGTTCTGATTCTGAGATGAGGAAAGGGACCACAGAGAAACAGAACTGTTGCTACAAACCAACTATGCTTTAATATCCACTATTGCAGTCCTTTCAGAGAAGTGGGCACAACTAAGCCACCTTCTTCCTCCTAATAGAATTCAGCAAACATGCAGTGAGTTGAGTGTTGTTGAAATTTAACTTTTGAGATTCAGCCTTTTTCATCTCTAAAGGAAATATGTTCAGAAAACATACATTTGGAAATACAATCAATAGCTTCTGTGTATACAGTATATATATGGTGCCCTAGTGATAGTGAAAATTTGGTCTGAGTTACAGTANCCAGGCTAAACAACCCCAGCTCCCTCAGCCTCTCCTCGTAGGGCTGTGCTCGAGGCCTCTCACCAGCCTCGTCGCCCTTCTCTGGACACGTTCAAGCATCTCAATGTTCCTCTTAAACTGGAGGGCCCAGAACTGGACACAGTACTCAAGGTGTGGTCTAACCAGTGCAGAGTACAGAGGCAGAATGACCTCCCTGCTCCTGCTGGCCACACCATTCCTGATGCAGGCCACAAAGTCCCACAAAGATACTTCTAAACAAACCTTCCAACTGGTCTCAGTCAACATCAGTTTTGCTCTTATATTAAGAATTACCAGTATAAACAGAATTTGCTCTACTTTCTCATATCCCCATTTAAAAGTTCAGTAGAGAGCTGGAAAGCCAATAAAATTGAGTCATTTTGACTAGGTCATGCACTAGAAGATCATACCTCCAGACATGCAGCAAAAAATGTTTTCTCAGATGCTTAGCTTTTTGATTTAACCTGACATATTGCTGCCCTGCCAAAAGTAAGATGCGCATTTGCTAATATGTGACAAGTTTCACACAGTCCTATATGCAATACTGTCTGTCTGCAAACTCTACAAGTACACAGGTTATATTAATTTCTTAGGGGTAAATGGATCTTAAATTGTTGTAATCAGTTTAAGGTGGTGAAGTCACCGTCCCTGGAGGTGTTCAAGAAAAGCCTGGATGAGGCACTTAGTGCCATGGTCTAGTTGACTGGACAGGGCTGGGTGCTAGGTTGGACTGGATGATCTTGGAGGTCTCTTCCAACCTGGTTGATTCTATGATGCTATGATTCTATATCATCAAATTGTGTGGCTTTAATTGTGAAACGAAACAGAAATCCTGTGTTCTGCCCTTGTCTATCTCAGCTGCATTAAGTTGCCTGAAGGGAATCACATTTCTCCTTCTGATGGTTCTTCACTTATCTCCAGATTTTAAAAAAATATTTTTTTCTCAGAACATTTTGTCTTTTGCATAGAGTTTAGTAATAAAAACATAGTCAGACCATGACTGCAGTTAAAGTTGAACCAAAATCTTCAAGAATGCTGGATGTGTTACATTGCAGAATAGCTATAACCCAACATGGGGCTAAAACCTGCCCTACATGAAAAGATAGGCACTAGCTGTACCAGGGCAGAAGTGAGGATAGAGCCTATACTGACTTTGGCCCCTGCTGGTGAGGGGCCTGGAACACAGCCCTATGAGGAGAGGCTGAGGGAGCTGGGGGTGTTTAGCCTGGAGAAGACGAGGCTCAGGGGTGACTTCATTGCTGTCTACAACTACCTGAAGGGAGGCTGTAGCCAGGTGGGGGTTGGCCTCTTTTGACGGGCAACCAGCAACAGAACAAGGGGACACAGTCTCAGGTTGTGCTGGGGGAGGTCTAGGCTGGATGTTAGGAGGAAGTTGTTGCCAGAGAGAGTGATTGGCATTGGAATTGGCTGCCCAGGGAGGTGGTGGAGTTGCTGTATCGGCAGATGTTCAAGCAAAGCCTGTCTGAGGCACTTAGTGCCATGTCCTAGTTGACTGGAGAGTGCTGTGTGCTAGGTTGGACTGGACGTTTTTGGAAGTCTCTTCCAACCTGGTTGATTCTATGATTCTAAGATTGTTAACTGCAAAGATTTTTTCTGCCTCTACTCCAGAGTGATTTAGTGTAGACCTCAAGGTAGAGTAATTCAGATTCCTCTCTGGATGTCTGTATGCTGGGGCATGAAATTGTATATCCAATGCAGGCAAAATGTATATTCTGTTTTTAGAGGGTATCTATTGCACTATCCTACCCATAAAGGGTGAAACTCCTCAAAAAATGTGTGCAGATCCAAGATCAGCTTTAAACTGCAGCATTTAAATTCATACCTGACGGTATCACTGAATCTGCTGTTCTCTCAATAATGTTAGCTGCTCAAACAGGAGGATTCCTGTCTGGGGCTCATTGTAGACCTCTTGGATCATGAATGCTGTCTCTTGCAGCAGTCCTGACCTGCAGTTATTCTCTCCAAATCAGATGTGTCCTGTGGTCAGAGTAAGAGTGAAGGGAATGTTTCTTTTGTAGTGCTTTAGAAAACTAGGAGTGAAATTTGTTTCTGAGCTTGACCTTTCAGATAAAGGAATTTGGTGTCCTCATTACTGACCGTAGGATTTTCTTAACAGGCAGGGATCAGCAGGATCAAAAGGTGAGAGATAGTAAGGCATACAGAACATAAATGAGAATCAAATATCATCATTGGCAGCTTTTCTCGATTTTATTGCCTTGAAGAAAGAAATCAGTCTGCAGAGAGGCTCTGCAGTGAACGCAGCTGCCAAAAACTGGGGCTATGCCCTTTTTGTTAAACACAGCATGGGAAATATGGAAGAACAGGGAATCCAGAATCACTTTAGTTGCTGTCTCTTTTTTCCACCTCAAATGTAGTCACCTAATACATGGCTTAAAGAGTTTAACCATTCTATTGTATCTGCTTGAATAGTCCATCACGTTCCTGGATAAATGAACTGTGATTACTTTTCCCATATGTCAAAGTGAAAATGTCTTTTCTCATGTATTGTATTCCCACGTATTGTAAATGCGCTGCGGGATAGTGACAACCCTGTAAATTGTCTGCATTGGCAAGAAGGAGTCTTAAGCCTACATCACATCATGAAGCAGAAACCCACAAGCTGGCTTCATCCAAGTTATTTCTAGAGCCAGAAGCAACACAGAGTTAGCTGCACCCTGCTCTCAGACAATTAATCCACTGGCCCCCATCCTCTTTAACATCTTCATAGATGATCTGGATGAGGGCATGGAGTCAGTCATCAGCAAGTTTGCAGATGACACTAAGCTGGGGGCAGATGTGACTGAGTTGGAGGGCAGAAGGGCTCTGCAGCAGGACTTTGACCGCCTGGACAGATGGGCAGAGTCCAATGGGATGGCATTCAATAGCTCCAAGCGCAGGGTGCTGCGCTTTGGCCACAACAACCCCATGCAGAGATACAGGCTGGGGTCGGAGTGGCTGGAGAGCAGCCAGACAGAGAGGGATCTGGGGGTGCTGATTGATACCCGCCTGAACATGAGCCAGCAGTGTGCCCAGGTGGCCAAGAGAGCCAGTGGCATCCTGGCCTGCATCAGGAATGGTGTGGCCAGCAGGAGCAGGGAGGTCATTCTGCCCCTGTACTCTGCACTGGTTAGACCACACCTTGAGTACTGTGTTCAGTTCTGGGCCCCCCAGTTTAGAAGGGACATTGAGATGCTTGAGCGTGTCCAGAGAAGGGCAACGAGGCTGGTGAGAGGCCTCGAGCACAGCCCTACGAGGAGAGGCTGAGGGAGCTGGGATTGTTTAGCCTGGAGAAGAGGAGGCTCAGGGGTGACCTTATTGCTGTCTACAACTACCTGAGGGGTGGTTGTGGCCAGGAGGAGGTTGCTCTCTTCTCTCAGGTGGCCAGCGCCAGAACGAGAGGACACAGCCTCAGGCTGCGCCAGGGGAAGTTTAGGCTCGAGGTGAGGAGAAAGTTCTTCACTGAGAGAGTCATTGGCTACTGGAATGGGCTGCCCAGGGAGGAGGTGGAGTCGCCGTCCCTGGAGCTGTTCAAGGCAGGATTGGATGTGGCACTTGGTGCCATGGTCTAGCCTTGAGCTCTGTGGTGAAGGGTTGGACTTGATGATCTGTGAGGTCTCTTCCAACCTTGGTGATACTGTGAGACTGTGATACTGTGAAGGCATAGCATCAGTTATGGATACACTGCTGGTTTTGTTTGTTTCAGTGTTTTGTGTGTATATATATATGTGTATGTGTATATACATATAAATTTTAATGTACTTTAAAAATCTTCACTATTAAAATTTGAATTTTATTTCACTTAGGAGACAAATCTACTTCTGAGCCTGTTTGTGGTCATATATCCTTAGCATCAGGCATACAAGGAGGAGTAGTCTTCCATCCGATCACTTTTTAATCCATGAGTGCATAATAAATAAATAAATATTTCATTCACTTTTTTGATTTGCTGATTACACCCAGCTATGTTTGTTGATATGACATAGAAGGAGAGGGTTAGAGCACAGTGTTTGTTCAATTTTGAGAAGAGAGAGCTTTCAGGAATCCTATTGCTATCTAGAAATACCCAATGCAAGCTTACAGGAGGAAACCAAACTCCTACAGGTGCACAGCCAGACAAGAGGCAACAAACCTCCACTGCAATGCTGGAAATTTTAATTAGACATTAAGCTTTTTTTATCTCATGATGCAGATCAGGCACCAGAACCAGTTCATAGAATCATAGAATCAACCTGTTTGGAAGAGACCTCCAAGATGATCCTGTCCAACCTATCACAGTTGCCCAAGGAAGCTGTAGAATATTCATCCTTGCAAATGCTCACCATAAAAAACAGTAAAAAAAAACCCTTACCTCAGCTGAGTAATAATTCTCTTAGTGACATAAAATCTCTATCTTCAGTGCTCTAGGCAATGTTTTTTATCTGTCACTTACACTTTTAGCACATTTTCTTCTACAGATGATAGTTAAAATAGCTAAATTTCAAAACTATATCATTAGTTGAGGGGATACAGAACTAAGCTATATTAAGTTTGATTTAGAAATGCTCTGGAAATTCAGCAGATCACTAATTGCTCCTGCCTATGCAGGTACAACTGCCTGAAAGGAGGTTGTAGCCAGGTGGGGGTTGGTCTCTTCTGCCAGGCAACCAGCAACAGAACAAGGGGACACAGTCTCAAGTTGTGCCAGGGGAGGTACAAGCTGGATGTTAGGAGGAAGTTCTTGCCAGAGAGAGTGATTGGCATTGGAATGGGCTGCCCAGGGAGGTGGTGGAGTTGCCATCCCTGGAGGTGTGCAAGTGAAGCCTGTCTGAGGCACTTAGTGCCATGGTCTAGTTGACTGGACAGGGCTGTGTGATAGGTTGGACTGGATGATCTTGTAGTTCTCTTCCAACCTGGTTGATTCTATGATTCTATTGCTCCACTAATTGCTCCACTATTATCTTCAGGCCACTGTAAATAGACAATGAGATGAAATCATACCTTATTTTTAATGCATTATCTCCTTTAAATTTTTGACTTCAGCTATCAGTTTGCAGAAAATATGATGGTTTGTAGCTTGCCACCACAACCCTAAATCACTGAACGTGCTGCACAGCATTACACAACAGTGCAATATAGGGCAGACACTGTTAGTGGAATTTCTCTAGAGCTGCAACAGCAGTTTTAAGTCTTGTGGATGAGGACACACAAGAGTTGTAGAGCACAAATGGCAACTCTGCTGTTCATGTGAAAGTGAACAGAGCTTAAGAACAGGCCTTATCTTTTTTTTTGTGTCTCTGACTACTGCCTGCTTTAAAACTGCCTGAAGTAAGCAAGGAGTTTTTTCTTGTTATGTTGGTAATACTGATCTCCAACTCTTCTCTTGAAGTCTCTCTTTGCTATTCCACACTATTCTCAGCGTGGGCTGATCCCAGTGTTATGCTTGCCCCTGTGCAGCTTGCAGTGATTCTGCATCAGTACTGAGAACAGGGAATCTGTAATGAATTCTTGCAAATCCTTCCTCCTCTAACACTATGCCATCTGTCTCATCCTGTAGTAGGTGATCCAAGCAGAAAAATGATGTCACTGATGTGCTTTGAACTTTCCATTGACTAGTCCACATACTGTCTCCTACACTAGAGCTATCAGGATTGAGAAGTGGTTGTCTGGCACTCAAAGGAAATAAATAGATAAATGTTTAATCAACTCTAGAAACAGTCAGTTGTTACTGTGTCAATCAACCTGTTTTGATCCATAAAGCCAACCAAAAAAGGGGTTGGAAAGAGAGGACAAAAGCAGTGCAGAATGGAATTAAAACTATGGGAGCAAACGGTAAAAAGCAATAATGGTTCCAGAGGCCGCATATAGAGACAGGAATAAAAATGAAGGTAGAAGAGAACTCAGCTTAGATTTATATTTTATAATGCAGGCTGTAGAGCTATTCTGTACAAATCTTCCTATCTGTCTCATGTGTTTTAATAAAATCTCATTTTGGAAAATGTTATGTCTGACATCCAAATAAAGCCAACATGTTTTTTTAATTAGCTGCAATGACTTTAATTGAATGAGAACAGGAAGAACACAAGACGACTGCTTAAATGAATCAGTCCAGCTGAACTTCTCAAATTAGGTACTGCTATGCTACACTTCAATCCAAAAAGCAATCTACAGCTAAGCAGATCTTTCTTTGCTGTACTCAACACTGGTCAGGCCACACCTTGAGTACTGTGTCCAGTTCTGGGCTCCTCAATTCAAGAGAGATGTTGAGGTGCTGGAATGTGTTCAGAGAAGGGCAACAAGGCTGATGAAGGGCCTGGAACACAAACCCTATGAGGAGAGGCTGAGGGAGCTGGAGTTGTTTAGCCCAGAGAAGAGGAGACTCAGGGCAGACCTCATTGCTGTCTACAACTACCTGAAGGGAGGTTGTAGCCGGGTGGGGGTTGTTCTCTTCTCCCAGACAACCAGCAACAGAACAAGGGGACACAGTCTCAAGTTGTGCTGGGGGAGGTCTAGGCTGGATGTTAGGAAGAAGTTCTTGCCAGAGAGAGTGATTGGCATTGGAATGGGCTGCCCAGGGAGGTGGAGGAGTCACTGTTCCTGGAGATGTTCAAGCAAAGCCTGGCTGAGGCACTTAGTTCCATGGTCTAGTTGATTGTCTAGGGCTGGGTGCTAGGTTGGACTGGATGATCTTGTAGTTCTCTTCCAACCTGGTTGATTCTATTTGATTCCTGCTTTTATCTCCACAGCACAGAGTCCCACAACACATCTCAAGCATCTATCTAGGAGAAAAAGCTTCAAAGGAATCACTACAAATTGTTGTTATTTTCATGTAAAGAAGGTAGAAGCAAGTGGCCCTTCACTGTCCCTTGCACTTCAGTTGTGGTTCTAGGAGCATGGGCTCCTGAGTGTCTTTGCCCTGAGCTGAAACCATAAAAGGTTCTCTGTGAACACTTAGTCCTTAAATATCCTTTCATAGCAGCGAGACTCCTTTTCTAGAAATACTCTTTATGCATTATACATCATCAGTACTATTTTTGTTTAGGCACATCAGGAGCCATCCCACAGCGATTAAAAATCATTATTCCATTAACTTTCATGCCTAAAAAGAATTAATGACTCCATGAATCATAATCAAGGCTTCCACTTCTTTTGGCAAGCAGAAAGCCAGACATGCAACAGACCTTCTTGTAATCTGTTTTGGCTCTTTTGATGCTTCGTTTTTCATCTTGCTTTCATGCTCACTGAGATTTCCATGCTTTTCCTTCCTGTTTCTTTACTGTGCTTGGCTGCAAAGGTGTTGAGTAACAGAGCAAAACTCATTAAATATAAAAGTTAGCTGTATGGAGGTGTTAAAAAAAAGCCTGGCTGAGGCACTGAGTGTCATGGTCTAGGTGACTGGACAGGGCTGGGTGATAGGTTGGACTGGATGATCTTGGAGATCTCTTTCAAACTGGTTGATTCTATGACTTTATGATAATGAAGATGCTTTGGGTGTGTTTGTTGTGTCTTACTGGAAAGCCTAGAATCAAAAGGTTTGGATTTGGGGTTTTTTTAAACTTTATCTCTAAATATAAGATTGGGAAATGTGTTTTGCCAAATGGCAAATATAATTTGTTATGCCTAATAAAATGATGTGCTACCACTGGTGTGTGAGCAGGTAGCAGGCAGTCTTAAAGCAGTCTTCAAGTTTATTGACTTAAATATTTGCAGGCATTCACATATTCATCTAAATTTTTAAAGTACAAGGATGTTTGTTTTTATCATAATCCAAGGTAAAGCCTAATCAATATTTATATCTATTATTACTTGATTTGACACAAATCATAGAACCTTAGAATCAGTCAGGGTTGGAAAGGACCACAAGGATATTCTAGTTCCAACTCCTCTGCCATGGGCAGGGACACCCTACCCTAGAGCAGGCTGCCCACAGCCTCATCTAGCCTGGCCTTAAACACCTCCAGGCATGGGGCCTCAAACACCTCCCTGGGCAACCCATTCCACCACTCTCATGCTGAACAACTTCTTCCTCACGTCCAGTCTGCATCTCCCCACTTCCAGCTTTGCTCCATTCCCCCTGGTCCTGTCACTCCCGGGTAGCCTAAAAAGTCCCTCCCCAGCTTTTTTGTAGGCCCCCTTCAGATGCTGGAAGGCCACAAGAAAGTCACCTGGGAGCCTCCTCTTCTCCAGACTGCACAGCCCCAACTCTTTCAGACTGTCCTCATAGCAGAGCTGCTCCAGCCCTCTGAGCATCCCTGTGGCCCTTCTTTGGACACGCTCCAGCATCTCCACATCCCTCTTGTACTAGGGGCTCCAGATCTGGATGCAGTACTCTGGGTGTGGTACAGTCAATACCTTTGTTAAAGAGTGGTTCTTTTTCATTGTCGTTGTGGTTGGTGCTGATGCAGGCTTTTTTTTTTTCTGCAGTGCTTTAAGATGTGACTGCAAATTACTTTTCCCAGATGCCCAACGATTTCACAGTAATAAACTCACTTTTCTGGTCAACCAGGAATTTGCAGATCTAGCTCTCGCCACAACAACCCCAAGCAACGCTGCAGGCTGGGGACAGAGTGGCTGGAGAGCAGCCAGGAGGGAAGGGACCTGGGGGTACTGGTGCATAGTAGGCTGAAGATGAGCCAGCAGTGTGCCCAGGTGGCCAAGAGAGGCAGTGGACTCCTGGCCTGGATCAGGAGCAGTGTGGCCAGTAGGACAAGGGAGGTTCTTCTTCCCCTGTACTCAACACTGGTCAGGCCACACCTTGAGTATTGTGTCAAGTTCTGGGCTCCTCAATTCAAGAGAGATGTTGAGGTGCTGGAACGTGTCCAGAGAAGGGCAACAAAGCTGGTGAGGGGCCTGGAACACAAACCCTATGAGGAGAGTCTGAGGGAGGTGGAGTTGTTTAGCCTGGAGAAGAGGAGGGTCAGGGCAGACCTCATTGCTGTCTACAACTACCTGAAGGGAGGTTGTAGCTAGGTAGGGGTTGGTCTCTTCTGTCAGGCAACCAGCAACAGAACAAGGGGACACAGTCTCAAGTTGTGCCGGGGGAAGTATAGGCTGGATGTTAGGAGGAAGTTGTTGCCAGAGAGAGTGATTGGCATTGGAATGGGCTGCCCAGGGAGGTGGTGGAGTCACCGTCCCTGGGGGTATTCAGGAAGAGACTGGCTGAGGCACTTAGTGCCATGGTCTGGATGACCGGACAGGGCTGGGTGCTAGGTTGGACTGGATGATCTTGGAGGTCTCTTCCAACCTGGTTGATTCTATGATTCCTCTTCCTACTCTTCTCAGATGTATAAAAAAGTGCTTACAGTGACGTTCAGTGCAAACCTAGCACCAAAGTTTTCTGTAGATGTAACAAGAGAACTCTACATTTTAACAGAGATAAGAAAGTATAATTTAAAGCATGGTAGTTACATGTTAGCGTAGTTGAGGAGTATTTTGATTGTGATTCTGAGGTGTTTTTGGGGGGGTTGTGGGGTGGGGCTTTTTGAGGGTTGAGGAGAGTTTTTTGTTGGGATGTTTTGGGGTTTTTTTTTCTTCATCATCTAGTGCTGCAGCACAGAGAACTTTTTTTTCAGCAGTAACTTGAACAAATATTATGAGGAGCAAGTTTCAGTCTCTTTCCCTTAGGGACAGAAAAATCTTGTAAGGAACCCACCATACATATTCCTATAAGCTTCTATTCAGAAGGGAACAATACACTCTAAATTCTCAGGAAGATATAACAATGCCACAAAATAAAAATGAATAGCAGGACATTGAAAGATCCCCCACACCCTTGGCTTTTCTCTCTCCCCCAGTAAGGCAGAACATTTTTAAGTTTCATCACAGCAGCTTTCAGCAGAGATGATTTCTTGCCCAAAGGCACAGGAAGATTAACCAAGTATATCCAACTGCTCGACCAATAACTCATCTGAAAAAAAAGAGTCTAAAGAGCAAATTGTAAGCTCCAGAAATGCAATCAGTTTATCAAGGTCAGATAAGGACAAGAGCCTGAATAGATATCATACAGGATAAAAGCTGAATAGAATGTGATACTGCATGATTACAACGAAAATGAATCACAGGGGCGAAGTTCTGTGCAAAATGAATCACAGGGTGAAGCATTGTGCAAAAGTGCACTGTCACTGGAGCATGGACAAGGAAAAATCTCTGCTGATTATGAGAAATTAGCTTTGTAGGCAACACATTTATTGATGCTTTCCTTTTACAAAGGCACTGTGGAATTTCTGGTGAGGTCAGGATGAAATTTGTAACATAAATGAAGAGCTTTTATGAGCATTTTCTATTGTGTCAGGGAAATGACAGTAAGCCTCTGAGAGTGACCTTTGCTGTAATTATCATTAGTGATGGGGCAAGATCACATCTGCTCAGAGGCTGGCATCTGACAGGTGAAATATGGGTATCTTTTATGTAATTGAGGGTAATATTTTAATGGGAAAACTGTGGCAGAAAGAAAATAAAGCCAGCAAACAGAATTTATGTATAGTATCAGAAGTGTGAAAGTAGGAAAGAAGTTGCCTGTTCTCCAGGTGGTGCAAGGAAAGAAAGTCAGAGGCAAGAGGTTCATCCCAGCATGAAACCTACGAAAGTATGTGTCATGGCAAATGTGTCATTCACCAACAGTAGAAAACAACAGGCCAAAGTTAAAAACAGATCTGACACTTGCATTCTTATTAGTAGAAATCACCTGCCACGGGGATGATCAAAGGGCTGCAGCACCTCTCCTAGGAGGACAGGCTGAAAGAGTTGAGGCTGTTCAGTCTGGAGAAGAGAAGGCTCTGAGGTGACCTCCTTGTGGCCTTCCAGTATCTGAAGGGGGCCTACAGAAAAGCTGGGGAGGGACTTTTTAGGCTGTCAGGGAGTGGCAGGACTAAGGGGAATGGAGCAAAGCTGGAGGTGGGGAGATTCAGACTGGATGTGAGGAAGAAGTTGTTGAGCATGAGAGTGGTGAGAGCCTGAAATGGGTTGCTCAGGGAGGTGGTTGAGGCCCCATCCCTGGTGGTGTTTAAGGCCAGGCTGGATGAGGCTGTGGCCAGCCTGATCTAGGGTAGGATGTCCCTAGGCATGGCAGGGGAGTTGGAACTAGAATATCCTTGTGGTCCTTTCCAACCCTGACTGATTCTATGATTCTATGCTTTGTTGTCACTTTTTGAATTCATGGCTGATAAGAATAGACACTTTGGTGTTTCCTAAATAAAGGTCTCTATGCTTAGATGTCTTTGTGCTGTACAGTTGAGTGTCCCTTGGGATATTTGTGAATGATCTCTCAGGATGTCAGTTTGCTGTGATACTGTGCTTGTATGTGTGAATCACTAAGGCTTCAGGGTTCCAACTGCACATTTCTTACTATCACAGAAATTAAAATATCCCTAGGAATGCTTTTCTAAGAGAGATTTTTTTCTTTCTCGAAACATGAGTGGGTATGTGAGAGAAGCTGACTCAACATTCAAATCCATATTGTCTTTCTTCTCTATGATTATATGAATGAAGATGATCAGAGGGTTGGAGCACCTCTCCTCTGAGGACAGGCTATGAGAGTTCGGGCTCTTCAGCCTGGAGAAGAGAAGGCTTTGAGGAGACCCTGTAGTAGCCTTCCAGGAACTGAAGGGGCCTTACATGAGGGTTGGAGAGAGACTATTTACAAGGTCTTTCAGGTTCTTACACTGTCATGGAATCATTCAGAGAGAGTGATTTGCCATTGGAATGGGCTGTCTAGGGAGGTGGTGGAGTTGCCATCCCTGGACGTGTTCAAGACTGGATGAGGCACTTAGTGCCGTGGTCTAGTTGACTGGATAGGGCTGGGTGCTAGGTTGGACTGGATGATGTTGGAGGTCTCTTCCAACCTGGTTGATTCTATGGATAATATCTAGATTTGGTAGTAATCAGCAAAATATATAAACATGAATTGAACTGGAAGAGAAGATTCCCACAGTCAAATGCCACTTGCGGTCAATATGCCACTTGCCCACTAGATGGGCTCAAGGAGCTCCTTCTGCTCTATGGCAGAAGGCAATGGAGAATTACAAAGAGGCATTTAAGCGTTTACTCAGGTCCAAACCACTACACAGCAATTGCATCAATGTAACCTGCCACTGCTGCTAAGTTTCTATAGGTGGACATGATTCACTTTCTGACTAAACTTGCTGATTGTTGGAAAAATACAAGAGTAAAGAGTCAAGTCTTTTTAAGCATGTATGGAAACTCTCCTATCCAGTTCTTCACTGAGAGAGTCATTGGCTACTGGAATGAGCTGCCCAGGGAGGTGGTGGAGTCGCCGTCCCTGGAGCTGTTCAAGGCAGGATTGGACGTGGCACTTGGTGCCATGGTCTAGCCTTGAGCTCTGTGGTAATGGCTTGGACTTGATGATCTGTGAGGTCCCTTCCAACCTTGGTGATACTGTGATACTGTGATAAGTAAATGAATCTTTTGTTCAATTTGTCTTTGAAAATTCTAGATTGACTAAGACAAACAAAGAGTAAGGCCTAGAATTCTTAATGTTTGCCCCTGTTTTACAATAGGGGAAGCAGTTGTGCCTTTGTTTTGTCTTCTTTTTCTACAGGTGTGTATTGTGCTTTAGGCAGAGATAAAAGCTGAACAGATATGACAGTTTCAGTTAAGAACAGAAGCTGAAGCTTTGTGCAGTGGACCTATGCTAATATGATGATAATCAGGTGTCAGGTGTGCTAGTAAAATGATTGCAGTCCTGCACAAAAAGTGATACCTTCTTTTGATGAAGAAATAACATATGAAACAGATTCAAAGAGGATATGAAATTTGCACTGCAACAACTACTGTTCAGTGTGCCGAGTACAGTACGCAAGAGTGCTTTGGGTGCACAAAACAAATCAGACCACAGAATCATAGAATCAAGCAGGTTGGAAGAGTCCTCCAAGATCATCCAGTCCAACCTAGCACCCAGCCCTGTCCAGTCAACTAGACCATGGCACTGAGTGCCCCATCCAGACTTTTCTTGAACACCTCTTAACTTGGACCTTTGCATGCTGCTGTGAAATTGTGTTTTGTTTTCAAGTAGCATCTTGGGGGAGAATTGTTACTTTTTAATTCTCCCACATTGCTGCATGTAATGAAGTGTACAAGTAGGCCTAATCTTGAACTGGATTCAAACAGCTTCTGAGCAATGTGTATCTCCTAAAACTTACCATAAAACAATATTACACTAATTCACAGAATGTTAGGGGCTGGAAGGGACCTTGAAAGCTCATCCAGTCCAACCCCTCCCTGCCAGGGCAGGATCACCTATACCAGATCACACAGGATCGACACATTCAAAGCAGCCTTGGGTGAATTCTTTAACAAGAGGTGATCAGATTGTTTTTTAAATAAAATATAAGACTAGCCTCACATAAACCTCTTTATTAATTCTCATTTATTTATTTCAGGGTTTACATGTTTTTCTTGTGCACAAGATATTTCATGCCTCTACCCTATAGTCTTAGATCCTCTTACCTGAAGAGGAGTGATATGGAAAAAAATGGTAGCAAATATTTGTGGAGAGATGGACTAAAGATATAAAAACAAACAATGTAGCTGTGAGGAAACTTGTGGGGAAAAAATAAATGTAATACTGAAAAGAAATTGAGAGTCATAGAATCATTCAGGTTGGAAGAGACCTCCAAGATCATCCAGTCCAACCTATCACCTATCACAAAACCAAATGAAGCTGGCAAGGGGTTTGGAGGACATGTCATATAAGAAGCAGCTGAGGGAGCTGGGGTGGTTTAGTCTGGAGAAGAGAAAGCTAAGAGGAGATATTATCACTCTCTACAAATACCTGAAAGATTGTAGTGAGGCTGGTGTTAGTCTCTTTTCCCAGGTAGCTAACAATAGGATGAGAAGAAATGGGTTTAAATTGTACCAGTGGAGGTTTAGGTTGGCCATTAGGAACAAATTCTTTACTGACAGCATGGTGAGACATTGGAACAGGATGCCCAGGAGGTGGTGGAGTCACCATCCCTGAAGGTGCTCAAGAAGTGTGTAGATACAGCACTTCAGGACATAGTTTAGTAGTCATAGTAGTTGGGTTATGGTTGGACTTGATGATCTTAAAGGTCTTTTCCAGCCTTGGTGATTCTGCAATTCTATGGAAGAGTATAAAAGAGGAGAGAACAATGACCTGAAGCCACATTTGCATAGATCTTTGTAATAGGATTTCTGCCTTAATTTCTGCATGTAATTGCTCTGTGCCCATGTCCCCCTTTGTAGTCACTTGAAGCTCCTTCCAGAGTTTGATTCATTATCTCTTAAGATAGATCAGATAAATTAGGTAGAAAGAGAGCCCAAGGTAACTCACTCACACTTAGATGTTTAATTTTTGAGCAGCTGGAACTCTTTGTGCTGCCAGTGAAGTAAGATCACAGAGTACATGCCTTGCAATTGCTGTGCTGAGCTGTTTGCCAATTCTTTCCTGTACTTCTAATCACACTCTAATGAAACAGCTCTCATGAGAATGATTTTTCAGAGCTGAATTACACTGTAAGAACTTTATTTTTACCTTCTCCTATCTTCCCCTCACTTTCAGCATCTCAATCTTTTTGAAATCTTTTCAATCTCTGCTCCCAGGCTTCTGTTCTTTCCTGATTCTCTGCTCTTTATTTCCCTTCCAATATACTAGCTTTAGCTGAAGGCCCTTTAGGGTCTGTTCTGGTCCATTCTCTGCATTCACTGCACCATACCTTGGGGTAACCTCTTCTAACAGCAATCTAATTTACTATCTTTCCTGCTAGAAAGGTATGTAATTTTCTATTGTTATCAATCCTGTTCCCTTCTGCTCAAGCTAAAACCTTGTTTCTCTGATACCTCCAGGTTACCTGTTTTTAAACTTGTTTGCAGAATCTTTATTACACTTCTCTATTAGTCTCCATTTGGAATTTCCTTCACATTACAGATGAGTATTGTAGACTGATTGTACAATATCTCAAATATATACATTTTTCCTTCATTGACATGCTTTCAGACAAGCTGCCAGCATCACACCATCCTTTTCTGGCCTTGACCAATGGAATTTTGCCTTTGTTCAGCAATAGAATAGAATCAACCAGGTTGGAAGAAACCTCCAAGATCATCCAGTCCAACCTAGCACCCAGCCCCATCCAGTCAAGTAGACCATAGCACTAAGTGCCTCATCCAGTCTTTTCCTGAACACCCCCAGGGACAGTGACTCCACCACCTCTCTGGGCAGCCCATTCCAATGGCAAATCACTCTGTGAAGAAGTTGCTTCTTCTAGAAATCTTGCTAATGTTTCCAGAATTCTGTAAAGACTGTTCTTGGGGGTTATTTTTTTTTCCAATTTCCTCCATTGGATTCTATTTCTCACTAAATTAAACATAAGCTTTCTGTTGTCTTCACAGCTCATCCCCTTCTCTCAGAGGTCACTTTAAACATGCAACTGGCTCACAAGCAGCCTCCAGCATTGATGTTCCCCTGATTCTTGTTAGGAGTATCTTGGAGTAAACCTCTTAAATCTGCTGAAATGATGTCCACAAAGCAACAGCAAAATAGGCATCATCTGTGCATTCATGTGCTATCTATTTCTGTTGCCTATCATGCTTAGCCATTTTGGGTCCATTTTCTTGTGAACAACAGCTTCTCTCCATTATCCTGTTTTGCTCGGTCTGTGTGTTTTCTGTTATCCTGTTTTTTGCTTGCAGTCCTCTTTTTACAACAGTCTTGATTTATGGCTGGAGTTGATGGTGGTAATAGTAACTAAAGGACAGGAAAACTAGGAACAACTGCAGGGTTTGATGTACTGTAAGTTGATATGCTGTTAAGAGGGCAGAACTTCTTGCAAGAAGTGCAAACACCTAATTTATATTTATTCTACATTACAAAGCTATGTACTTTTGATGGTCAAAGAATATTTAAATTATATCACAATATTATAGTATCATATTTCTTGGTTAATAAAGGCTGTCACCTCCAATATCATCCAGCCCAACCTATCACCCAGCCCTGGCCAATCAACTAGACCATGGCACTAAGTGCCTCAGACAGGCTCTGCAAACACCTCCAAGGACAGCAACTCTACCACCTCCCTGGGCAGCCCATTCCAATGCCAATCACTCTCTCTGAGAACTTCCTCCTAACATCCAGCCTAGACCTCCCCCTGCACAACTTCAGACTGTGTCCTCTTGTTCTGTTGCTGGTTGCCTGGCAAAAGAGACCAACCCCCTCCTGGCTACAGCCTCCCTTCAAGTAGTTGTAGACAGCAGTGAGGTTACCCCTGAGCCTCCTCTTCTCCAGGCTAAACACCCCCAGCTCCCTCAGCCTCTCCTCACAGGGCTGTGTTGCAGGCCCCTCACCAGCTTTGTTGCGCTTCTCTGTTCATGTTCCAGTATCTCAACAGCTCTCTTGAATGGAGGAGCCCAGAACTGGACAAAGGACTCAAGGTGTGGCCTGCCCAGTGCTGAGTACAGGAGAGGAATAACCTCCCTTGTCCTACTGGCCACACTATTCCATTCATTTAAACATTCATAATGAGCTGGTGACAAAATATAAGCAAGTGTGTTTGATAAAAGCTTTGTTATAGAATCATATAATGGTTTGTGTTGGAAGGTCACCATTTCAGCTCTCCTGCAATGAGCAGGGGCAGCTATAGCAGGTTGCTCAGATAACCTGATTCTTGCAGATACCCTATTTCTCCATGCCTCTCTTCCCCAGCTTCACGCCCTCAGTCTTCCCAGTTGCAGGCTGATCTACAAAAGATGCTCCTCTTGAGAGAACTCCTTGTTAGGGACTTGGGAAGATAGGTGGAGCCACTGGCCTTGTGGAAGGTCAATTCCTAACTCACTTTCATTTCATAAACCAGAGAGTTCAGGCAGATTCCCTTTCTGCTCTTTTAGAACAGACGATTTGCTTTACAGGGGCAGGGAATATTTTCAGCAAGCATGTTATGGTGTAAAGTGGAAATTGAGAGAGCAGATAAAGCATTGAGAACTGCAGAGGCAACAATGTTGCCCTGTTGATGCACAAGCAGTTTAAGAGGCTTTATGCACACTTCTGCTGTGGACCTGTGAAAAACCAGGGACGTGACCTGTCACATCACTGACACGTTAGCCCATTGCAGGTAGCAATGGGCAAATGTGTTGAGAGCAATATTCCAAGCAGGTATGGAAACAGAGATGGTACATTTGGGATAGCGTGTTCACTTCAGAGAAGCTTCAGGTTTAATTAATTCCAATACTCTGAAAGCAGGCAGGAAATCACAAAACATTGACTTTGGTATGTTTTGTGTGTTTAGATTGCCTGAGGCTTATGCCTGGGGTTTTTAAAGATGCATGGAATTGTTAAACCACAAACCAGTGAAAGCAGAGAAAAAGTAATTCTAAAGGATGTAGGTGTTCTGTCTTTCTCTTTCCCAGGGACAGAGGTGTTTTAAATCAAACTGTCCGTATTTGAGTTCTGCAGTTCTTACCATAGCAACTAACCACTGCTAAAAACACTGACTAATCAAGGACACTCCACTACTTTGAGGACTATCACAGTATCACAGTATCACAGTATCACAGTCTCACAGTATCACCAAGGTTGGAAGAGACCTCACAGATCATCAAGTCCAACCCTTTACCACAGAGCTCAAGGCTAGACCATGGCACCAAGTGCCACGTCCAACCTTGCCTTGAACTATGCTGGGTGATTTTAGTCTTAAATTGGTCTTACTTTATAGAATAAATTATCTAGAGAACAACAACAAGAACAAAAAAGATGCAGTAATCAAACCAAAAGACCAAACACACAGCTTGAATTCATACTGGCAACCAGCAAAAGAACAAGGGGACACAGTCTTGAGTTGTGCCGGGGGAGGTCTAGGCTGGATGTTAGAAGGAAGTTCTTGCCAGAGAGAGTGATTGGCATTGGAATGGGCTGCCCAGGGAGGTGGTGGAGTCACCATCCCTGGGGGTGTTCAAGAAAAGCCTGGATGAGGCACTTAGTGCCATGGTCTGGTTGACTGGCCAGGGCTGGGTGCTAGGTTGGACTAGATGATCTTGGAGGTCTCTTCCGACCTGGTTGATTCTGTGATTCTATGGTTCTATGGTTTGAGTTCTGCAGTTCTTACCGTAACACCTAACCACTGCTAAAAACACTGACAATTCAAGGACATTCCTCTACTTTGAGAACTGTGTTGGGTGATTTTAGTCTTGAATTGTTCATACTTTATAGAATAAATTATATGGAGAAAAAAAAATGCTGTAATCAAGCCAAGAGACAGAACACACAGATTTAATTCATAGAGTCATAGAATCATAAAATCATAAAATCAACCAGGTTGAAAGAGACCTCCAAGATCATCCAGTCCAACCTAGCACCCAGCCCTGTCCCACCAACTAGACCATGGCACTAAGTGCCTCATCCAGTCTTTTCATGAACACCTCCAGGGATGGTGACTCCACCACCTCCCTGGGCAGCCCATTCCAATGCCAATCACTCTCTATCTGGCACCACCTTCCTCCTAACATCCAGCCTAGACCTCCCCGGCACAACTTGAGACTGTGTCCCCTTGTTCTGTCGCTGGTTGCCTGGGATAAGAGACCAACCCCCACCTGGCTACAGCCTCCCTTCAGGTAGTTGTAGACAGCAATGAGATCACCCCTGATTCAAACTGATTCTTCTTATGAACCCATTTTGAAGTTATAATTGGTCTTCTTCATAGATAAGACTTTTTAATACAAAATTTTCAGTTAAATTTCATTTTTAAAGCAACAAATAAACAAACAACAAAAGAACACCCTCACTAATTAAAAAAAAACACAACTAAACAAAACAACAAAAATAAAAACAAAAATAACAACTATAAAAGTAACAACAACAACAACAAAAAACAAAGCAAAAACCCACAACCCAAATCCACAAAAAGCCCTGTGGTAAGATGAAGAAGGGAACCTCAAGATTTAGGATTTTCTAAAATCTTTCTGTGATGTACTTAGACTATTGCTAATGTTTGCTGAGTTGTGTGCATAAAAATTATCACCCTATTGAAAATTAGACACAGGCTTACCTCTTCATGACAAAGTAAGTTACAAGGGTATAAATAAAAGGAGGCTTACACAACATTTCAACCAGCTATATCGCCCAGGAATCAAGCAATCCTGGGAAGTGAAAGCATTTTAAGGAGGAATTACCACAGCTGTTACACATTCCATAAGAATAAGGACAACCCATGTTTATATGCCATCAGGTACAGATAGCAGAATATAAGGCTTAGGAATATCACACTCTAGCAAAATACTTATCAGCTGCTGCTACTGCTCCTGCCCAAGTAGTGCCTCAATAGACTGTACTAAGATGGTGAATATTCTCTATTCAGGCCCTGCTGAAGTTCTCCCAGACAACCAGCAAGAGAACAAATAGACACAGTCTCAAGTTGTGCCGGGGGAAGTATAAGCTGGATATTAGGAGGAAGTTGTTGCCAGAGAGAGTGATTGGCATTGGAATGGGCTGCCCAGGGAGGTGGTGGAGTCACCGTCCCTGGAGGTGTTCAAGAAAAGCCTGCATGAGGCACTTTGTGCCATGGTCTAGTTGACTGGATAGGGCTGGGTGCTAGGTTGGCCTGGATGATCTTGGAGGTCTCTTCCAACCTGGTTGATTCTATGATTCTGTGATTCTAATTGTTCCTCTCTGACATTGCCTTGCTGCGTGACAGAGTGTCACACGATCCCGAAATGCTGGGACTATTAAACTCTACAGTCCTATTCTTACAGGTCACTGAAAACCCTTTGAGATGTTTTGTTATATTTCAGCTACAGATAAATGAAGCAGAAAATGACTGTGTTAGAGGCTTATCAGTTAAAGAAGAAAAAGGTCTTTGCCTTTTCTGCCCTTGTTTTGATAGATTTATTTTTGTTTCTCTAATAGAGGACTTTTTTTTTCCCCCCAGAAGTTAAAAGAGTGAAGAAAATGCTTAGATGTGGAAATGAAAGCCTCAGTTTTGAGCAAGGGAATAGAATTTCTGCTTAGTACAAGCACAAGAGATTTGCTAAACTATTTTTTCAGTCCTCTCAGTGGTAGTTTTTTTATCTCTAAATTGTGTTGTCTGATGCATTAAGGAGTAAGGTACATGTGCTCTGTGCAGCTGCTTTGAATCTTTGACATTCAAATGAGCATTTTAAACAATGTACCTTGCACCAGTACCTACCCCCACTCACCAGCTCATGCTCAGTACTAAACTACAACCCACATCTGAACTGCAAATGAAAAATTGCTTACATAGATGCAAAACCTCTCTGAGCCTCTCCTCCCCTGCCCTCCGCTCCATTCCCCTGTTCTCTCCAAGCCTCTCTGAGCCTCTCCTCCCCTCCAAGCCTCTCTGAGGCTCTCCTCTCCGCTCTCCCTCTGACTCTCCCTTTCCTCTCACTATCCATCAGTTCACTGTTGCTCACCATATCTAAAGAAGAACATTCCTGAAAGTACTTCTAAGCTATCTTTTTGCTGGATAACACTGCAGTCACAGGTCCATGTGTAAGAAATTTCTTTTCTCACAAAGGAAAAAAAATATTCCTTTCTGTGTCTCCTCATGGAGATTTCCTCATATATGTTCAAAGATACTTTTCAGGATTTATAGATGAAACACTGACTTGAGAAGCTCCATGA
The DNA here is from genome assembly GCA_013400475.1 of Tricholaema leucomelas. Lineage (NCBI taxonomy): Eukaryota > Metazoa > Chordata > Aves > Piciformes > Lybiidae > Tricholaema lacrymosa > Tricholaema leucomelas. The sequence goes on along the minus strand of WAAF01006234.1, from coordinate 76,045 downwards.
AAAAAAAAACAAAGTGACAGACCTCAGCCTGTTTTCAAGAAACTCAAACTAACTATAGCAAGAATTGCATACACTCCTCTCTATTTTCTTAATAATAATAATAACAAAAAAAACCACACAACCAAAACCAAACCAAAACAACCAAAAAACCCACTAAAAAACAGTTCCAGAGAGAAACCAAGTTTCTTGCAACAAAGCTTTCTGTTTCTCCTCACTTCATCCCATTTCTGTCTCACTGGGGTTATGTGGGTCCATTATTTGTATTTGTTATGAAAGGGAAATTAATTAGTGTGAGATTATTTTCTTTCCAGAATTGATATTGTTTATTAATTTTGATATTCAGAGCTCTCACCACCCCCAACCACTAATTTTAATAATAATAACTGGTTCTTCACGTGGTCATGGAAACATTTTGCAGATAATAATCAGATCTAGTAATAACCAGCACAATATATAAGCATTAACTGAACTGGAAGAGAAGATTCCTGTGGTCAAATGCTGCTTGTGGTCAATACACTGCTTGCCCGCTAGATGGACTCAAGGAGTTCCTTTCTGCTTCTGGCAGAAGGCAATGGAGAATTAGAAAGAGGCTTTTAAGTATTTACTCATGACATACCATCTCCTGACTCGTGGGGCTAGCTACAGCTTCAGACAGAACCCAAATGCTTTCAAGGAACTCTGTCTTGTTGGCTGCTAAATAGAATAAAATTGAATGGAATAGAATAGAATAGAATCAACCAGGTTGGAAGAGACCTCCAAGATCATCCAGTCCAACCTAGCACCCAGCCCTAGCCAGTCAACTAGACCATGACACTAAGTGCCTCATCCAGTCTTTTCCTGAACAACCCCAGGGACGGTGACTCCACCACCTCCCTGGGCAGCCCATTCCAAGGGCAAATCACTGTCTCTGAGAAGAACTTCCCAGGCTTCTGGGGAAAGGAGGCAGACAATCTCTGACCTTGTCTCCTGGCTCCTCTGGTTGATCTGTGTATCTCCAAGACTTCTAGTCTTGGCAGGAGACTTTCAGGTGCAGGCAGGATGTCTTGAGATGTGCAGTCTCAGCACAATGTCATGCTGGCTGTGCAGGCTGATCACATGGAGGCATTTAGAGTCTGTTCCTGGTAAACTCATCACAGTGGAGTTTCCTGGCAAACAATAAGGCAGTAAGAAATGACAGCAGGAATTATCAGGCGTGAATACAATGGCAGAGCACACTGATTTTGCCTGTGTATCTCTTTTTATCAATGTGGGATGAGATCGATTGCCCTTTGGACACAGAATAGCCAATCAGAATGGCAGTTAGCCAAGCTTGACCATATTAGGTGAAACCATAGGCTTCCAAAACCACAAACAGCACTGAGGTGGGAGATGCCCTGGAAGGGTGAAGTGAGGTGTAATCAAGACTAGATATGCCAGTTATTTCCTGCCCAGAAAAGCCTGTCTTTGCTAGTATCAGTTGGGAGCTCAGCTCTCCTGATGTGCAGTATTGCTGGGGCAGCAGGGATGGTGCAATGTTCCGTCTGGGGTACTGTCATAGAATCATAGAATCATAGACTCATAGAATCAACCAGGTTGGAAGAAACCTCCAAGATCATCCAGTCCAACCTAGCACCCAGCCCTATCCAGTCAAGTAGACCATGGCACTAAGTGCCTCATCCAGTCTTTTCTTGAACACCTCCAGGGACGGTGACTCCACCACCTCCCTGGGCAGCCCATTCCAATGCCAAGCACTCTCTCTGGGAAGAACTTCCTCCTAACATCCAGCCTATTCTTCCCCCGGCACAGCTTCAGACTGCGTCCTCTTGTTCTGTTGCTGGTTGCCTGGCAGAAGAGACCTACCTGGCTACAACCTCCTTTCAGGTAGCTGTAGACAGCAATGAGGCTTCTCTTCTCCAGGCTGAACCNTACCCCTCTCAACCTTACCCCAGTCCTAAGGAAGAATGGAGGTTCGGCCAAAAGGGTTAAAAGCAAGGTGAAGCAGCCAAGCAAAGGAGGGTGAGGTTAGAAAGCAAGATGGAGTCCAGCCAGCAGCCACGAGCTCCCCAGCAGGCAAAGTTCCCCAGCGAGGAGAAGAAGCAAGTGACCTAATCTTTGTTTTGCCTTTCTTCTTTTGTATACATCTCAGCAAGACTGTGAGCGAAGTAGACCTCCCCATTGTTTTCATTTTACAGCCTATCATCTAGTTCTTCTCACCAAAACATGCTAGCTAGGCTCAAACTAGCACATAGGGTTTGTGTTCCAGGCCTCTCACCAGCTTTGTCACCCTTCTCTGGACACATACCAGCACCTCTGCAGAATGGTACCTGTGTAAATGGAGCCAGAATGCCTGCACATGCAGTCACAGTGCTCACATCAGCATGTCACATAAATCTGCAAAATCTGTTAGCCACAAAGCTCCTTCCACATCTTGTAGCTGGCTTTAACCGCTTTTCTTAACAGATTTCATATAATGCAAACCATGAGATGGTGAAGCCTCTGTTAGGCAAACAGAGGCTTGCTTTACCCAGATGTGGCAAAGGCACAAGGCAGGCACAAGCTAAGCGTGTTCACCTTGTTTACCACAGGACAAAAACATGCCTGGGCAAGCCACTGCATGTATAAGCCTATTTCTGGCCCATCAGGTCTACCAGGACAGTATTCTGTATTAAGACATCTGTGTTGTGCATGTTTTCATGTCAAAGAGTGAGGAAATCATTTCATAGTACTGCCTAGAGCTTTCCATTTAACTTTTCATTGCACCTGGGAAAGCTGCTAAGTGAATGAACATTGACTTTCTGAGATAAAAATAAAACTATAGTGCTTTAATTTTTTTTTCTTTGGCAAAGAACCAGCATTTCACAATTTCATCCTTTTGGGCATGGGCTGTAACTCAACTTTAATGGTCTTGATTCAATGAGATGATGAAATCCTGGCTTCGCTTTCAGCTTCTCTGCTCTTTTAATAGCCAGAATTATTGGTTCATACACAGGTTTTGCCCATCTGCACGTCAGACATTGTCAAATTGCTCAGGCCAGGTTATGTGTTTTGTTACTTGGGCACAAGTGAACACAGGTTGTGTGTTGAGTTTAAATTATCAAAAGATTGATGGCTATATCAGTAATGACATAGCAAGGGTTATGATTTTATCACTTGGAAGCGATGCCTATATGGTCATCTGCCAGCTTTGTTGTTTCCTTACTTCTTAGGTACAGTCACCCATATGTTTAGCACAGAAGAAATCAGTTTTATCAGACCTAAAATGGGCTTCATGGAAGTGGTGTTTGAGGAGGTGATAAAGATTATATCACATACCCCCTGGAAGTGTTCAAGAAAAGGATGAGGCACATAGTGCCATGGCCTAGTTGATTGAACAGGGCTGGGTGATAGGTTAGATTGGATGATCTTGGAGGTCTCTTCCAACCTGATTAAATCTGTGATTCTGTGACTGGACAGGGCTGAGTGCTAGGTTGGACTGGATGATCTTGGAGGTCTCTTCCAACCTGGTTGATTCTGTGATTTATACAGATGTGAGGAAGGTGGAGAGGAAAGTTCACTGAATTTTAAACATCGAATTATGCTATCGTAGAAAATGTGATAATGCCCTAATATCTCAGTCAGACTTAAAAAAAAGCCTCAAACCCAATTAAAAGGAAAGCACAGAATAAAGCTGTTTCCACTCAAAATTGACAGGAAAAATGTAGTTGTCAAAATTTACTTCCCTTTTGACTCGTTTTCTGTTTCATCAAATTAGGGGTAGAGGGGAAGGATAGAAGTAGAGAGGAGAATTGGAGGGGAAGAGTCACCTCCCTTGTCCTCCTGGCAGAAATCTTCCTAATCATAGAATCATAGAATTAGCCAAGTTGGAAGAGACCTCCAAAATCATCCAATCCAACCTATCACCTAGCCCTATCAAATCAACTAGACCATGGCACTAAGTGCCTCAGCCAGGCTTTGCTTCAACACCTCCAGGGACGGCACCTCCACCACCTCCCTGGGCAGCCCATTCCAATGCCAATCACTCTCTCTGGGAAGAACTTCCTCCTAACATCCAGCCTAGACCACCCCCAGCACAACTTGAGACTTTGAATGTAATGAAGCCCAGAAGTCTGTTGTTCATCTTTGCCGAAGAGGCACATTAATGTCTCATGTCAAATTTGGTGTCCAACAGGACCCCAGGGCTGATTTCTTTAAAGCTTCTTTCCACTTATCAGTCTCCAGGTTCCAGGTAGAGACAATTACTCCTGTTCTCTATTACTTTGAAACTGACATCTAGACTCTAGTTCCATAAGGGCAGTATAACACAGGCTTTGCAAATGTTAGAATCAGGGTGATGTAACTGTAATCAATTTGTCATAATCAATTCTGGATGAGGAGCTTCTTGTAGATCTCTGACTGGGAAAGAGTTGTGTAAAACATGAGCGAGACATCATGTACTGTGCCAGATCAGCCAATGTTGTCATCAGGAACAGGTTTATGGTGATCTCCAGTGACCTGCAGCATGACTATGCTTTAGTTTTCTGAGTAGATAGTTCCCCAGAGTTTACCTTTCTGAATGTGTTCTCACATTAAGGCAACTGCTAATAAGCAGTGCGATTTGCCAACTTTTAGAGGCTGTTGGATTTGGTGGACATCAGGATGTGAGGGATTTATTCAGCATCAGTCAGCTGGAACTGACTTGGGTGGTCTCTAAGGCACAGAGAGCAGCTGAGGATATTGCACACTAATAAGACAAAACTGTCATTAGCTGGTTCATTGGTTGGGTTGGTTGGCTCATGCCTGGTACAGAACTATTTTGTACTGCTCTAGTGATTGTTCAGACTTGACGTTAGTGTGCATGGAACCATAACCTTTGCCCCATCAGTGCTTCCCCTGATCCTCTCCAGTGGGAAACCCAGCTCTTCTGGAGCTCTAGGAGCTAGTAATGTTTACTCCTAATAGATACTTCTCTTTAGACTTACCACCTTACTCCATGTGTGCTCTTGTTGTATGAAGAAATTCTTTTGTACTGTGCTGAAGACTAATTTGTCCTATGTCAAGAGACCAGATCATACTTGAATGCCCAAGAAAAAGGGCGGGGGGGGGGGGAAGTTAGAAAGAAAAAGCAGAATGCAACACTTTGTAATCACATAATCAATACAGAGAAGGGCTGTGTTCCTTCTGTCCTTTCAGTGAAGCACTTCACTCCTCTGCAATTTCTGCTTTATAATACCCTGTCACTAAAAATTTCATAAACAAAGAGTGGAGGCTTTTCCTCTTTGGCTTGTAAATAAGCTTCCACCCGTGAGATTGTGTGCAGGAGCAAGGACTGTGCATCACTGAGTGTGTTTAATCTTCAGATGATAGAGTTAAATCCTAAAATTTGTTTTTCTGCAGCCACTGAAATAATGAATTTGGCTCTTGCAGTACACCCCTGCATTTTTACAATTAGCAAACATGAGATAGCTACAGAGATATCAACAACTTGTGTGTCTAATCTCTAGCTTTCATTGGGTGGTCTTTTAGTTTTTAGCAGGCTACCCTTTTCTCAGAAGCAGAATTTCAACACAGCCAACTGATCATAGAATAGAATCATAGAATCAGTCAGGGTTGGAAGAGACCACAAGGATCATCTAGTTCCAATCTCCCCTGCCATGGGTAGGGACCCTCTACCCAAATCAGGCTGGCCAGAGCCTCATCCAGCCTGGCCTTAAACACCTACAGAGATAGGGCCTCAACCACCTCCCTGAGCAACCCAGTCCAGCCTCTCATGCTAAAGAATTTCCTCATCACATCCACTCTATCTCCCCACCTCCAGCTTTGCTCCATTCCCCCTAGTCCTGTCACTCCCTGATAGCCTCAAAAAAAAACCTCCCCAGCTTTTTTGTAGGCCCCCTTCATATACTGGAAAACCACAAGAAGGTCACCTGGGATCCTCCTCTCCTCTAGACTCAACAGCCCAAACTTTTTCAGGCTGTCCTCATAGGAGATGTGCTCCGTCCCTCTGATCATCCTCATGGCTCTTCTCTGGACACGCTCCAGCATCTCCACATCCCTCTTGTAATAGGGGCTGCAGAACTGGATGCAATACTCCAGGTGGGGTCTCAGCAGAGCACAGCGGAGTGGGAGAATCACCTCCCTCCACCTGCTGGTCACACTTCTCCTGATGCAGCCCAGCATCTGATTGGCTTTCTGGGCTGCAAGTGCACACTGCTGGCTCATGTTGAGCTTCTTGTCCAGCAGCACCCCCAAGTCCCTCTCCTCAGGGCTGCTCTCCAGCCAGTCCCTGCCCAGCCTGGATTTGTGCTCGGGATGCAGACACCTGTGCACTTAGGCATGCATGCATACTTAGCTGAAGGTGTGCAGTGCACACTGCATACAAATTTTTTGTCATTCAGATATGAAACCAAAAAGGACATCAGCCAGGATGTCTCTCAATAATTAGCTATTATTTGAACACAGAATTAGGCTTTCGCAGAGCTTGCTCATGGATAATTCTCATCTGCTTTGTGACTGTGTGAGTTCTGCAGTAACCTCCCTCTGTGTTTCTGTGCATATCCCTTCTTTCTAACTGGAGAGGAAACAGGCTTTTTCTTTTAGGGTCCATTTAACAGATTCATATTTAAGGAATCAAAAGTTTGCAAGTCAGAATGGTTGACAGGTTCAATTCCAAATTCAAACCGCAATTCAGCTTCAGTCTTATTTAATAAGTATTGATTTTCTGCAGAGAAATTCTAATCAGAATGCTTCTGACAAAGGAAAGGAGATCAAGTGTAGAAGAGAAGCTCTGTGGAAGAGTATAAGATATTTAGTACCACTTTAAGGAGAAATAGGCATTTTGGAGCTTTGAGTGTGGTGCACAAGATTCTCTTCAAAGCAAAATCTATGAAGAGAAATGCTGAATTTTTTGACGTCTTGTTAGCTATGGTTTATAGTATTGACACGTTTCAAACTGAGTAAGCTGTTGGAGTCACAAATGCTTTTGTGGGATTTAAAGCCAGTCCTTAAATCTGACTTCCTTTTTCCCAGGAGCTTTGCATAATACCTGGAAAGTACTGGAAATTCAGGTTTAATTCCGGAAGGTGTACGCAATGCACGGAGGTCAGAGAGAGGGACACCTAAGATCAACAGGGCTTGGTCATGGAGTCAGGCTGCTGTAGAACTTGAACCTTCAGATGCACCTTCTGCTCAGCCTCTCCTATGCTAAGATGTGGGGTGGGAAAAGCCACGCGATGACCCGGTATGAGCTAGCATCATGGCGATTCAGCTTTAGTGAGAGAGCATCAGGGTTCAAGTTACAGAGGACTAATTTTCTGGTCACAGTGAGAAAAGGTGAGCATATCCAGCATGTAGTGTGGTACATCCAAAGATTGGTATTTGCATATCCCCCCCACCTGTGGTGTCTTTCATAACTTCTGGCTAAGGTGAGTAAAAGGTGACATGTCCAGTACTCAATGTGGTGCTGTTCATCTGCATATTCCCCCCTACTTGTGGTTACTGCTACAGCTGAGGTTCCCTCCTATCCTGGACACAGTCCCAGGGAGCTGCTTATCAGAAGGCTCAAGGCCACATTCCTTTGAGCTTCTTCACACACAGCTCTGTGACTTACTGCAGTCCCAATACTCAAACCTTACATCCGAGGCTTGATTGTACAAGCTTCTAGGGGCTTGTACCCCCTTTCCTTCAGCCAGTTCCCAACACTAAGATCAGGGTGTTATTTCAGNCAACCCCCACCTGGCTACAGCCTCCCTTCAGGTAGTTGTAGACAGCAATGAGGTCTGCCCTGAGCCTCCTCTTCTCTAGGCTAAACAAACCCAGCTCCCTCAGCCTCTCCTCATAGGGTTTGTGTTCCAGGCCCCTCACCAGCTTCATTACCCTTCTCTGGACATGTTCCAGCACCTCAACATTGGCTTTCAGAGGTCACTGCAGACTGGAATTTTTTCCTTGATACTATGATTTTCAGTGAAAATGAATCTTGCTTGCAGCACTCAGCAGCTTCCAGTTCTGCACACCTGGTCTGCATCTTGGCTTCATATAAAGGTTAATTTTGGACATCCTTCAGTCCTTCTTCTGTTTCCTGCCTTTCCAGTTTCTATTTGTAGAGACTTGGTGAAAGCAGCAGTGTGATCCAACCAATTCCAGCTTGTCAGGAGCACACAGCTGAAAGGTTTGTTTAGCAGAACCAGGTTTGTCTGTTGACTATTGGCTTAATGTAATATATTCAGATTTTTCTATCTAAAAAACTTGGCAAATCACCTTCCCAGTGGCTGTGGCTATATGGTATTTGTAATCATAGCCAGCAGCAAAGAAATTAAAAGACCAGAAAAATGCAAACTGTCACCCCCCCCACCTCCCCCCCTACCAGAGGGCTTCATGAATGGACTTTTATGAATGTTGTTAGCTTTCCAGCTACAAGACATTTCAAATGATGGATGAACAAAAGCATCATCTGTGCAAACACTGGGATATTTGAACCCAGAGGAAGGTTCAGTAATTAGTCATGCAGAATATTAGTAACGCCCTTTGGTCATATTCCAAATTCCTCCTGGATTACAACACAATGTCACAAATCATCAGCTACTGTGACTGGTATTTTCACGCAGGAAAAAGCTTCCTGGTGGTTGCACTGAACCTTGGAATAATATTTAACTCTGTTTCTTCCATAAAAACTGCTAGTATACTGTGACTGTGTCATTCAGCAAACAGCTCTTTCTGCTTATACTTCTAAAAGATGAACTATCCTTTTTCCTTCTCTTCTTTCCAGTCCTGTCATCCCTACACAACTGTGTTCAGCAATAAAAAGCAAGATAGTTTTCTCCTGTTTATATAATCAGCATAACTATGAGCAACTAAATATGCAGAGACCTCTCTGTAGAGCTTCAAATGAATGCTAAGATGCACCTTTCGAGCCCCACTCTCGGCCCAGGGCTACATAGAGGGAGGTAAATGAGGGCAGGATTTGAAAGCAGTTCTTTGTCTTTCCCAGTTTTACCCGAAGGAAGCATTTGCCTGGCAGAAAGGTTTTCAGCTAGTGTTATCCATGGAAAAAAATAGCATAGTTTAGCTTCCATACTCTATGAAGGTTTGTAGAACAGATGCATGGATAAAAATGACCTTTCAGTCAGCAAGCTAAAAAAAAAAATGATCTAGAAATCTTGGGGATATAACTAATGTGGAACTTTATGCTACCATTTTTCTCAAAAGCACTTCTATAGTAGGACTATACTTTTTAGTCATTGAGTCTCAAATAGAATCAGACCATAGGGACAGTGGGGAGATAGAGATTTTGTAAAGAGCAATTAAAATAAATTAGAAAAGCCTTACTCTTCAGCCTTGAGGTTCTCTAGCATACAGCAGATTTCACAGTTACTGCTACTGACAGAAAAGGCCTCTATGGTGTTAAAGATACCAACACAGTGCTGCACAGTGCTGGAATGGGCTGCCCAGGGAGGTGGTGGAATCACCATCCCTGGAGGTGTTCAAGAAAAGACTGGATGAGGCACTTAGTGCCATGGTCTACTTGACTGGATAGGGCTGGGCTAGGTTGGACTGGATGATCCTGGAGGTCTCTTCCAACCTGGTTGATTCTATGATTCTATGTTACTAAAAAAAAAATCAAACCAAAACACACACAACAACACCACCAATTAGAAAAAAACAAACTGCAAACCAACCTACCAACCAAAAAAAAACCCCAAACCCCAAACTATTCACCTAACTATCTACCTTGAAACTAGCTCATTGGGTACTTAGTATTATATCAAGCTCTGTGGTAATGGGTTGGACTTGATGATCTATGAGGTCTCTTCCAACCTTGGTGTTACTGTGATACTGTGTGATCCAGATTAAAAAAGAAAGAGTTTGGGCAGACAGGTTGTGGTGGTTTGGGTGTCCCCCGCCCCCCCACACTTTAGAAATCACCCAGACTAGACTCAGCCAGCTCTGGAAATATGAATGAAGCTTATATTTACAGCTAGCACAATGTACAAGCAGGTATTTACAGTATATACAGTTATAGACAGAAATATACAAGGTAAAAAGGTAATACAGAAACACAACAGCCCTCCCAGAAACCTGAGTCCCCAGGAGGGGCTCTCAACCACCCCTCACCTTCCCCCTACCCCTCTCAACCTTACCCCAGTCCCAAGGAAGAATGGAGGTTTGGCCAAGAGGATTAAGAAACAAAGGTGAAATCAGCAAAAAAAAAAAAAAAAGCAAATGGAGTGAGGGTGAGGTTAGAAAGCAAAATGGAGTTCAGCCATCAGCCCCAGCTCCCAATCAGGCAAAGAGAGCAAGAGCGGGGAGAGAAGTGACCTTAGCTTTGTTTTGCTTTTAATTCTAATACATCTCAGCAAGACTGTGAGGGGAGTAGACATCATCATTGTTTTCATTTTACAGCCTATGATCTGGTCCTTCTCACCAAAACATTCTAGCTAGGCTCAAACTAGCACACAGGTTGAAAATGGAACTCAGTCAAGCACACTGTCCTGGATAAATCAGGCTAACTTCAATGCACATGTGGCTGAAAACTCCTGTGGTTAGATATTGTCTTTCTATGGCAAGGCATTCTGGCTGTGACATCAGTTGTCTGTTTTAAAACACAAGCCTCCTGCAGGAAAAAAAAGAAAAGATTATTTAGTTAGCTAAATAAAGTGCTTGTTGAAAATCCAGAGAAATCATTTGTGTGATGAATAAGGTTGCTTATTACCAAGCTAGGATGATTATAGCTATTTTATGAAATTTTAATTACATTATGGGGCTGCTCAAATATTGGTTTTGAACATTAATCAAGTTACTTGGGAAGCATTTCACGGAAGGGAAAATAAAAATGAAATGGCTTATTTACTTATCCCAATGTATTAAACAACAAAATTCAGCAGGGAAATCATGAAAAAGCCATCAGGGAGAAAGTACTGCCTAGGAGTGTTCACAGTCAATAGAAGGCTGAAACAGATTTTCGCTTGAATGATTCACCAGCACTGACTTGATAGTATCTTCATGCTCCAAACAACACAGGATACTTAAAAAGCCATGCATATAATTTGATAGGTAAGTTTATAGCCTGAAGCATTCAGATATTTTACCTGTTTAAGAAACAATAAGATATTCTTATGTTGATCAACATGATGTCTCCTCAACTCAAGGGAGATGTTGAGGTGCTGGAACGTGTCCAGACAAAGGCAACAAAGCTGGTGAGGGGCCTGGAACACAAACCCTATGAGGAGAGGCTGAGGGAGCTGGGGGTGTTTAGCCTAGAGAAGAGGAGGCTCACGGCAGACCTCATTGCTGTCTGCAACTACGTGAAGGAAGCCTGTAGCCAGGTGGGGGTTGGTCTCTTCTGCCAGGCAATCAGCAACAGGACAAGGGGACACAGCCTCAAGTTGTGCCGGGGGAAGTATAGGCTGGATGTTAGGAGGAAGTTGTTGCCAGAGAGAGTGATTGGCATTGGAATGGGCTGCCCAGGGAGGTGGTGGAGTCACCATCCCTGGAGGTGTTCAAGAAAAGCCTGTCTGAGGCACTTAGTGCCATGGTCTAGTTGACTGGATAGGGCTGGGTGCTAGGTTGGACTGGATGATCTTGGAGGTCTCTTCCAACCTGATTCTATTCTATTCTACTCTACCTTTCTTTCTTTTTTTTTGCATTCGAAATACAAAGCTGTTTAAAATTTATGAAAAGTTAATAAAAGTTATTGGTCAGAAACAGAGTTTTCAGTGAGGAAAGGTGAATAGAAGTCTGAATTAACTAGACAGATACACACTGACACTGAACTGATGTGACAAGACCCATGTTTTGCCACTGCATATGTTTCTGCTCTCAGTGATTTATTTCCTCTGGTAAATGTCGCCAGAAGTCTGCTGCATTATTTCATTTTATGTTTTTATTAGCCTTCAGAAACATTCCAAATTTGTATTAACACTGCTGTCTGGAATAGCAATTCCAGGGCATTATCTGTGCACACAGTTCTATTATTTACAGATGAGCATGGATGGTGGCAAAAACCTCCTGATCGTGCTTCAGCATTTGCATCCAGTAACTCACAGCTATATTCAACAGAGCCCTTTAAAAAGAGATGCAGGCACTCATCTCTTCCGTACTACATTACCAAAACTAGTGGGAATGGTAGCCAGGTGGGGGTTGCTCTCTTCTCCCAGGCAACCAGCAATAGAACAAGGGGACACAGTCTTAAGTTCTGCTGAGGGAGGTATAGGCTGGATGTTAGGAGGAAGTTGTTGCCAGAGAGAGTGATTGGCATTGGAATGGGCTGCCCAGGGAAGTGGTGGAATCACCATCCCTGGAGGTGTTCAAGAAAAGCCTGGATGAGGCACTTAGTGCCATGGTCTAGTTGACTGGCTAGGGCTGGGTGCTAGGTTGGACTGGATGATCTTGGAGGTCTCTTCCAACCTGGTTGATTCTATAATTCTATGATTTTCCTGTATCCACAAATTGAGTAATGTAAAACAAAGGGAGCCTTCTCCCTTCCTTTCTTTCCTTACATGATCTGAATGAAGGTCCAGCAGACTTCCACCCAGTCAGCCCAGGAGCTGCAGCTGACTGATTTCCTCAAGCCTGGAAGGAAGAGGGAAAGGATAAAAACAAGACAGCATATGTTGTTTTGCATTTCTGCCCAGATGTATGAATAAAACATGCCTTGCATCTTGAAGTTTCACAGTCTCACAGTATCACCAAGGTTGGAAGAGACCTCACAGATCATCAAGTCCAAGCTGTTACCATAGAGCTCAAGGCTAGACCATGGCACCAAGTGCCACGTCCAATCCTGCCTTGAACAGCTCCAGGGACGGCGACTCCACCACCTCCCTGGGCAGCCCATTCCAGTAGCCAATGACTCTCTCTCAGTGAAGAACTTTCTCCTAACTTCAAGCCTAAATTTCCCCTGGTGTAGCTTGAGGCTGTGTCCTCCTGTTCTGATGCTGGCTGCCTGAGAGAAGAGAGCAACCTCCTCCTGGCTACAACCACCCCTCAGGTAGTTGTAGACAGCAATAAGGTCTGCCCTGAGCCTCCTCTTCTCCAGGCTAAACAATCCCAGCTCCCTCAGCCTCTCCTCGTAGGGCTGTGCTCGAGGCCTCTCACCAGCCTCGTTGCCCTTCTCTGGACACGTTCAAGCATCTCAATGTCCCTCTTAAACTGGGGGGCCCAGAACTGGACACAGTACTCAAGTTGATGCTGTGATACATGTTATTCACTCATCAGCTGTTGCTTCACACAGTTACCCTCACACCACACCCTTGGACATCCTTTTCCAGCCAAGGGGTACATTTAGAAACTCTACTGTAGCCAATTATGCAGAGATGATTGTGGGTCCCCAGAGGGGATGAAAAAGCTAATAATAAGGAAAGTATCATGAAACTTCTTACATAATAAAATCTAAACTTTATCAAAGTTATTTATTAAGCAATGTCTGTGGTTTCATTTCAAACCATTTGACATTTGCATGTAATTAGCATATTATGATGAAAAAATCATAGCACTGCATTAGAAGGACAGTGAGAAATCCTCATAACTGAGCATTCATAGAATCACAGAATCAACCAGGTAGGAAGAGACTTCCAAGAGCATCCAATCCAACCTATCACCCAGTCCTGACCAATCAACTAGACCATGGCACTAAGTGACTCATCCAGTCTTTTCTTCAGCACCTCCAGGGAGAGTGATTCCACCATTTCCCTGGGCAGCCCATTCCAATGGCAGATCACTCTTTCTGTCGAGAACTTGCCTATACTTCCTGCAGAACAACTTGAGACTGTGTCCCCTTGTTCTCTTGCTGGTTGCCTGCCAGAAGAGACCAACCTCCTCCTATGTTCTTTCAAAACGCATTTTTCTTGTGTTGTTCAATAGATACTTTATAATGATAAACAATTTCAATGTATTGATAACAATATCAGTGTTAGTATTTAGATGTTATTTGTGGTGTTTCTTTTCTGACAAGGCAAAATGTCTGAGAAGAGAGGAATCAAAGTAGAGCAGAGTTTTCTGGAGTCTGGAAAAACAGATACAGTTTTGAATCTGAATATTTTTCTTGTAACAAAGGGTAAAACAGCAGGAAAATCTGAGGGGGAACACAGGTACTCTAAGTGTGCTTTACACAACCATTAAACCCAGAAAATCATGACCATTTAATCTCTATCCAGATGCTGACTGTCAGCTGTCTGTTGATGTAGATCCAAATGTTCTTTAGATCACTTTGAAACTGCTGCCCAAGGTTTCATTTCTATTGAATATCAACTCAGATCCTCTCTGCTGTTAAAGAGAGTGGTATTCAAGACTAAAGTGTGAAGAAAGTCTAAATGTACATTGAGTATAATGCATATATGACTCCTCAAATACACAAATATTTGTACTTCCCAGGAATATTACTCTAGCTACAACAGCAAAGAAAAACTGTTCTGTACCTGTCTAAGTTTGTCTCCCTAGTAGAATTCAAACTCCCAAAAACAACTTTTTTGATTCAGTGAGATATAGTTACTAGTGGAGTTCCCCAAGGATCAGTGCTGGGCTCAGTCCTGTTCTGTATCTCTACGGATGAGCTGGATGAGGGGATTGAATCCAGCATCAGTAAGTTTGCAGATGACACCAAGTTAGGAGCAGGTATGGATCTGTTGGAGGGTAGGAGAGCCCTTCAGAGGGACCTCTACAGGCTGGATGGGTGGGCAGAGGCCAGTGGGAGGATATTTGTCATGGCCAAGTGCAGGGTTCTACACTTTGGCCACAACAACCCCAAGCAGCACTACAGGCTGGGGACAGAGTGGCTGGAGAGCAGCCAGGCAGAAAGGGACCTGGAGGCGCTGATGGATGGTAGGTGCCCAGGTGGCCAAGAGAGCCAATGGCATCCTGGCCTGGCTCAAGAGCAGTGTGGCCAGCAGCACAAGGGAGGTTATTCTGCCCCTGTACTCAGCACTGGTCGGGCCACACCTTGAGTACTGTGTCCAATTCTGGGCTCCTCAATTCAAGAGAGATGATGAGATACTGGAATGTGTCCAGAGAAGGGTGACAAAGCTGGTGAGAGGCCTGGAACACAGCCCTGTGAGGAGAGGCTGAGGAAGCTGGGGTTGTTTAGGCTGAAGAAGAGGAGACTCAGGGCAGACCTTATTGCTGTCTACAACTACCTGAAGGGAGTCTGTAGCCAAGTGGAGTTGGTTTCTTCTCCCAGGCACCCAGCAACACAGCAAGGGGACAGAGTCTCAAGTTGTGCTGGAGGAGGTCTAGGCTGGATGTTAGGAGGAAGTTGTTGTCAGAGAGAGTGATTGGCATTGGAATGGGCTGTCCAGGGAAATGGTGGAGTCATTGTCCCTGGAGGTGTTCAAGAATAACAGAATAACAGAATTACCAAGGCTGGAAAAGATCTTTAGGATCATCCAGTCCAACCATAATCCAACTACCATGACCACTAAACCATATCCTGTCACACCACATCTACAGCCTCTTGAACACCTCCAGGCATGGTGACTCCACCACCTCCCTGGGCAGCCTGTTCCAATGCCTCACCACTCTCTCACTAAAGAAGAAATTTTTCCTCATGTCCAACCTAAACCTCCCTTGGCACAGCTCAAACCCATTTCCTCTCATCCTCTCACTGGTTACTTGGGAGAAGAGACCAACACCAGCCTCACTCCAACCTCCTTTCAGGTAGCTGCAGAGAAAAGACTGGATGAGGCACTTAGTGCCATGGTCTAGTTGATTGGTCAGGGCTGGGTGCTAGGTTGGACTGGATGATCTTGGAGGTCTCTTCCAACCTGGTTGATTCTATGATTCTATGATAATAAAAAAAAATCTTGATTTTATTGCCTTCCCCCCCCCCCAGTCTCAAGTGTTTACCTGTGTACATTGAGCAAACTCCCTGTGCTTACCTGAATTATTAGCTTTCAAACTTTTGATTTCAGGAGGAGAAAAAAGTTTTGAGCCCTTACCTGTATATGTGTGATTTAGATTTTCATCTACGTATGATTCCGTTATCCAAGCAAAGTGAAGCATCATATATCTTAAATAGCTTTCCTTTGGGCTACTTAGGGCTAGGTAGCATTTCATAACTTCTGAACACACTATTAGAGATAATATTCCAATGTTCCATTGGGCTTCACCTGGTATGTCTTAAATTAACTTTGACTAGTGGGAGATTGAGGGAAAGGGGAGACTTTCAAGGAAAATTAAATTTTCAATGCAAGGACTATCCAGGTCCAAGGACATCTACATTTCTATCTTTTACACTTTTGGAAGTTGAGTTGATAAGAATTGAGTAAGAATATTTTATGCTCATCTAATTATGCTATTATTTGTTTTTCTAATGCCTTCCATTCTAAGCAATCCCATGAAACTGCAGTATCCACACAAAAATGGGAGGTATTTTGATGACTGGTACTGCAGTATAGCTAGAGGGCAAATAGCTTTTTCTCACATGGCAGTTTCAGGATTTAACTATTTCTCCAGCCTTCTCCTCTCATTAGATTAGTGACCAGTGAACTCACATGAATGAGGAAGGCTCTGTCTGATTCATGTTCTGTGTATTGTAGCATAACTCCTCTTCATTCCAAATAAAATTCATAACCAAATGTTTATTTACTACTTTGAGAGGAAAGGGATTTGCAGCCTTTACTGTTGGAACTACTGTACCTTAGGTAAGTAATGAATCCTTCTCCTGAAAAGGCACCTGAGTATTTTCTCCCTGTAGTTTCCCTTGACAAGATTGTAGCTGCTGAGTTAGGATTAGTCTGTTTTTCACTTTCTTTGCACTAGTGAGTGTTTAACTGGAGATGTTAACTAGGGAGAGAAATCAACAAGAGATTGTCAGAACTGACTGCAAAAGGAGGAATCTTTCTCTCCCTTCTCTTGATTTTGTTTTAATATAAAACCTGATCTTTGTCTTCAAACTATTCTTACTATAACTAATTCATCAGTGTGATGAGCTGACCCTGGCCAGCAACGGACCACCCATCCAACTTCTCATTCACTTGCCCTCCACCAGGATGAGTGTGATGGTTTGAAGAGTAAATGCATGTATCTTGACTTCTGGGTCAAGATAAAGACAATTTCAAAAGTGAAGGAAAGTGGAAAAAAAACCCAACAAAACACAAAGATTGACTCTCCACACCCACACAGAAACCCAGATGGTCTTCAAATTGAGGTCAGCTGTCCCACTGGTGTAATCTCCCAGCCTCTTCACAGCATCACAGGATGTTAGGGTTTGGAAGAGACCCAAGGAGATCCTTGAGTCCAACCCCCCTGCCAGAGCAGGACAATACTATCTAACACACATCACAGAGGAACACATCCAGACAGGCCTGGAAAGTCTCCAGAGAAGGAGACTCCACAGCCTCTCTGGGGAGCCTGTTCCAGTACTCTGTCCAGTACTGTGACTCTTACAGTAAAGAAGTTCCCCCTTGTGTTGAGACAAAACCTCTTTTGCTGCAATTTACTCTTGCCCACCCCCAGCCTACTTACTGGAGAGAAGGCATGAAAACCAGAGACAGCCTCGATGCTGCCCAGGCACTATTCAGAAATAGCTGAAACTGGTGTGCTATTAACACTGGTTTAGTCTCAAATCCAAAACACAGCACCATATGGGTCACTCTGAAGAAAACTAACTCCATCCCAGCCAGATTCAGTATAATCAGTTAAAGCAAGAGATCTCAATTTTGTTCATACATCATTTCCCAATGGCAAAGCTAGTTTACTGGGAAAACTCCCCAAATCCCAACCAGCTGCATACTGATAGATCTGTTCTAAAAAGTTCTGTGTACTTGAGGCCAAACCTTGATTTCCTTCCAAAGAAACCACATAAAATAAAGCATGTGAAACTTTGTTTACTTTCAAGTAACAAAATTGCCCAGTTGAGTTCACTTAGATATAAAATCATCATTCCATAGAAACTAGGTTTCAAAAGAGTTCACTTAGATTTAAAATCATCATTCCCTAGAAACTGGGAATCAAATGAGTTCACTTAGATTTAAAATCTTCTTTTCCTAGAAAGTAGGATTCAAAAGATTTCACTTAGATTTAAAATCATCATTCCCTAGAGACTAGGATTCAAAAGAGTTCACTTAGATTTAAAATCATCTTTCTCTAGAGACTAGGATTCAAAAGAGTTCACTTAGATTTAAAATCATCATTCCCTAGAAACTAGGATTCAAAAGAGTTTGCTTAGATTTAAAATCATCATTCCCTAGAGACTAGGATTCAAAAGAGTTCACTTAGATTTAAAGTCATCATTCCCTAGAAACTAGGATTCAGTAATGTGTAGACCATGTTACTAAATTATGTCCTTCAAGATGTTTCTCATAGTGTTACATTCCCGATGAATGGACATGAAAGACTAAGGGAAAAAATGAGGACAATAAAAGACCATAAGATTATATATTTAGGGGAGGGACATTTAAATGAGGAGGTTTCTCTTCTTGCCATGATATTTTAGTTATTTAACTGTCCTTCTGTTGTTTCATAGAATTGTAGAATCAACCAGGTTGGAAGAGACCTCCAAGATCATTCAGTCCAACCTAGCACCCAGCCCTATCCAGTCAACTACACCATGGCACTAAGTGCCTCAGCCAGGCTTTGCTTGAACACCTCCAGGGATGGCAACTCCTCCACCTCCCTGGGCAGCCCATTCCAATGCCAATCACTCTCTCTGGCAACAACTTCCTCCTAACATCCAGCCTATACTTCCCCCGGCACAACTTGAGGCTGTGTCCCCTTGTCCTGTTGCTGGTTGCCTGGCAGAAGAGACCAACCCCCACCTGGCTACAGCCTCCCTTCAGGTAGTTGTAGACAGCAATGAGGTCCCCCCTGAGCCTCCTCTTCTCCAGGCTAAACACCCCCAGCTCCCTCAGCCTCTCCTCATAGGGTTTGTGTTCCAGGCCCCTCACCAGCTTTGTTGCCCTTCTTTGGACATGTTCCAGCACCTCAACATCTCTCTTGAATTGAGGAGCCCACAACTGGACACAGCACTCAAGATGTGGCCTGACCAGTGTTGAGTACAGGGGAAGAATAACCTCCCTTGTCCTACTGGCCACACTGCTCCTGATCCAAGCCAGGAGGCCACTGCCTCTCTTGGCCACCTGGGCACACTGCTGGCTCATCTTCAGCCTACTATCCACCAGTGCCCCCAGGTCCCTTTCCTCCTGGCTGCTCTCCAGCCACTCTATCCCCATCCTGTAGCACTGCTTGGGGTTGTTGTGGCCAAAGTGTAGAACCCTGCACTTGGCCTTGTTAAATCTCATCCCAGTTTGTTGCCATATTCTTCAGCATATATCTCAGTGTGCTGCAAACTTGGTAGGGCCAATGTGTTCTTTCAGTAGATATATTACAGAAGATAGTACTTTTTTGAAGGAAGAAGAATCCCTCATGCTCTAAGAGCTCTGGGAGGTTACAAAGGGAATGTATTTTAAATAATAAATAAGCACCAGATGTAGAAATGAAACTGTAAACAGCATTTTCAAATAAGTGATTTGAGGCTGTATAAGGAGAGATAATGTGCCACAATATCTAACATGGAATTAAAATTGAAGGAGCTGCAGTAACATCCAGATGCAGGAAAGGTCAAATTTATAGCTGCTCTTTGGACTGTGCTTAGAGGTTTGGAAGCCAGCAGAGTTATACTCTTCTAAAACTGATGTGAAAGGGAGCAACACTACACAGAATATGTAAGTAATGCAGCATCAATATCAAAACAGGGCAGGACCCCTATCCTCCTTAATTTAAAAGCTGCTCTTTTTCTTACTCTTCCCTTCACTTGGGACATTTTGTCTTCTTATTTGCCTTTCACAAGAGCTGTTTGCACTGAACTTTCTCTCTCTGTATTTTCTGAAAGACACACAGGTACTTGAATCACAGATGACCTTTTATGGCACCTTCGAATTCTGCTCTTCATACAAAATAAACTTGTCTCTGACATGCCTTCTCGTGATATTGGGGGAGGAATAATAAACTGCACCAGTACAGCCTGGGAGGTGATCTGCTGGAGGGCAGCCCTGTGGAGAGGGACCTGGGGGTCCTGGTGGATAACAAGTTAACCATGGCACAGCAATGTGCCCTTGTGGCCAAGAAGGCCAATGGGATCCTGGAGTGTATTAGGAGGAGTGTGTCCAGCAGATCAAGGGAGGTTCTCCTTCCCCTCTACTCTGCTCTTGTGAGACTTCATTTTGAATACTATGTTCAGTTTTGGGCTCCCCAGTTGAAGAGGGACAGGGATCTGCTGGAGAGGGTCCAGCGGAGGGCTAGGAGGATGATTAGGGGACTGCAGGGCATGGCTTATGAGGAGAGGCTGAGGGACCTGGGGCTTTTTAGTCTGGAGAAGAGAAGACTTAGAAGGGATTTGATTAATGTTTATAAGTATCTGAGGGCTGGCCAGGAGCGGGGGGACAGGCTCTGCTCACTTGCTCCCTGGGATAGGACAAGGAGCAATGGGTGTAAGTTGCAGCACAAGAGGTTCCGCCTCAACAGAAGGGGGAGCTTCTTTACTGTAAGGGTCACAGAGCACTGGAACAGGCTCCCTAGAGAGGTTGTGAGGTCTCCTTCTCTGGAGACTTTGAAGGCCTGTCTGGATGTGTTCCTCTATGATCTATGCTAGATTGTGTGGTCCTGCTCTGGCAGGGGGATTGGACTCAGTGTTCTCCTTGGGTCCCTTCTAACCCCTAACATCCTGTGATCCTGTAACTTGTAGGCTCTTTTACTGATAAGAAGAACCTACTTAACACAGATTTAATACAAGAATCAAATCAGTATTAGTTAGCCAATAACCAATGAAACTAGATATAAGTGAATCTCTGCTTATGAAATAACTTGCTTATGTCTTCTTTGAAAATAAGACCTAGTGTGAAGATGAAAGGATAGTGTTTTATGACATTAGAAGCTCCACAGAAAACTTGATGTTTCAGCAGATTTTCCTCATAGTAAGGGTTTTCTTTCCCCACCCCTACCTTCCCATTTCTTCTATAACAGCCTCTTTCATTTTTCTTCTGTCATCGTGTCACTCATTCTTCTGGCTTGGTTCAGAGATTTGTTCAGTGTTCATAGCTGTATTTCTTACTGTGTGCTAAATTTAAATGTATTTTCTATAGATTCCCAAACTCTGTGCAGGTTTGTTCAGATTATTTACATTTTTTGCCTGAACAGACTTCTTAGTTTTTGCAGGGCTTATGTTTAAATGGGTTATGAAGAGATAAAATACACGAACAGGCTTTCAAAGATGCTGAGCAGCCAAACTTTCTATTGCTTTCAACAGGGGCTTTGTGCAGGATCTTCAAAAATTGTGTCAATAAAGCCCAAGTGGAATAAGTATCTTAGTGCAAGTTACTTAAAATTCCAAGACTGTAGAGAATGTTAAGATATTCAGATAAGTGACTTTTGTAGTTTGAGAAGGTAGGTGAAGAGCTAGATGTCTTCTGCAACTATGGCAACCACTAGAAAGTGAATGGTATTTTATTTATATGAAGTAGGAATCTGAATGGGTTTTTACTGGGTATGTATAAAACAAGTTAGTGTTATTGATAGACCTATTCTTGACATCTTCTTTTGTGGTTCATGTTGTTTCTCTCCATTTTGTGGAAGCCCTTGACAACCAAAATTGGTTTTACTTCAGCCATCCTTCATATCAGAGAAATAAAACAGCAAGTACTGGCATGTCCAAGACAAGTTTATCTGTGTGCTATCACTTCTCTTTCATTTTGATCTGTCACTTCGTTTTCGTTCCACGTTCATCTTCACTCCCAATGAAGAAACACACACCAGACAATAGTTCTGCTGACTGAATGCTGAAAACTAAGTTTTGTTGTCATTTATTCCCCACCTAGCTCAAATGATGGAACACATTTGAAAACACCATTTGAGTGCCATTTTAAAATGCGTTCTTTGTTAAATCTCTTTCACTTCCCGTGGACTTACATAAAGACTCCCTATTCACAGATTTTTCACTTTGATATTGTTCTCTTTATGTCAGGTGAATTGTTGAAGCTGTTGCCTATTGTTGAAGTCATGGTTATATCTGTATTCAGGAACTAATATGTATTTCATCATACCTATGGCTTTTTCATACCTCCAGTCTCTAAGGCTGAATTTTCAGACTGGTACCTGTTTGTGTGCATTTGTGAGGAAGGCTCTGTCTGATTCATGTTCTGTGAGTTTTAGCATAAGTTGTCTTCCTTCCAAACAAAATTCATAATGAAATGTTTATTTACTACTTTGAGAGGAAAGGGATTTGCAACCTTTGCTGTTGGAACTACTGTACCTTAGTGCAGTAAGTAAAGTACCTTAAGTAATGAATCCTTCTCCTGAAAAGGCACCTGAGTATTTTCTCCCTGTAGTTTCCCTTGACAAGATTGTAGCTGCTGAGTTAGGATTAGTCTGTTTTTCACTTTCTTTGCACTAGTGAGTGTTTAACTGGAGATGTTAACTAGGGAGAGAAATCAACAAGAGATTGTCAGAACTGACTGCAAAAGGAGGAATCTTTCTCTCCCTTCTCTTGATTTTGTTTTAATATAAAACCTGATCTTTGTCTTCAAACTATTCTTACTATAACTAATTCATCAGTGTGATGAGCTGACCCTGGCCAGCAACGGACTTGTTCTCCACCAGGATGAGTGTGATGGTTTGAAGAGTAAATGCAAGAAAAGTTTTGGGTCAAGATAAAGACAATTTCATAAGTGAAGGAAAGTGGCTTTTTCTTTTTCACACCTACAGTCTCTAAGGCTGAATTTTCAGACTGGTACCTGTTTGTGTGCATTTGTGTGCAGAGAGCAGGAAATAGAAACCTGACCTACTATACCTGACTTTTTATGAGTTCCAGCTACATTTCTGATCAGTAAAGATTTTTTTCTTTTGTGACACAAACATCATCCTGACTATCAGTGTTATCTGTAAGAATCTTTGCAGAGGATTCATTGAGAACAAGTGAGACTTTGATACTGTTTAGAAATAGGCTTGCATTTTGCCATTCGCTCCTGCTGCATGTAGCTACAGAGTCAGATCCAAAGTGATCAGAGAATCATAGAATGGTTTAGGTTGGAAGGGGCCTCAAGGATCATCCAGCTCCAACCCCCTGCCATAGGCAGGGACACCTCCCACTACAGCAGGCTGCTCAAGGCCTCATCCAGCCTGGCTTTAAACACCTCCAGGAAGGAAGCATCCACAACCTCCCTGGGCAACCTGTTCCAGTGTCTTACCACCCTCACTGTAAAGAACTTCCTCCTAACATCCAGTCGGAATCTCCCCTCTTCCAGATGATTGTCTTGTCTTTTTTATTTATTAATGTGAGGACCTAAAAAATTGAATCACTCATCACAGTGTCATCAGGAGTAGTCTTTCAACTCAGAATCCAATAATATTACTCGTTAGAAATCATCCTCTTTATTAGTGAAAATCATTATACTTCTGCCAGGCAACCAGCAACAGAACAAGGGGACGCAGTCTTCAGTTGTGCCAGGAGGGGTATAGGCTGGGTGTTAGGAGGAAGTTCTTCCCAGAGAGAGTGATTTGCCATTGGAATGAGCTGCCCAGGGAGGTGGTGGAGTCCCAGTCCCAGAGAAGAATGGATGTTTGGCCAGGGGGTTAGGAAGCAAAGTGGATTAATCGGAGAGATGGTAGAGAGGCTAGAGAGAGAGAAATGCAGCCCAGAGCTCCCAAGCAGAAGTGCCTTATCTATGTTTGGATTCTTGTTCTCATACCTCTCAGCAAGCCTATGAGTGAAATAGACATCAGCACTGTTTCTCTTTCACAGCCTGTGATCTAATCCTTCTCACCAAAACATTCTAGCTAGCTTCAAACTAGCACAATCCACCCCTGTCTATTTCGCTCAGAGTATTGCTGAGAATTGTCTGATCTAATCTAAACCAGTATTTACACTAATGAATATTACAAGTTCAGTTCACACTTTGTTCCAGCTATCTCAGCTGTAGGTGATTCAAAAGCTCAGAGAACAGCAGTTTGTCTCCTCACAGATGAGATGAGAACAGGGACTCCCAGGTGACATTGGGTTCATGCTCACGTGCTGTAGATTCTCTCATAGTTTCTTTCATTGTTGGACGCTGATGGTACCTAGAACAGAAAACTCCTAACAGCTTGTATGATACACTCTGAATTCAAACTCTCTCAGCTAAAGTTAGATTTCTCTGTGGAATGCACTGGATTTCACCACTCTCCTGCATTACCCAGTAGGTATGACCAGGACCTTCAGCAGACACCACCCCTCAGACATGTTTCCCTTCGCCTGAAGGAGAAACCACCCAAAGCTCTTTTCCAACCTCTAAGGTTCTGTGATTCTGTGAAATGAAAGAAAAATAAGTTTAAGCCTCTGCCTGAACCCTTGGCTATTATTATTCTTTGATTGCATCAGTTAACTTTACATTTTAAAGGAGACTGAGGGAGCTATGCTGGCAAATCAGTTCTCCCTTTTTGCCTCTTTAAGAATCTCTTCATTGTTGGTATTTTCATGAATTGCAATGCAAACATTTCCTTGAGCTTCATTTTACATCTTGGGAAAATATTGATTTTTTTTTTCCTCTCCTTCAATTTATTAATTGTCATGGTTACCGTAAAAAATGCATCAGAGGTGGTTTTTAGCAGACAAGAACTACCCTAATCAAAAGTGTACATTTTCAGGCATCTACTATTACTGGCAGGATTAACAAGGAGGTCTGGTTTTTTTAAAGAGTATTCTTTCAAAGGAAATTAAGACTTCCACGTGCACAGTATTGGAAAATGTGCTAGTTTGAGCCTAGCTAGAATGTTTTGGTGAGAAGAACTAGATCATAGGCTGAGAAATGAAAACAATGGTGAGGTCTACTTCCCTCACAGCCTTGCTGAGATGGGTAGAAAGGAAAAGCAAAACATTAGATAAAGTCACTTTTGCTCTGCACTTCACTTGGGCGCTTGGCTCTGGGCTGTGCTCTCAGCTCTTTTCCTGCTGNCCAGCTGTAAATATAAGCTTCATTCACATTTCCAGAGCCGACTGAGTCTAGTCTGGGTGATTTCTAAAGTGTGGGGGGTGGAGAACACCCAAACCATCACAGAAAATTAAAACTCAGCCTAACAGGGTGCTGGGCCATCATGTCTATCATCTAGAAAGATTAGATCAGATGATTCTTGAGGTCCCTTCCAACCTTACATTTGTTGGGTATAGTAGTGTTACATATAGTGATTTTAGAGAAGTGTCTGAATTCGGTACACTGAACATGGGCTTGAAAGCAGGCCACTGAGCTGGGTGAGAGTGTAGGATCAAAGTGCCTCTGAAAGAAATGTGGTTTGTAAAACAAGAGGCTTCAAGTCTAGTCTAATTGCTTTATGTCCTTCACAGCCTGGTACAACTTGGTGCCTGTTTTCTTACCTAGATGCCATAACTGTCTCCTTAGGATTCAATTGATAAATCCTCTGAAGGACTAATATAGCTTTGCTAAGAAAAGCTGTTGTGTCTTGTTAGAAGATAAGAAATACATAACTAATGTGTCCTAGCAATTGGTGTGTAATCCTAACGTAGTCCTAAAGCAAATGTATGTAACCACTCAGAGTCTAACATGATTTGCAACCCTGTTGTGTAGCCTTCTGATAGAAAGTATATAAGCCCATGCTTGGGGTGCAATAAACTGGAACTTGCTTGTATCAAGCTTTCTTCCTGTCTCTTACCCTATTGCTGATGGTAACCAGCCTGTGGCAGACATTCTGTGATTCTGTGTGAGTCTGAGATTCTGTTGCTGCAGTCATCCAGTAGACTTAGCTTGCTGGAGGTGTTCTTGGCAGCGCAGAGCCTGCATTTGTTAAAAATACTTAGAGAGAAGTGAAAGCACTCTAATCATTAAAGCCTCATTTCTACAAGCACCAGGTGTGAGACAGACACCATGTGACAAAAAGTGCAGTCCTTATTTCCAAATGTCAGGAACTCCCATGATAGGAAGTTCAAGTAATATCAGCTGGCTTTAGCGGGGGATACAGATCCATACAGGAAATATTGCAATTGCTGCTATCCCAGTCAGAAACTACAGAACTTATTTATATGTATGCAAACCCATAAACTTTTGTGTGTGAGCGTGCAGGGATTTTGTGCTGATGAGTTTTACGTTTAGGGAAGAAAAAAAAAAACCCCAAAAAGGCATGTTTGCTTTTGGATCATCTCCCTTAAACAGATGGTGTCTCTGCGATTGTTGTGACACTTCATTGTTGCTGCCGGCTGATGACTCACCAAAGGAAAATCCCAGCACACTCAGTAGGAGAAAATAAGCTTGTTTGGTGTTCTTTGCTACATCTAATTTTCTAACAATTTCGACAGATGTGACATTTTTGCTGAAATGTTGTCAAAATAATAGCAACAAGTTGACAAATCAAATCTGGCTCATATTCAGTCCCCTGGTATTAGAATGGTTCATCTATAATAACATGAGAATTTCTATCAGTGTCATCTTTGACAACTTGATCATTTTAGGTGGCACATGATCGATTTTTGTCCTTCCTGATGTCTTGCTTTTTTTACCTCGTGCTTTACCCTCTGGTATTGTTTCACAAATATATATATTACCAAAGGTAAAATAGTGTTCCCTGATCCTCAGCTGGCAAGAAAAAGTACGAAAAAACGTAAGCAGAGCAACTTAAAATCTGAGGTGTCCCAGGTTGAGGCTATAAGGTTAAAAAAAAATTTTCTGGAGACTAGAAGATTGTTATTCCATCCCATAATTCTGCTATCTTGGTATAAGCTCACAACAAGGTCAGTTCATTCTCCTTTCCCCCTCCTCCTGCCCTGGGTGTGTGGCAGGTGCCGGGAAGTTTGGCTCGCGAGGGATCGGTTCGGCAATACCGACAGGGTTCAGGCCCCAGGGAGGAGGGGAGCAAGAAATGACAACACTCAGTGTGAGTTGATAGAATAGACTCCAACGTTTATTTGCAGCACAGCACAAGTTATACCCTCTGACAGGCTACCGCCAGCGTGGTTCTGTCGGATTGGCTTAGAGTTACGTGCAAGGTAGAGATAGGTCACTCTGTATCAAAACAATCCCTGATGCCCACCTCTGCAGGAGGGCAAGCTCAGTGTCCTGCAGCTGTGTGTAGAGTGCTCATTGTTTGCAGCTTGGTCTCCTGAGCCCAAGACAGCCCAAGGACAGTTCCCAGCACAAGCTCTGATGTTTACCAGCTCATGCCCTGCTAGGGAGAAAATTTTCTCACAGACAGGAGCCAGTCTATCAAGAACATGTAAGCAGTAGGCCTCTTGGCTGGCTGGAGGTGTTGGGGAGGGGGGGGGAGGATTGGAGCACTGGGGAAGGTAGATTTAGGTTTTTGGGGGATGGGGAAAACTTCAAGGGTGTTGCCATGGATGGGGAAATTGCTTTGTAAGATCTATCACTGTATCTCTCTCTCTCTAAATACAATTCTGTATTTTCTCTCCAATTTGATTTGAGAGTTTAATTTCTGTCACTTATCTTCAGTAAACCCACGACATGAGGTCAAAATATGAATTAAACTAAGCTTCAGTAGAGAGTATTCTACAACTACCTGAAGGGAGGCTGTAGCCAGATGGGGGTTTGCCGGCGTTGCACCACCAGAGTAACGATTGTGAACACCAACGTGGTTAGATAATCGTTCTCTGTTTATTTTCGTGATACAGCAACTTATATGCCAACTTGGAAGAGGTGTGCATAGCTAACTTACTTAAGATTGGTACATGTGGAAGGCACAGATAGGCTTAAGGCTATGTGTGAGGTACAGATAGATCAATCTTGTATAAACAGCCTGTTGGGTCAGCCGCCCTGCGGCCAGCAGACCCTGCCTCCTCGCAGCTGCGTATGGGGGACTGTTATTCACCGCCATAGTTCCTGCCTCCAGGATGGATTCAAGGACACTCTGCAGCAGGGGGTTGCTCATTGTTTATCAATTCATGTCCTTCTGTTAGCAAGAAACTTGTACTTAGGGGTTGGTCTCTTCTGCCAGGCAACCAGCAACAGAATAAGGGGACACAGTGTCAAGTCATGACAGCGGAGGCATAGGCTGGATGTTAGGAGGAAGTTGTTGCCAGAGAGAGTGATTGGCATTGGAATGGGCTGCCCAGAGAGGTGGTGGAGTCACCATCCCTGGAGGTGTTCAAGAAAAGCCTAGATGAGGCACTTAGTGCCATGGTCTAGTTGATTGGCTAGGGCTGTGTGCTAGATTGGCCTGGATGATCTTGGAGGTCTCTTCCAACCTGGTTGATTCCATGATTCTATGATTATATGATTCTATTCCTATTCTGTTCTGTTTGCCAAAGTAAAGCTGCGAATCTCAACAGGTCTCTTGACTTGAGGAGTCCAGAACTGGACACAGTACTCAAGGTGTGGCCTGACCAGTGCTGAGTACAGGGGTAGAATAACCTCCCTATGCCCACATAAAAAGACTGCCTGGGCATGACCTTTAGATTGTCACAGACTTTGTTAAAAATAAAAAGAAAAACCCAAAACCCCACAAACAAAACAAAAAAAAACCCCAAAAGGCCAAACAAGCAACAGTAAAAAAAAAATAAAATAACCAGAAACCAGTCAAGCAGCAAACTGTCATGGGAGAAATGAGGTTTATATTCTTTAGGGGAAAATAAAGTTACATAGAATGAAAGGCACTTTCTCCCAGCAGGATAAAGAGTCCTCTTTTTTCTCTTATGAATTTGTTATGTGTTAAACCTTGTCCCCTTTCTCTCCTGGTGCAATTTATCACTCTTTAAATCCCTAGACTCTTTTCTTGTTGCAGAGGAGAAGTTTTCCTGTAAGTGCAGATTATCCAATTACAGATACTTGAAAATAGAGGAGGTGTTCTTCTATTATGAGTATTTGAGGAACTAAGCATGTTTGTGCAGTACAGTACAAGGATTTATTTCCCTTCCCTGTTTTCAAATTACTTTTTTCACAAACTGTTTCCAAAACCCAGTAATTTGCAGTTACATAATGTAACAGTGATTTGCACTGTATGTAGCTTCAGGGCAACTTACAGGGAAAAAAAAATAGAGTGGTAGGGATTGGAAGGAACCTGTGGAGATTATCTAGTCCAGCCACCTTGCTAATGTGGGTATACCTAGACCAAGATGCACAGGAATGCATCCAGGCAGGTTTTGAAAGTCCCCAGAGAAAGAGACTCCACAGCCTCTCTGGGCAGCCTTGTTCAGTGTTCCATGACCCTCAAAGTGAAGAAATCTCTCCTTAAGTTCAACTGAAACCTCCTGTATTCTAGTTTATACCCATTACCCCTTGTCCTGTCACTGGCCACCAATGAGAAGACCCCAGCCCCATCCTGATGACCTCCACCCTTTATGTATTTGTAAGTATTTTTAAGATCCCCTCTCAGTCTTCTCATTTCCAGACTAAAAAGCCCCAAGTCTGCAAATGTCTCCTTCCAAGAAAGATGCTCCAGTCTCTTATTCATCCTCTTGGTCTTCCATTGGATGTTCACCAATACTCCCCTGTCCTTCTTTCTGTATATAACTATACAGAAAGTATATGTCCAGAGATGGACACGTTACTCGTTGTGCAGCCTCACCAGGGCAGAGTTAGAGAGGGAGGAGGACCTCCCTTGAGCATGCTTTTCCTAATGCACCCCAGAATACTGTTTGCCTTCTTGGCTATGAGGACATATTGCCATCTCATGGTGAACTCCCAAGTCCCCTAAGTCAAGTTAAAACAAATAGTCTAGCATTTTATCTGATAGAGGCATTCCAGCTTGGAATAGTTAGTACAATTCATACATTTGCAGGGCTGAAATCCATAGGGTATATTTAATTGTGCTCAAAGTCCAATGCAGGGGTCAAATGCAGTGAATTTCACTATATTGAAAGCTTTAATCATTATTTAAAAGAGGAAAAAACTTAGGTGAATCACTGACTCACAAAATCTCTTGCTCTATTCTCATGAAACACAGAGGAAAGTCTGTGTGCTGGTTTTTTTTCCTCTAGGAAACAACATTCTAAAAATAGGCAGGAAACCATCAGGCTTCATGGATCAGTTTTTCTTTCCCTTTTCTTTATTATTTTCCTTTTTCTCTTAATCAGGAAGCAGCAGTTGCTGCCTCTACATCAAGCTTTTTTGCATGACTTCTTTTTTAGACTCCATTTTACTTACAATCACCAGCATTTAATTGCAACTTTGGCAGAAGATAATACTTTAATAGAGAGCTGAGGCAAACACTGTGCATGATGACTGGAATTTCATTTATGTCAGAAAGAGAACCTTCATAATAGACATGATGATCTGAGACCAGCTAAGGATGCTATTTCCCTACATGGGAAGGAGGGACAAGAAAAGTGGCCGGATCATGACCTCTCTTCCTTCGGGTGCTGACTTTGTGAAATTAGAAGTCTTCCCTTGTTGGCTAATCCTTGAAGTGACTATGATTGCTTAGAACAAAGTGAAATAGGTCAGAGCATGGGTGACATTGAGGGGGGAGCTTTGACCGACTCCTGATTGACCTTTAGGCCCCAGCACAAATCAAGGCTTAAATCTGTCCTTCAGTAGTTCCATCTTTTGCCATATACCTAAAACATAAAGTTGCTACATTTACATTAACAGGCATACCAAAGGGATATATTTGCCAAAGCCAGGGGCAGTGAACTTACCTGCCTTTTTCTAGTTCTTTACTAATCTGTATTTATGTAGTCAGCCCAGGCAAGTCTTTTGAGACATGCAGTCTCATTTGCAGGAGCACCACGCCACTGGCACCACGAGATTAGTAACAGCCCATCTGAAATCAGAAAATTTAAGAGAAATAAAGATTGAGAATGAGGAGAGGCTGAGGGAGCTGGGGTTGTTTAGCCTGGAGAAGAAGAGGCTCAGGGGAGACCTTATTGCTGTCTACAACTACCTGAAGGGAGGCTGTAGCCAGGTGGGGGTTGGTCTCTTCTCCCAGACAACCAGCAACAGGACAATGGGACACAGCCTCAAGTTGTGGTGGGGGAGGTCTAGGCTGGATGTTAGGAGGAAGTTCTTGCCAGAGAGAGTGATTGGCATTGGAATGGGCTGCCCAGGGAGGTGGTGGAGTCACTGTCCCTGGAGGTGTTCAGCAAAAGCCTGGCTGAGGCACTTAGTGCCATGGTCTAGTTGACTGGATAGGGCTGGGTGCTAGGTTGGACTGGACGATCTTGGAGGTCTCTTCCAACCTGGTTGATTCTATTCCATTCTAAAAGCAAATACAAAACACAAGATTTTACACTGGCTGAGTGATTGAAATAACACACGATTTCAAAACAGAATAGTAATGATTCCAAGATTGGTATTTTCACAGTACATGTAACTCTTCTCACTAAAATATCCCAACTAGGCTCAGACTAGCACACCATAAAATCAAAATACCTTCAAGTGACATCAAATGGGAGGAAACAATTAATGTGTCACTCCTCCAGTAGCACTGAGATCTCCACTTGAGGACAAACTCCTGGCAGAATGTAGTATGTCCTAAAAATTCTGGAAGAGGTACATGAAAAGTAAAACCAGACACAGCCAGCAGCCACTTGCTGGCACCTAAATTCAGGAGCTGTCATAAGTACCTCCCTTCCCTCTCTAACTGTGCCAGGGGCACTGTTAGGGGGTTGTGTTAGCTTGAGCCAACTGGGATATTTTGGTGAGAAGAATTAAGTTATAGGCTGTGAAAAGGAAACAGTGGTGATGTCTGCTTCACTCATAGACTTGCTGAGATGTATAAGAACAAGAACACAAACATAGGTAAGAGAGTCTCTCTCTGGGCTTTGGGCTGAACTTCTTTCTCTAACCTAACCTGCTGTCCATGTGAGTAATCCACCTGCTTCCTAATCCCCCTGGCCAACTCTTCAGACTGCCTTGAGCATAAGGTAAAGTCTAGGGTAAGGTAGAGGGGTAGGAGGGAGATGGAAGTGTGGTTGAGACCCCCTCCTGGGGACTCAGGTTTCTGGCCTTGAGCATAAGGCAAAGTCTAGGGGAAGGTAGAGGGGGAGGAGGGAGGTGGAAGGGTGGTTGAGAGCCCCTCCTGGGGACTCAGGTTTCTGGCCTTGAGCATAAGACAAAGTCTAGGGTAAGGTAGAGGGGTAGGAGGGAGGTGGAAGGGTGGTTGAGAGCCCCTCCTGGGGACTCAGGTTTCTGGGAGGGCTGTTGTGTTTCTGTATTACTTTTTAACTTGTATATTTCTGTATCTATGGTAAACACCTGCTTGTATATTGTGCTAAGCTGTAAATATAAAGCTGCATTCAATTTCCAGAGCTGCTCAGTCTAGTCTGGGTGATTTTCTTAAGTGTGGGTGTGTGGGTAACACCCAAACCATCACAGTGATGCTCACTGACTGCCTGGAGGTGCTACAGCAGCCTCAGCCTCCTCCCTTCCACCAGGGCTGGACTCCTGGGTGCCAAGTTTTACCAAAAAAGCAGCTGTTGGCCCTTCCTGTGCTTGAGTTTGATCCAGGAGGTAGAGATAAACTCCTTCAGTGTGCAGTGCTGTAGAATCTCTTCTCTTCTTTGAAGTGCTAGCATTCAGGTGGATTGCAAAGGTCTGAAAATGCCCTTTTAAACTTGTATTATTTTGGGAAGGTTATGAACTGAGGAAGCAGAATGGTTGATGGTGAGCAAATACAATTTCAGTGCGACAGGCTGCACAAGCAGACTCAGAGTAAGAGAACCAGGATCTGGCCATCTGTTATTATGACTGGGAAAATGTGTAACATGCTGTTAGGGAGGGGTGCAAGCAGCTTGTGCAAGTGGTGTGTTTTGAAAATGATGTTTCAAAAGGGGCATGAAGTGGAGGGGGCAAAATTTTTGTTCTTGTTTGGAATTAATATAAATTTGGGGGGGGGGAATAACAATAAAATGCATACTTCAAAATAAAACTTTTGACCTTTCCCACGTGGAAGCTCTTTTACAGAGACACAGTCTAGTGTCATACTGAGTTAGGTAAGATGACAGATAAAAAACACTGTGGAAGTTTCTCATCCAAATGCCTCATCCATACGCAAGTAAAATGCTCTGTTAGACAGCGTCACCTGACCTTGTTATGTCTTCTTCATTCCCAATTAGAAATGAGGCCTCAAGCTCTGAAAGGTCATTACACTGGTTTCTGTGGTACCTATCATGGCATATTTGTGTTACCTAGATTTTTATTAGAAATGAGCTAAGAACAAGCCCAGCCCTTGCTGCCATATGTTTGTTGCCGTCTTGAAGGACCCTCAGGTAAAAAAGAATGTTTTCTCTACCCAGATGGTTATTGCCACATTTGATTTTTAACTTCCACAGCATCTCGTGCTGCTAATAGGTTCACACTCTGATGCCAGAGTTAGGATGGGTGTTATTTTTGATACTAACACCATCGATAGCAATCCCTACGCAAGGAGTGAAGCAAAAAAATTAAGGACCTTCTCTGGCAAAAGCAAAGGCCTATTTTTTTTTTAACATACTAATTTACTTTTTTTTTTTTTTTAATATACTAATTCATACTCAGCACTGGTCAGGCCACACCTTGAGTACTGTGTCCAGTTCTGGGCTCCTCAATTCAAGAAAGACGTTGAGATACTGGAACATGTCCAGAGAAGGGCGATGAAGCTGGTGAGAGGCCTGGAACACAGCCCTGTGAGGAGAGGCTGAGGGAGCTGGGGGTGTGCAGCCTGGAGAAGAGGAGGCTCAGGGCTGACCTCATTGCTGTGTACAACTACCTGAAGGGAGGCTGTAGCCAGGTGGCGTTGGTCTCTTCTCCCACACAACCAGCAATAGAGCAAGAGGACACAGTCTCAAGTTGTTCCAGGGAAGACATAGGCTGGATGTTAGGAGGAAGTTGTTGCCAGAGAGAGTGATTGGCATTGGAATGGGCTGCCCAGGGAGGTGGTGGAGTCACTGTCCCTGGAGGTGTTCAGGAAAAGCCTGGATGAGGCACTTAGTGCCATGGTCTGGTTGACTGGACAGGGCTGGGTGCTAGTTTGGACTGGATGATCTTGGAGTTCTCTTCCAAGCTGGTTGATTCTATGACTCTATATGAAGTATATTTTGAGTGTACCCTTACTTAAGGGTGTTTGTTCTGGGGGGAGGGGGCTATTTTTCCTTTTTTCATGTGGTAGCATTTTGAAAAGTCATTTCCTACATCTTTACTGAAATGCTTGGAAGAAAAAAAAAAAACAAACCACAGTAAAATTACTAAAAGGCTAAATTACTAAAAGAAAAATCAATTTGTCTTTACAAAAGAGCATTTGCATTAAAAAATAAAAACAACCCAAAACTTCATTTTGTATTTCAGCATTTATGAAATGTCTCATAGTCATCACATTTTTCATTTTCAGTTATGGAAGGTGACTTTTGATATCCTATTTAGTCTGACTAGTTTCTTCTTTGGCAACTAGCACCACTGAAATCAATTGCACCACTTGCTAAAAAAAGGCACCATTCCATCTGAATCCAGGATAATAGAATCTGGCTCAGAACTGATACTGTCAAATTTGATTGATTGTATTTTTGTCTCAAAACTCCCTTGAATACTAAAATAATCTGGGGCTTTTCAGAGTCCTGAAATATATGCATATAATGGCTTCATCACTCTCCAGTAATGACATGTGTGAGGGGCATTGTTTGTTAGTTTGGAAGGAAAGAGCTATGATCCAAAACATATGCTATTTCACAAGCATCAATACACATCAGCAAGTCAGCAAATTACTTATCCAATGTTAATATAAGGGCGTTTCATTACCTACCTACTAGAATTAAGTTCTCCCTTTTCCTTGGATACAAGGATATTCTCATCTCTGTAAGGACTACTATGGCTCCATATATTTTCCATATTTTCCATATATTTTTTCACAAAGTAGGAGGATGTGATCTGTGAATACTGATTTTTCATGTAGTTTTTAAATAGATCTCTTGCATTTTTAGGGTTTTAATATAGAATGATAAAATCAACCAGGTAGGAAGAGACCTCCAAGATCATCCAGTGCAACCTAGCACCCAGCCCTAGCCAGTCAACTACACCATGGCACTAAGTGCCTCAGCCAGGCTTTTCCTGAACACCCCCAGGGACGGTGACTCCACCACCTCCCTGGGCAGCCCATTCCAATGCCAATCACTCTCTGGCAAGAACTTCCTCCTAACATCCAGCCTAGACCTCTCCCAGCACAACTTGAGGCTGTGTCCCCTTGTTCTTTTGCTGCTTGCCTGGCAGAAGAGACCAACCCCCACCTGGCTACAGCCTCCCTTCAGGTAGTTGTAGACAGCAATGAGGTCACCCCTGAGCCTCCTCTTCTCCAGGCTAAACGCCCTCAGCTCCCTCAGCCTCTCTTCATAGTGTTTGTGTTCCAGGCCCCTCAACAGCTCCATCACCCTTCTCTGGACGCGTTCCAGAACCTCAACGTCTCTCTTGAATCAAGGAACCCAGAACTGGACACAGGACTCAAGGTGTGGCTTGACCAGTGTTGAGTACCTCCCACATCCTACTAGCCACACTATTCCTGATACAGGCCAGGATGCCATTGGCTCTCTTGGCCACCTGGGCACACTGCTGGCTCATGTTCAGCTACTGTCTACCAGTACTCCCATATCCCTCTCTGCCTGGCTGCTCTCCAGCCACTCTGTCCCCAGCCTGTAGCGCTGCTTGGGGTTGTTGTGGCCAAAGTGTAGAACCCTGCAATTGGCCATGTCAAATATCCTTCCATTTGGCCTCTGCCCACCCATCCAGCCTGTTGAGATCCCTCTGCAGGGCTCTCCTACCCTCCAACAGATCCATACCTGCTCCTAACTTGGTGTCATATGCAAGCTTACTGATGCTGGACTCAATCCCCTCATCTAGATCATCAGTAAAGATATAGAACAGGACTGGGCCCAGCACTGATCCTTGGGGAACACCACTAGTGACTTTTCCATCCCAAAACAGGCTGGTGTTTGCAAAGGTGCCTTTTGTGAATTGTCTGGTAAAGTTTCAGGCAATAGAAGCCAATTATGTTTGTCACATAGCAATTCTGCTAACAGTTGGGTACATTGACACCTCTGCCAACCCTAACTGCAGCCAACCTCAGGTTACAGTAATGCTCTGCCAGAGCTCTCCTAGGGATGTGCCAGAATGATGTGCTTAGGAGATCTCATCTGCCAGGTGTCCAGATCCTACACCCGTGCCTGAGTTTGTTTAGAAATTGAAAGTGCTTCTGGAATCAGTGCTGGAGATGTCAAATAACAGCAGATGTTTGTGATACTAATGATCGAAGACTGCATCAAAGATTTATTCTTTCTTAAATCAATGTACAGTGCAATAAATTGAGAGCACTTTTGTGTCAGCAACTAAATGAACCCAGGTACATTAAGGGGGAAAGGGGATGTAATCTTAAGATTATGGTTTTAAACTGGTTAGACCACACCTCGAGTACTGTGTTCAGTTCTGGGCCCCCCAGTTTAGAAGGGACATTGAAATCCTTGAGCGTGTCCAGAGAAGGGCGATGAGGCTGGTGAGAGGACTCGAGCACAGCCCTACGAGGAGAGGCTGAGGGAGCTGGGGTTGTTTAGCCTGGAGAAGAGGAGGCTCAGGGGTGACCTTATTGCTGTCTACAACTACCTGAGGGGTGGTTGTGGCCAGGGGGAGGTTGCTCTCTTCTCTCAGGNTGATAAAATCAGGTGTGATGGTAAGGCACAGACTCTTCAGCATTGTAAATGACTTTTCCACACAACTTTAGCTTGATAACTGCTGTATGAAAGATCAGTAATTTCCTATCCATATAAAAATACAGCCAAGTATTTTGTTGTTAGCAACAGGAATCGCTCAGCCAACTTCTGGGGTTGTTTAGCCTGGGGAAGAGGAGGCTCAGGGCAGACCTCATTGCTGTCTACAACTACGTGAAGGGAGGTTGTAGCCAGGTGGGGGTTGGTCTCTTCTCCCAGGCAACCAGCAACAGGACAAGGGGACACAGTCTCAATTTGTGCCAGGGAAAGTATAGGCTGGATGTTAGGAGGAAAATTTAAATGTGAAAAGGTAAAGTGGGGTAATGAGGTGGGAGAGTAGAAGGGCAAGAGTGTGTCTCCCATCATTGCACAAGTGCTGTTTCAGTTCTCTTTGTAAATAAAGTTATAGAGTATATAAATAGTTTTAGGATAAACAGGTCACTGGCACTCAGAGGCAGTTCTGTTCCATGAGATCTTGGTTATTTTTACTGGCTGGAAGTCAGATGAAGAAGTTCTATTTTGATAGCAGTAACCCACTCTGATTCCATATTTGCTCAGAAAGAGTGATTTACATGAAGTTTTACCTACTGATTCACAAACATTTTACTAATGCATATTCATTTCTCTGCTCCCAAATATAACAGCTGTATTACCATGTAGGCAGCTGGAGAAGCTTGGAGAAGAAAGCAACAGATCCTATTTTAACAATAAACCAAAGCATCCTGTTGTCCATCTGTGTAGAACAGAGAAATTCTATGTAGCTGTACCCAAGCATTAGAAGAGTAAAAGAGATACATAAAGAATTAAGCAGTTTTCCCGTGGTGTATCCTTCCCCTTTTTACATTAGAAAATGTGCATTGGTTTCCTTGCCTGATGAAATTGTCTGCTGTGATCAGAACTGAAAAGGATGAGCTTTTGAGCTGATTCACTGCAAATTTGAAATCCACAGAATTTACTTAACACTGCTTCTGAACATCTTGGGAGTTCTGCTTCAAATATTTGGCAAGTCTTTCTGTGCAGTGATAGATGCTGTGGAACTGAGGCCAAGATGTTAAGGAACAACAATCACTTGAGACGCTGTATGGTGATTATTTCTAGTTATATTCTCATCACATCGGTTTTGATTTAGGACCTCATTAAATATTAATCTGAATTAATTTGCACTTAAGTTTCTACCTAGTTTAAGTAATGAGTGGACCTCATTTTTCTTCATGTGTTTAAATTAGCTGATATACATTTATCTATGCAAATAAATTTCATTGCAAATGGATGTTTTGTGAAGTCCTATGAGCAAGTATTTAAAGCTGTATTAGGATCCTAAAAAGGCTGTGGCAATCTTAATTAGTTTTGTAGAGTAAATCCAATTATTTCTTATTGGAACCCATGCTGTGTGATTCCAGGGCTTGCTCTTGGTAAAGAGTCTGCTTCACTCTTGTCAAAGAGAAAACATTGCTAAGAAGTTATCAAAATATTATTTAAATAACTGGGGAACTGTTTGCATGAGTATGATCATAGAATCATAGAATCAACCAGATTGGAAGAGACCTTCAAGATCATCCAGTCCAACCTAGCACCCAGCCCTAGCCAGTCAACTAGACCATGGCACTAAGTGCCTCAGCCAGGCTTTAATGATGCTTCTCATTTTGACAAAATACCAGGAAACTCCAAGACTGAAAACCATAAACTGTTACAGTTAGAAAAGCCAAGGCCCTAACACTAAAGACACCAATGCCATATATTCCATTCAGATCAACCAACAGCAGCAGCAACACACTGTCCACTGTATCATCTTTCTGTCTGCTCAAGAAGTATTTTCTCTGCACTTGAAACCTAATCCCAGATGATCTCCCATTTGAGAGACTGCCTGACGACCAGCACTAGGGTAAAACTCACTGATGATAGAAAGAGGTGAGGATTAGTATCAATTCCTGTGGTCTGTTAGGTAGAAAAAAAACAGTGGTTTACACAAATATTTGCAGTCCTAATCAAAAAGACTGCCTGTAATTTAACATAGATCCTATCAACCTTGTTGTCCCTGGGTAGTTGGAATTCAATCTTTTGCTATTCAAATAATAATTAAAATAAAAGGTCTTCCACTGATTCTAGCGATAATAATTTCACTATAGCTCTTTTCTTTACAGGGCTGAATGTCTTAACATTTAATTACTGTTAACAAGACCTTTATGGGCAGAATAGAAAATTTCATGTACTGTAATAGCATTTAGCATATTAAATGTAATTGTCAGGTGGCCCTCTAAGGATTACTGCTCCTGATGGAAACCTATTCAGCTTTTTCTTCGTTGTCATTTAAACTTCATTAAGTATAGAAGTTCATTCCTTTCACTCCTTTCTATGGCAGCCTTGCAGTCAAAGTTGTGTAAGCAGATCAATCATTTTATTGGGTCAATAGAAACTGCATTCTGCTTTGGAATGAAGCTGTGAAAGTAGTTGTTATATGTAGAAGTAAATAAATTAGAAACGTTTTTTTTTTCCCCCCTAAGATGTCCATATTTATAAAAAGGTTTGCCCTTAAGTGGTGGGAGTTTAATATTCTTTCAAATTTCTAATATTTGACTTGAAGGGAGCCTACAGGAAGGCTGGGGAGGGACTGTTTACAAGGTCTAGTAATGTCAGGACGAGGGGGAATGGGTTTAAACTGGAGGAGGGGAGGTTTAGACTGGATGTTAGAAGGAAGTTCTTTACAATGAGGGTGGTGAGACACTGGCACAGGTTGCCCAGGGAGGTTGTGGATGCTTCCTCCCTGGAGGCGTTTAAAGCCAGGCTGGATGAGGCCTTGAGCAGCCTGCTCTAGTGGGAGGTGTCCCTGCCTATGGCAGGGGGTTGGAGCTGGGTGATCCTTGAGGTCCCTTCCAACCTAAACCATTCTGTGATTCTATGATTGTGTTTTTGAAGGGCAACCCTGATTATTGTAAGGAAGTGTGATGGTTTGGGTGTTCCCCACCCCCCTCACCCCACTTTAGAAATCACCCAGGCTAGACTCAGCCAGCTCTGGAAATATGAATGAAGCTTATATTTACAGCTGGCACAATGTACAAGCAGATATTTACAGTATATACAGTTATAGACAGAAATATATAAGGTAAAAGGTAATACAGAAACACAACTCCCCTCCCAGAAACCTGACTCCCCAGGAGGGGCTCCCAACCACCCCTCACCTTCCCCCTCCCCCTCTCAACCTTACCCCAGTCCCAAGGAAGAATGGAGGTTCGGCCAGGGGGGTTAGGAAGCAAAGTGGATTAGTCCACAATGAAGGATGAGGTTAGAGAGTAAGGTGCAGCTCAGCCAGTTCCCCAGTCCCAAGCAAGACTCCTGAGTGGAGTGATTATCTGTGTTTTGCTTTTCATTCTTATACATCTCAGCAGGCCTATGAGGGAAGTAGACATCACCATTGTTTTCCTTTCACAGCCTGTAATCTAGTTCTTCTCACCAAAGCATTCTAGCTAGCTTCAAACTAGCACAGGAGGTAAATTTTTATGAAGTCGTTTTCAAGATCATAGGTCATTAAGCATGACTAAAATTGATGGTCTACAGCATCAAGGCTCCTGTTACTACGTGAACACAGTTTTGCCTTCCAGAAGTAGTGCAGTAGTATACTTTATTGCTTCTATGGTTAAAATTGCAAAAACAGGATGAGAAATTGTTTTCTTAAACACAGTGTTTAATACTCCCCACACTCCATTACCATTAGGAAGTTTCTGACACCTGAACAAAACCAAAACATTGGTAGCACCAAACTTTGTAGCAAGAGGTTACTTTTCACTTGTTCTGCCACTAGTTAGGATTAACAGCTAAACACTGTTATAATTGGCAGTTCTACTAAGCTTAGGATGAAAAGCAGGGGATGCATAGCTGCTTTGCTGTGGTTTCTCCCAGTCACATTTTCTTTGTCAGACAACAATGCGTAGGTAACCTTGACCTCGCTATGCTAAAAGCAGAACAAATCACACTTTCAGGTGGCACAACACATGCAGCTTTACAGCAATAAATATACACATCTTTTTTACATCTCATTTGATTTACACAGTTTGTGATGATCGTTAAGGAAGCCATGAATGCTTTGCTTTCAGGAGATGGCAGCTTTGGAGCATAAGGTCATTTGTGTATCAGGGAAGCATTCACATGGGGCAGTGATGATGTATCAACCTGCAAACGTATTGCGTGCACAGACAAAAGGTCTTGGCTTTGGTATCATAAAAAGAAAGCACAACCTGGTGCAACATATGCTGCAACTTGAAAAAAAACTGAAGCTTCCCTTTTGTCACCTCAGTCTTACAGATTTGTTATTTTAGTTCATTCTTTTTGCAGAGAAGGCTTTTCGCTCTGCAATTAGATGTGACATTGCCTTTAGAGATGAACCATTTTTCAGTCCACACGTATATATTTGATTGTGCAAGGGGTACCAGCTCATTATTTTTTTCTCTCTCACTTATTTAAACTTTTTAAACTGTTTCAGCTTGAGTAAACATGGCAAAGATCTGCATGGATAAAACAAGTTATCTAAATTACATAGCAAGAGTTCTGATACAACAGATCGGCATGAGAACACTGATTTCTTTTACATGGAGAAGATGAAGATTATTATTTTGCATGGCATGCCATTAAGACAGCACAAATCCATTTCCCTTTGTATGTGCTGATGGCTGTGGTTCAGCCAGGCATGAACACCAGAAGAACAACCTTATTGCTGTCTACAACTACCTGAGGGATGGTTGTAGCCAGGAGGAGGTTGCTCTCTTCTCTCAGGCAGCCAGCATCAGAACAAGAGGACACAGCCTCAGGCTGCGCCAGGGGAAATTTAGGCTTGAGGTGAGGAGAAAGTTCTTCACTGAGAGAGTCATTGGCTACTGGAATGGGCTGCCCAGGGAGGTGGTGGAGTCGCCGTCCCTGGAGCTGTTCAAGGCAGGATTGGACGTGGCACTTGGTGCCATGGTCTAGCCTTGAGCTCTGTGGCAACGGCTTGGACTTGATGATCTGTGAGGTCTCTTCCAACCTTGGTGATACTGTGATACTGTAACCTTTCCTGACAAGCCAGAGTTGGCACCTCAGCCTTGACATGGACACCACAGTGGATGTGGCATTCCATGTTGTCAGCATCTTCACTGGACTTGGTGAAAGTGCACAAAGGAATTAGCCATTCAAAGCTAACAATCTGGTTTCACTCCAGCTTTTTCACCTAAGCTAAGAATACTAATCATATACATGGTATGAACCATAGTCCAACAGCCTTATGCTTGGAAATATCCAAAGCCTTTTTAAGATTCACTCTGTCTCTTTTTCCAGCACAGTAAGTGAGTAAAACTCATCAATTTGTCTTTGTTTGGTTGTTTGGTACGAAGGGGAAATTGATTAATGCGAGGTGGTGTTTTTTCCAAAGTTAATATTGTTTATTAATTTTGGTATTCAGAACACTCACCACTCCCAACCACTGGTTTTAATAATATTCAAGTTCTTGCACGGTCATGAAAACATTTTACAGGTAATAACTAGATCTAGTAATAACCAGCAAAATGTATAAATGTTAATTGAACTGCAAGAGAATGTTCTTGCAGCCAAATATGGCTTGCAGTCAATATACCACTTGCCCACTGGATGGACTCAAGGAGCTCTTTCTGCTTCTGGCAGAAGGCAATGGAGAATTACAAAGAGGCTTTTTAAGTTTTTACTCACTAAATTATTATTACCCAACTCCCAGGGCTAGCCACAGTCCCAGACAGTGCCCAGATGCTTTCAGGGAACTCTGTCTTTTCATCCATTGAGACTTGATTCTTCCCAGGCTTCTGGGGAAAGGAGGCAGACAATCTCTGACCTTGTCTCCTGGCTCCTCTGGTTGATCTGTGTATCTCCAGGACTTCTCGTCTTAGCAGGAGACTTTGAGGTGCAGGCAGGATGTCTTGTGATGTGCAGTCTCAGCACAATGTCACGCTGGCTATGCAGGCTGATGGCATAGAGGCATTTAGAGTCTGTTCCTTTTCAGTATGGAGAAAAGAGGACTTAGAGGGGATTTGATAAATGTTTATAAGTATCTGAAGGCTGGCCAGGAGCCAGGGGACAGGCTCTGCTCACTTGCTTCCTGGGATAGGACAAGGAGCAATGGGTGCAAAATGCAGCAAAAGAGGTTCCACCTCAACACAAGGAAGAACTTCTTTACTGTAAGGGTCACAGAGCACTGGAACAGGCTCCCCAGAGAGGTTGTGGAGTCTCCTCCTCTGGAGACTTTGAAGGCCTGTCTGGATGTGTTCCTCTGTGATCTGTGTTAGTGTTGCCCTGCTCTAGCAGGGAGGTTGGATTTGATGATCTCCTTGTGTCCCTTCCAACCCCTAATATCCTGTGATCCTATGATCCTGTGAAAGGACTAGGTCTGTTTTAAATAGCTACTGAGTGACATTAAAAGCATTCGAGCCCAATACATTATTAGAGATGAAAGGATTTTCTTTTTTTAGCTCACAGACATCATATTTTGTAATCAATTCATAGGCTGGAGGTGCAGAAGGGATGAACTAGAAGACACTATTATAATAACAAAGTCAGTTCAATTACTAAAGTATTTTTCTAAATTATCTCAGAGACTGAGCTAACAGTGTATTAGCAAAATCTGTAAGTGTCATACCCTGGAAGAAAGGCTAAGAAATAATTAGAGGGAATAGAAAGAAATTGAAAACATGGGCAAAAAGTCATTACCTAACAGTTCATAAGGAAAATGAGCAATCATACACCCAGAATCAAATTTCCAGGCAAAAATGTTAAAACTGAAGTTATTTCATGAAGAATAGAAAGATATAAAGTAATATGTATTAAAGAAAAAAGCCAGCTACATAAGCATAAATGTACTAGCTGTGTTAAACAGAAGTATTTAAAGTGATGTGATGGTTGGGGTGTTACCTGCCCCCCCACACTTAAGAAAATCACCCAGACTAGACTCAGCACCTGGAAATTAAAGAATGAAGCTTTATATTTACAGCTTGGCACAATATACAAGCAGGTATTTACAATATATACAGCTAGAGACAGAAATATATAAGTTGAAAAGGTAATACAGAAACACAACAGCCCTCATAGAAACCAGACTCCCCAGGAGGGGCACCCAACCACCCTTCCACCACCTTTCTACCCCTCTACCTTATCCCAGACTTTCCCTTATGTTCAAGGTGAGTTTGGAGAGTCAGCCAGGGGGTTAGGAAGCAGAGGGCTTAGTCACACAGACCTCAGGTGA
Source organism: Tricholaema leucomelas (assembly GCA_013400475.1). Classification (NCBI taxonomy): domain Eukaryota; kingdom Metazoa; phylum Chordata; class Aves; order Piciformes; family Lybiidae; genus Tricholaema lacrymosa; species Tricholaema leucomelas. The sequence goes on along the minus strand of WAAF01006234.1, from coordinate 32,285 downwards.
GAGAGAAGTTCATGCAGCCAGAAACAGAGAGAGCAACTCTGTTATCTATATTTATGTTCTTGATTTCATACATCTCAGCAAGCCTGTGAGTGCAGTAGACATCACCATTGTTTCCTTTTCACAGCCTATAATTTAATTCTTCTCACCAAAATATCCCAGCTAGGCTCAAACTAGCACAAGTGAAGAGCTAAGTTTGTAGAAGACAGAAGAGGTATTTAATTATTGTCAAAAGTATGTAAAAAGTAGGTAGAAAAATATAGTTTAGAAAAGGCAACTTTTCTTCAGACATTAGCTAAAATCTCCTATCTACCATTGTACTGGCCTTCCAGAGATGATGAGCAAATAACTTCTTAAGGAAAGACAAGAGGAAATGGCCTCAAGTTGTGTCAGGAGAGGTTTAGGTTGGATGTTGGGAGGAAGTCCTTTGCTAAGCAAGTGGTCAGGCACTGGAATAGGCTGCCCAGGGAGGTGGTGGAGTCGCCATCCCTGGAAGTGTTTAAAAGGAGAGTTGATGTGGTGCTTGAGGCTATGGTCTAGTGATGAAGGCTGCTGGGATGAAGGTTGGACTGGCTGATCCTGGTGGTCCTTTCCAACCATAGCGATTCATAGTGATGAGATGTTGTGCTGAGGGATTTAGTTTAGTCAAGGACTTGTCAGTGTGAAACTAATGATTGGACTCGATGATCTTGAAGATCTTTTCCAATCTAGGATATTCTGTGATTCCTTTAGGAGATAACTGGAAAGGATTTCCTCTGAGAAGGAAAATACAGATCCACAAGAATATGTCCTGTGTGGCCAAAGACTTTTTATCTTTAGCCTCAGTGGTTTTCATGACAAAACAAATAAAATTGTCTTTTCAATAAAATCCCCTAAATATATATTCACTAAGTTGTAATTTCGAAATAGAAAACAACCATCTATCAATAAATTTCTACTTTACAAAGAAGGTTTATCTGCAGTTTCTTTTATTTTATGGTTATTGTAAAAAACTATCCAGAAACTTCAAACCAGGAAAGATTCATTTCACCATTGCAGAGTTCTTTGCTATTCTTTTTTCCCAACAAATTGAGTTGTAAGTCATTTTCAGGTGGTTTCTCCGATAAGCTTAGGCAAGTGTAATTTCATGCAGTGCAATTCAGACCTGCATTCCCACTGTGAAACAGAGATCATCAGCCTGTCTTCTGGACAGAAAAGCAAAACCCTTCAGAATTACTTAGTGTCAGTTGTATTTTCTTTGCAGTGCCACATGGCTTTTCTCCTGGGAATGGAATATATCTTGTGCTTGTTTCCATTTACAGCCAGTAACAACTCATATAGTTTTACCAAAGCTACTAGAAGCATTTAGGGAAATATATACTTCCAAATAGTGCAATATTTATATCATGGAGAACTAAATACTTTGTTTAGTCAAAGAAGGAAAGCAGAAGAGAAGGTTTGTTATCCTTCTTCTGGAGACTGGCATGGGTAAAAGAGTGATTCAGCATCCACAATCTAGCTTTTCAGTTTCATTTTCCAGTAAGAACACCCCTGAATGAAAAATATGGTGGTGGTGGTGGCTGGAGTGGGTGCAGAGAAGGATGACGAGGCCGATGGGAGGTCTGGCAAACATGACCTATGAGGAGCGGCTGATGGAACTGGGGTTGTTTAGACTGGAGAAGAGGAGGCTGAGAGGGGACCTTATTGCTCTCTACAACTACCAAAAAGGAGGTTGTTATGAGGCTGGAGCTGATCTCTTCTCCCAAATTACTAATGACAGGACAAGAGGAAATGGCCTCAAGTTGTGTCAGGGGAGATTTAGGTTGGATGTTGGGGGGAAGTTCTTTACTGAGCAGGTGGTCAGGCACTGGAACAGGCTGCCCAGAGAGGTGGTGGATTCCTATCCCTGGAAGTGTTTAAAAGGAGAGTGGATTTGGTGCTTGAGGATACGGTCTAGTGATGAAGGCTGCTGGAATGAAGGTTGGACTGGCTGATCCTGGTGGTCCTTTCCAACCATAGTGATTTATGGTGATTAGATGTTGTGCTGAGGGCTTTGGTTTAGTCAAGGACTTGTCAGTGTGAAACTAATGATTGGACTCAATGATCCTGAAGGTCTTTTCCAGTCTAGGATATTCTGTGATTCTGCGATTCTGTGTTGGCTAGGGCTCAGTAACTTGTCTCCTTATATCATGTGGACCACTAAACAGCCATCAGTCAGTATGGACAAAGCCAGAATCCCACAATGATCTCTTCATGGAAAGAAAACTTTGTAGGACTGGGACCATTATCAGTTCAGATTGGAGACTGAAAATTAAATAATCTGCTTTCTTATCCAAGACCAAGTTGTCCAGGCTGCCTGTGGGAAGATCTTCTTTGTTCCTTGTAAATCGTATACGAATGAGGAAAAAAGTTGTTGATCACTCGATTAGACTGTTAAATGGTCAAGCTTTGTCAAGCTGATAGTCCTGTTCTGTTGTTCATTATGTACCACCAGTCCTTTGTAACTTTAAAAAAACTCTGTTTGGGCCACACCTTGAGTCCTGTGTCCAGTTCTGGGCCCCTCAATTCAAGAGAGATGTTGAGGTGCTGGAATGTGTCCAGAGAAGGGCAACAAAGCTGATGAGAGGCCTGGGACACAGCCCTGTGAGGAGAGGCTGAGGGAGCTGGGGTTGTTTAGCCTGGAGAAATGGAGGCTCAGGGGGGACCTCATTGCTGTCTACAACTACCTGAAGGGAGGCTGTAGCCAGGTGGGGGTTGGTCTCTTCTCCCACACAACCAGCAATAGACCAAGAGGACACAGTCTTAAGTCGTTCTGGGGGAGGTCTAGGCTGGATGTTAGGAGGAATTTCTTGCCAGAGAGAGTGATTGGCATTGGAATGGGCTGCCCAGGGAGGTGGTGGCGTCACCGTCCCTGGAGGTGTTCAAGCAAAGCCTGGCTGAGGCACTTAGTGCCATGGTCTAGTTGATTGTCTAGGGCTGGATGCTAGGTTGGACTGGATGATCTTGGAGTTCTCTTCCAACTTGGTTGATTCTATGGTTCTATGAAAAAGTATAAAGGAGGAGTTAATTCCATGCTATTTTCATGTTGTTACTTCAGTTATTTTAGTAACCCTCACTATGTTCCTCACAAACTGGAAAAGCACAAACTGGATGGGTGGAGCACTCACTGGATAAGGAATTGGCTGGATGGTCGCATGCAGAGTGGTGATCAATGGCACAATGTCCACCTGGCGACCGGTGACAAGTGGTGTTCCTCAGGGGTCAGTGCTGGGACCAGTGCTCTGTAACATCTTTGTCAGTGATATGGACAGAGGAATTGAGTGCACCCTCAGCAAGTTTGCAGATGACACCAAGCTGTGTGGCACAGCTGACTTGCTGGAGGGCAGGGATGCCAT
>WAAF01006234.1:0-28757 GCA_013400475.1 Tricholaema leucomelas | reverse complement strand
TGAAGGGAGCCTACAGGAAGGCTGGGGAGGGACTATTGACAAGGTCTGGTAATGTCAGGACGAGGGGGAATGGGTTTAAGCTGGAAGAGGGGAGATTTAGACTGGATGTTAGGAGGAAGTTCTTTACAGTGAGGGTGGTAAGGCACTGGAACGGGTTGCCCAGGGAGGTTGTGGATGCTTCCTCCCTGGAGGTGTTTAAGGTCAGGCTGGATGAGGCCTTGAGCAGCCTGCTCTAGTGGGAGGTGTCCCTGCCTGTGGCAGGGGGTTGGAGCTGGATGATCCTTGAGGTCCCTTCCAACCTAAACCATTCTATGATTCTATGTTGAATTACTCCATCTTTTATTCTACTATCTCTCCTTCTAGGAAGGGCCATATTAGCACAGAACTTCAAGACAGGGGGAAAGAGTAAGAATTGGTGGCAGAGGCTTTTCATTTTATGTTTCAATATCACTTTGATTACCACATGGCATGTATGAAGTGACAAACATGCACTTGAAGACTAATTGCCTTTCAGCCAATAGCCTTGTAATGACATAAAACTGCCAAAATCTTGAGATTAAAAGATTGCTGTCATGGATCAATCACCCTGATTTTGTTCTCTGTTAGTAGTACCAGAGTGTGTGTTGAGTGAGTTAGAATAGATCATTTCAGTATTGAATTATGAAATGAAATTTCAGCCCATGAAAACTACATTAATGTAAGAGAATTAGCTGTTAAAAAATGGAATTCTTTGAAGTAAATAAAGTTGATTAAGTGTTTTGTTTGCGTGAGACATTGACAGGAGTGAGGAAATCTTATGAAGAGAGACAGCAAACAAAGGAGAGATGCTTGACAGGAGATACTGTGGCACCAGTGGATGTATTCAAAATGTGAAGACTGCTATTTGCAGTCATTTTTTTCATCTGAGTTTAATTTGTTTGTACTCAAGAAAACATTTTTATACAGTTGTGTGAGTTAGTTGACAATAATTCTAAAACTGTTTGCAGCTCAAGGCAAGTTCTGGATGTTTAATTGCTGCCGGGCTGATTTCCTGGTGCTTAATTTGGTGTGATGGTTTGGGTGTTACTCGCCCCCCTACACTTAAGAAAATCACCCAGACTAGCCTCAGCAGCTGGAAATTAAATGAATGAAGCTTTATATTTACAGCTTAGCACAATATACAAGCAGATATTTACAATATATACAGCTAGAGACAGAAGTATACAAGTTAGAAAGCTAATACAGGAACACAATACTCGTACCAGAAACCAGAGTCCCAGGAGAGGCACTCAACCACCCTTCCATCTCATTTCCACCCCTCTACCTTACCCCAGACTTTGCCTTACATTCAAGGTGAGTTTGGAGAGTTGGCCAGGGGGGTTAGGAAGCAGGATTAGTCACGCAGACGGCAGGTTAGAGAGAAGTGCAGCCCAAAGCCAGAGAGCAAACTGCGTTAGCTATATTTATGTTCTTGTTTTTCTACCTCTCAGCAAGTCTATGAGTGAAGTAGACATCACCATTGTTTCCTTTTCACAGCCTGGAGTCTAATTCTTCTCACCGAAATATCCCAGCTAGGCTCGAACTAGCACNAACTTCCTCCTAACATCCAGCCTAGACCTCCCCCGGCACAACTTGAGACTGTGTCCCCTTGTTCTGTTGCTGGTTTCCTGACAGAAGAAACCAACCCCCACCTGGCTACAGCCTCCCTTCAGGTAGTTGTAGACAGCAATGAGGTCTCCCCTGAGCTTCCTCTTCTCCAGGCTGCACACCCCCAGCTCCCTCAGCCTCTCCTCATAGGGTTTGTGTTCCAGGCCCCTCACCAGCTTTGTCGCCCTTCTCTCTGGACACGTTCCAGCACCTCAACATCTCTCTTGAATTGAGGTGCCCAGAACTGGAAGTTCTCAAAAAAGCATTAAGTTCTCAAAAAAGCGTTAAGGAATTTCAGTTCTGCTATTGAATTTGATGAGAGCATTTTACAGATCATCTTGGCTTCATGGACTGGGATGGGCAATAGGAGTGAGATTATTTAATTTGGATAAAGATAGATAAAAGACATAGACAAAACCAGCTAACTCTAGGTCTGTCTCTACGACACCCATACTACTCATCCCTACAACTCTACGACAGTTTCACTTCTTTACAAGCTGTTTTTCCCCTTCTTGTTGCATTCCCATGCTATTGCCATTGATCACTTACCTTCTATACATGCAGTCAAGTCTCCTATTGCTTTTTTTCTTTCCTTTTCAAGGAATTTTCATGAAATCTGTAGCATCACAAATGGTTATGTCACTCTAAAGCACACTTTAATCTGTGCATTATACTATTATAGTACGGTTCATTGCTCTCTAAAAGCATGAAAGCTTTCAAGGTGGTTGGCTCTTTTAAAGTTGCATTTGCCTATTGCACCAGACGTGGAATCCTTACAGCATAAAGCAGCAGATAAGTAGTTAGATTGAAGTGGTCTTCCTCTATCTCTAACTTTATCTGATACTTCTACTGAATGTTTTTTTCAGTTGCCTAGAGGAGTTTCTATGTATTATTCTCTGTTGTGATGGTCTTTTCACCTTTAAATAGTAGTCCTATTCTTAAATGCTATAGAGAATTACCTTTCTTTTTCAAATGGATAAAAATTACTTCATTCTTTTTCCCCTTCACCTTGGTTATTTCTTTATTTCTCTGTTTTATTACAGAGGCCTATATCTGGGGACTGATCTGATGGAAGGCAGCAAAGGGGAAAAGGATCTGGGGGTCCTAGTTGATGGGAGGCTTACCATGAGCCAGCAGTGTGCTCTTGTGGCCAGGAGGGCCAATGCCATTCTGGGGTGTATCAAAAGGAGTGTGGTTAGTATAGAATCTTAGACTCATAGAATCAGTCAGGGTTGGAAGGGACCACAAGGATCATCTAGTTACAACTCCCCTGCCATGCCCAGGGACACCCTACTGTAGATCAGGCTGGCCGCAGCCTCATCCAGCCTGGCCTTAAACACCTCCAGGACAAGGCCTCAAACACCTCACTGAGCAACCCATTTCAGGCTCTCACCACTCTCATAGTGAAGAAATTCCTCCTGAGGTCCAGCCTGAACCTATCCACCTCCAGCTTCACCAGTGGTGATCTCATCAGTGTTTATAAATATGTAAAGGGTGAGTGCCAGGAGGATGGAGCCAGGCTCTGCTTGGTGATACCCAATGGCAGGACAAGGGGCAATGGGTGGAAGCTGAGGCATAGGAGGTTTCATGTAAACATGAGGAGGAAGTTTTTTCACTGTGAGGGCAACAGGGCACTGGAACAGGCTGCCCAGGAGAGTTGTGGAGTTTCCCTCCCAGGAGATACTCAAAACTCACCTGGATGCATTCCTGTGTGATCTGGTATAGGTGATCCTGCTCTGGCAGGGGTGTTGGGCTGGAATAGCTTTTGAAGTCCCTTCCAGCTGCTGACATTCTGTGATATTTAGATTCTGAAATTTCATCATCTAGTTTTCAGAAGGCTAGAGACAGTCTCTTCCATAGAAATCAATATGATTTGCTAAATACTTAGGGGGTTGTAATTACCCAAAGACTCAGCTTTGCTCAGCATTCTTAGTTGGTTTTGTTGTTGTTGTGATTTGGGGTTTTTGGAAACTTTGGTCCACCTACCTAGCTGAATTTTCCACATTAATTAGCAGTTGTAATTTTAGGGATAGCTTGCAGTTTATCATCTCTTTCACTGAATGCCTACCTTGTGCACATCATTTATAAATGGTAATCAAAAAAGCACAAAACTTGGCGTCAAGAATAAAGGAAATCAAATTCAAAAGAAATAACACTGGAAGGAAACTGTTATCATGTCAGAGAATTCAAAGAAGTGAGGCCTGTTAAATGAGATGAACTAAATACATGCAGTGGTACTCTCCAGACACAGCTCAAAATCTGCAAATTGTTTTTCTTTCTTTGAAGTACAATCATAGAAGCAGTTAGGGTTGGAAGGGACCACAAGGATCATCTAGTTCCAACCCCACTGCCATGCCCAGGGACACCCTACCCTAGATCAGGCTGGCCGCAGCCTCATCCAGCCTGGCCTTAAACACCTCCAGAGATGGGGCCTCAACCATCGTCCTGGGAAACCCATTCCAGGCTCTCACCACTCTCATGATGAACAACTTCCTCCTCATGTCCAATCTGCATCTCCCAACCTCCAGCTTTGCTCCATTCCCCCTAGTCCTGTTACTCCCTGAGAGCCTAAAAAGTCCCTCCCCAGCTTTTTTGGAGGCCCCCTTCAGATACTGGAAGGCCACAAGAAGGTCACCTCACAGCCTCCTCTTCTGCAGACTGAACAGCCCCAACTCTTTCAGTCTGTCCTCACAGCAGAGCTGCTCCAGCCCTCTGAGTATCCTCATGGCCCTTCTCTGGACATGCTCCAACATCTCCACATCCCTCTTGTAATGAGGGCTCCAGAACTGGATGCAGTACTCCAGGTGGGGTCTCAGCAGAGCAGAGTAGAGGGGGAGAATCACCTGCCTCGCCCTGCTGGCCACACTTCTCCTGATGCAGCCCAGGATCTGGTTGGCTTTCTGGGCTGCAAGTGCACACTGCTGCCTCATGTTGAGCTTCTTGTCCAGCAGCACGCCCAAGTCCCTCTCCTCAGGGCTGCTCTCCAGCCACTCACTGCCCAGCCTGGATTTGTTCTTGGCATTACCTCGACCCAGATGCAGGACCTTGCACTTGGTCTTGTTGAACCTCATGAGCCTGGCCTTTGCCCACCTCTCCAGCCTGTCCAGGTTCCTCTGGATGGCATCCCTGCCCTCCGCTGTGTCTGCTGTATTTCACTTTGACAGAGATGTGCCTTTTTATCCTCTGATGAGATGCCATATGTGTCATCTGATACAAATGAAAAAATGTACCACGTGGATTCAGAATTCCTTCTCCTTTCCTGCACATGACATCCCTTCTGAAATCTAAAGCTAAGAAATTGTGATCCCAATGAAAAACAGCAATCAGCACACAAGAAACCCTGGGGGCAGAGGGGGAGGTATAGGTGGCTGGAATGTGTATGAGGAAAAGTATCTTCATGACTTTTAGGAACAGCACTGGTTTGACCAGTATTGGGAATCTATTCCCCTTTTGGCTCGGGTGGAACTGCTACTTTAGTTACTTGCCTGTAAAGCTCTTTTTTAACAGCTTAGACAAATCTCGAAGTGGAGATGGCAGTCTGGCCCTTGAGGCCAGTTGATGTCTTCCTGTCAGTTTCACACAGGTCAAGATTTCATTCCTGTGAACTGTTTGTTGCTTCTAATGGCTTTCATCTGTGAGTACGAGTTCATATTACACATGTAGCAGGCATATACTACCAGTATTGGTGATCAATTCTCTCCTTGGCTCAGGTGGAACTTTTGCTTCAGTTACTTGCCTGCAAAGCTCTTTTTTAACAGCTTAGACACATCTCCAAATGGAGATGGCAGTCTGGCCCTTGAGGCCAGTTGATGCCTTCCTATCAGATTCACTCAGGTCAAGATTTCATTGCTATATACCAGGGGTCCTCAAACTTTTACACAGGGGCCAATTCACTGTCCCTCAGACACTGTTGGGGGATGGACTATAGTTTGTCGGGGACTGGACTATAGTTTGGTTCCAGCCCAGTAGTGTCAGGGCTGGACTATAGTTTGGTTCCTGCTCAGTAGTGTCGGGGGCCAGGCTATAGTTTGGTTCCAGCTCAGTAGTGTCAGGGACCAGACTATAGTTTGGTTCCATCCCAGTAGTATCAAGGGCTGGACTATAGTTTGGTTCCATTCCAGTAGTGTCAAGGGCTGGACTATAGTTTGGTTCCTGCTCAGTAGTGTTGGGGGCTGGACTATAGTTTGGTTCCTGCTCAGTAGTGTCGGGGGCTGGACTATAGTTTGGTTCCAGCTCAGTAGTGTTGGGGGCCAGGCTATAGTTTGGTTCCTGCTCAGTAGTGTTGGGAGCCGGACTGTAGTTTGGTTCCAGCCCAGTCCCAGGAGGTGCTTGGGGACTGCGGAGGCAGTCGAGCAGATTGAGTGGCAGGAAGTGGCTGCTTGGTTTCCTGCCCAACCCCCAGTGGGAGAGGGGTGCGGAGGGGTTCTGATTGAGGACCATGGGGGGCTGTATCCAGCTTATGGACCATAGTTTGAGGACCCCTGCTATACACTTGCTTTTTAGTGGCTTTCATCTGTGAGTATGAGCAGTTCACATTACACATGTAGCAGGCAAATACTACCAGCAAGGTTATGGTTAACTTTCAAACCCTATTTACTCTTCTGTTGCAACCTTTCCTGTTCTGACAGCAAACTATCTGATCACTGCCACAAGGAAACCTCAATCAGGGCAGATTGCAGATTGCAGATTGAGCGTGTCTCAGTGATCTGCATAAACACAAATGAAGCATTGACTTGTATTAAGACCTAGCCTCATTTTTCACATCACGTATGAAAAGTCCAGCCTTACAGCTGATAATCTTGTTTCAGCGTGGCCATCAAATTCATGTCATTAACCTAGAGGGAATCAGACACTGGCAACTGTGTATAAAGTGAGCCAGTTGTGCATTTGTAGCTTTTCAATGTTTAGCAGAATTTGCCCTAAGTTTTTTGCTGTGGGCTTGCAGCTCTTTTAAATCTGCTGCTGTCATGGGTTAGCCTGGTTATACAGCCTCTGCTTTCCAAAAAAGCCTGGCTGAGGCACTTAGTGCCATGGTCTGGCTGATTGGACAGGGCTGGGTACTAGGTTGGACTGGATGATCTTGGAGGTCTCTTCCAACCTGGTCGATTCTATTCTATGATTCTATTATTCTTCAGAGGGAAATCTCTCATTACGTAGTTTCCAGGCACCGTAAGTGTGTGTTGGCTTACAGGAGGGCTCTAGATCTTGTAAAGGAACCCAGAGGCAGATAGGTAAGTCCAGTGAAGAGAATGATATATTTCTTCCAGTGAACCTGGCCTTCAGGTCACACATCATAAAAGTACATTGCAGAAAGGGATGCTGATTTAAGACAATAAATCTGGCCTCAAGTTGTGTCAGGGGAGGTTTAGGTTGGAAGTTTGGAGGAAGTTCTTTGCTGAGCGGGTGGTCAGGCACTGGAACAGGCTGCCCAGGGAGGTGGTGGAGTCGCCATCCCTGGAGGTGTTTAAAAGGAGAGTGGATGTGGCACTTGAGGCTATGGTCTAGTGATGAAGGCTGCTGGGATGAAGGTTGGACTGGCTGATCCCGGTGGTCCTTTCCAACCATAGTGATTCATAGTGATTAGATGTTGTGCTGAGGGCTTTAGTTTAGTCAAGGACTTGTCAGTGTGTTGCAGGAACCTGATTAGCTTGCCATGGGAACGTGGTCAAGGCCCCACAGATCAATGTGATCAGGGCGATGCCACATGGACTCCAGGTGATTCAATGTGAATTATGCCAGAGACGTTAATCGATCATTTCGACTCTCAGTATATACCCTCGGGGCATAAAGCACACACATACACATTAGCATAATTAGTCAAGAACAACCCACTCCATCAGCCTAAACCATGCCTTGTTTTCCTCATTAATGAGGTGTCCATTATCTATCCCTTCTGAGGTAAGGTGGATAAGCAGCTGGTGGGAACCAAGGTCAGCATCCCCCTGTTATTATCCTTCTTCACTTTGCATACCCACATCAGTGTGAAACTAATGATTGGACTCAATGATCTTGAAGGTCTTTTCCAATCTAGGAAATTCTGTGATTCTGTGATCTTTTCTATAAAATTAAAGTTGAATATCCTGTCAGTTTCATAGCTTTTTCCAGTGTGATTATCTTGATTTACTTCATGAAAGGTTAGTGTATGCATCGCAACGGGAAAATAGACTCTAGCACCTATCAGGGGCAGAAGAAATGCTTTTACAGGAGACAACAATAAAGATTCATAAGGAATTGCAGTAACACATTTTATATAAATGGCCTTTTCTGTAAGTTTGTTGCTTCTTATTGAATAGCAGTCATTAGCTTCATAACATGGCTGGCTTCATGAAGAGTTCTAGGAAGACTTGATTCATTGTTGTGACTTTGTTAATAAGAAATCATAAACCTAAATTAACCAACCAATTTAGATAAGACCATCTGTTGTCTAATAAGATGTGACTGTAATTTGAAGAGTTGTTTTGTAATAAGTGTATTATGGGATGAAGGACAAGTAGATATTAGCTTTGTCTCATTAGCTTTTGGGGGAAAAAAAATTAGTTTGCCAGTATGGAACATGGAATGTTTTTTGATTTAACTCTTAGCTCATCCTGTCTACAGGCAGACTTCCCTGTCTGTATCTTCTCCACTGCACAGTAATGTCAAAACCAAAAAGAAAATGGGGTATGATGCACCTTTTTAGAGAGCATTCATAGGCACTCATTAGTGGTGATAAATTTGTTGTGTTGTGGCTTGATTCTCCTTGGTGCTGCTGGGTACTCTGACTGCTGTGAAGATGAAATAGCAGGCACTAGGTTGTCAACATTATGTCCATGTCTCTTGGTTTTGCTTTGCTTAGTTGCCCTCTCCAGTCTAATACAAGAAGCTAACATCAACTAAGTACTGACAGTGCTGTGAAAAGGTTCTTTTATGTTTAGATGTTTGGCAGTAATAAAAATGGACAAGTATGTGGAATGCTGACTTGTCAGCTCAAACTCTCCCAACAGCTCTCTCAGTTTTTCATATGGATGTTAAATAAAACTGTACAGTAGGTTAAGGTTTACTACCCACTATCATGCTTTAATTAGAACTCTAAAAGTGATTTTTATAGAAGTATCGTCCAGCTAGGTAAGAAGGATAAATCTTTCTTTGGTCATACAAAACCAGATATTAATCATATTCATGAAGATTAAGACAGAAGTAAGTGCAGAAGAAGAATATTGTGTACTTTTCTTGTTGAACTGTTGTCTCCTTTTGTGTATGATTGTCCTTGAATACAGGAAAGCAAACAAATCACAGAATCAAAAAGGTTGGAAGAGACCTCCAAGATCATCCAGTCCAACCTAGCACCCAGCCCTATCCAGTCAACTAGACCATGGCACTAAGTGCCTCAGCCAGGCTTTGCTTGAACACCTCCAGGGACGGTGACTCCACCACCTCCCTGGGCAGCCCATTCCAATGCCAATCACTCTCTCTGGCAAGAACTTCCTCCTGACATCCAGCCAAGACCTCCCCTGGCACACCTTAAGACTGTGTCCCCTTGTTCTATTGCTGGATGCCTGGCAGAAGAGACCAACCCCCACCTCCCTTCAGGTAGTTGTAGACAGCAATGAGGCCACCCCTGAGTCTCCTCTCCTCCAGGCTAAACAGCCTGAGCTCCCTCAGCCTCTCCTCATAGGGCTCTGTTCCAAATGTTCAACAAAGAACATAGTCCTATTAATTAGCAGATTGTATTAAAAAGTTGAATTATGCTGAATGAAACATAGCCTTTCAAAAACGTGTTCATATGCCCGTAGGACTTTGTGTCATTTGGAGTATCCTGGCCAGCTGAGTTCCTGTTTGCTTAGTTTTGCAAATTGAAATTTAGAAAATCAAATGAATAATGAGTATTGGGGAACTCCACAAAATAAACCAGACTGGAGTCTTAAGATAAGTATGATACTAACTTGTGTGTGATGACTGTGAGTGTTGAATGTCAGCACAACAGTGCACCCTGGAGTGCACCTGGCTACCAATATGGGATTGTCAGTTAGTTCTTATCTCTTAAGAAGTGCTGTTCTTTCATTCATTTATACTGGAATTTATACTTCCAAATTGCCTGAAATAGTAGAACAGTGTATTACGAGGTAAAAGTGATAGGAAAAAACCTCAGGAAGGAAGTCTAAACTTACAAGGTACCAAAGCTTCCTTTCACTCTTCAAAACTAAGTACCTTGCTATAGATATTATGATATGATAGATTACCTCAATATGTAATGTACCTCTATGTGTAATCTACTTTCATGTTTCATAACACATAGACAAAACAATGCTAAACAGCAAAGGATACCATGCTCTGCAGTCTGCCATTCTCTCTGCTTCGTTGGTGATGTCCTTATGGTCTTAACACTGAGCTTTAGGGACTGATGGTGACTCTGAAAACTAAGGCACGTTTTAGGTAAACAGCTGGCTGTCTCATTTGCTAGTCAAAGGCAGAAAGCAATGCAATATCTTGCCAAAAGCAGCCTGGCCAGTTCTAGTCCAAGAATCAATATGGGCTGTAATACATAAGATGTCCTCCACAGAACTCAGACACTTAAGAAGCTGGTCAGAGCACAATGAACTCTGAAGGCCAGGATAGAATAGAATAGAATAGAATAGAACAGAATAGAATAGAATCAACCAGGTTGGAAGAGAATTCCAACATCATCCAGGCCAACCTATCGCCCAGCCCCATCCAGTCAACTAAACCATAGCACTAAGTGCCTCAGCCAGGCTTTTCCTGAACACCCCCAGGGACGGTGACTCCACCACCTCCCTGGGCAGCCCATTCCAATGGCAAATCATTCCCTCTGGGAAGAACTTCCTTCTAACATCCAGCCTATACATCTAAGCCTATGCATCTAAGACTCTAGGAAAGCAAATAATATAAACCCAATTCTTATAAGAAAAAGACTCAGTTATTTTATTGACTTTTTATTTATTTCAGAGAGGGAGGATAATGAGTTTTCTGTGAAACTTAATGAAGTATCACCAGAGAAGAAATTACATAATATGAAATCCTTAGAAAGGATTGAAAGAGCACATTTTGTATTTCCAGAGCAGTAAAGAATCATTGAGGCTTCCTATTTCTTAACAAACCTTAAAGTGAAAATTCTGTCTTTCTGTAAATCCAAGTCTCTCAGGCTAGGCAGAGAGCTGCTTCACTTTTGCACTTGTGTGCTTTCAACACTTCAAGATTGTATCCAGAACACTTTCTGAAGCAATTTGTCTTTTTGTAAATCTCTAAAGAGATGCAAAGAGCAGGAAGCGTTTTGTATTTGTGGGAGCTCAAAATCTCAGCCAGCAAATACAACTCAGGCAAAATGAAAATGTATTCAAGCTACAGCAGGCAAAAAAAAAAAAAAAAAACAAAACACCAAACCTCAAACAAACAAAAGAAAACATTGGAAATGCTACTGCAACACTTCAGTCATCGTTGGTTTGCATTCTTTGTATCTTTGCGTGGGTTTTGTAACGCGATTTTGTATTTCTGACTGAGCTCAGAATGCAGTATTTAATTCCAAGCATTATGCAAAGCTTAAAGTAAAAGAAAACTCTTCTTTTTTTTTTCCCTTTAAAGGCTCAAGAAAGTTAAACATGAAACAGATTCCATTATGTTGTGAGAGACATTTTTTTGGCAAAGATAGTTACACCTGTTACGCTTTTTTAACACTGAAGATCATATCATAGAATCATAGAATCATAGAATCAGGCAGGTTGGAAGAGACCTCCAAGATCATCCAATCCAACCTAGCACCCAGCCCTGTCCAGTCAACTAGAGCATGGCACTAAGTGCCTCAGCCAGGCTTTTCTTGAACACCTCCAGGGATGGTGACTCCACCACCTCTCTGGGCAGCCTATTCCAATGCCAATCACTCTCTCTGTGAAGAACTGGGCTGAGTGCTAGGTTGGACTGGATGACTTTGGAGGTCTCTTCCAACCTGGTTGATTCTATGTTCTATGTGAATAAAGGTCGTTTGGATGTGTTACTTGGAGCTATGATTTAGGGGTGAACATTGCAGAGTAGGCTTATTGATTAGACTTGGTGATCAGGAGGGTCTATTTCAACATGAATATTTCTGTGATTCTGTACTGATGGCTATTTGAGCTCACAGACTATTATGAATGGAAAAAAATGACAACAGTTGCTTGGTTGCTTTTTGTGGGAAAATGAAAGTGTGCAAACTATAGTAAATGAATGTTTCTCTTGAGTGCTTATCCCTAATCCTTACTCACAAACAGGAAAGAGGAGATGGAGCTGCAAACATCAAAATTGAGTGTAGTCTATTCTGGGAACCATTTACAGTGTAAGTAAAAGTGTAATTAAATAATGACTTCATTTCAGCAGGATCCCATGATAAGAATCAATAGTCAGGCCACTGATCTTGCATTAATTTGCTCTTACATTGTCACTAAATCTTGTCACAGTCACACTTCCATGACACGCTGAATTAACCTTGACTATAACCTTGGCTTTAAAACAGAAGCTTCCCCCCACCCCTTCCCCTCTCCAGAGGCTTCAGTGGCTGCTTTCTGGGATTTATCACATTCAAGAAAATTCACATGTGTAAGACATGTGATTTTTTTTCAGGGGGTGACCTCATTGCTGTCTACAACTACCTGAAGGGAGGCTGGAGCCAGGTGGGGGTTGGTCTCTTCTGTCAGGCAACCAGCAACAGAACAAGGGGACACAGTCTCAAATTGTGCCATGGGAGGTCTAGGCTGGATGTTAGGAGGAAGTTCTTGCCAGAGAGAGTGATTGGCATTGGAATGGGCTGCCCAGGGAGGTGGTGGAGTTGCTGTCCCTGGAGGTGTTCAAGAAAATCCTGGGTGAGGCACTTAGTGCTATGGTCTAGTTGACTGGCCAGGGCTGGGTGCTAGGTTGGACTGGATGATCTTGGAGGTCTCTTCCAACCTGCTTGACTCTGTGATTCTATGATTGTACACACACAGCGTAATTGCATTTTTTCAGGGTGGCTTGGTACCTGGACCAAAGTTGTCAGCTTCAGAATCTGTTCCGATATCCACCTTTATATACACAGGATACTCTGAAGTTAGTGGCTTTTGTCATATCCACTGCAATACTTAGCTCCTCTATCAAAGCTCTGTAGTACTGCTAACTTCCCAGCTGTTGCCTTCTTCATTGAACGTGTATGGTATTACTGGGTTGCTGAGAAATTCTCCTCTAACTTGTGTGATACCTTTGTGTTTTGAATGTGGCTGAGACTTTCCTTACTTTTAAAAGGTTTGGAAAGAGGCTGTGGTAGTGTAGCTGACAGTTCATCCATACCAGAGATGGTAATGATGAGACATCTTTTAGTAGGCATTATAAATTTATACCTTGCATTGAGAGTGCCTTTATGGTTTGAGCATGTTTATCCTTGTGGTTCTGGAAACCAGACCACTAGGTGGATTATGTTGCTCCATATAAACTATATCCCAGCATGTTTGATAAATCAGGTGGCTTAATCAGATAAAGATGAATGGCAATGAAGTAGCTTAAATACAAATTTACTGCCAGGCAGCCATTATGCAGTGCTGTATTTTACATTTACTGGATTTCCTGACTTAGCCAGCAGCAAGTTCAGTCGTTTGTCACTTACAGAGACAGACAAAATTGTCATTCAGTCCAATATGTGTGGTCACAGAATCAGTCAGGGTTGGAAGGGACCACAAGGATCATCTAGTTCCACTCCCCCTACGATGAGCAGGGACACCCTAGCTTAGATCAGGCTGGCCACAGCCTCATCCAGCCTAGCCTTAAACATCTCCAGAGATGGGGCCTCAACCATCTCCCTGGGAAACCCATTCCAGGCTCTCACCACTCTCATTGGGAAGAAATTCTTCCTCATGTCCACTCTGAATCTCCCCACCTCCAGCTTTGCTCCATTCCCCCTAGTCCTGTCACTCCCTGAGAGTCTAAAAAGTGCCTCCCCAGCTTTTTTGTAGGCCCCCTTCAGATACTGGAAGACCACAAGAAGGTCACCTGGGAGCCTTCTCTTCTCCAGACTGAACAGCCCCAACTCTTTCAGTCTGTCCTCGTAGCAGAGCTGCTCCAGCCCTCTGAGCATCCCTGTGGCCCTTCTCTTGACATGCTCCAGCGTGTCCTCTTGTAATAGGGGCTGCAGAACTGGTTGCAGTACTCCAGGTGGAGTCTCATCAGAGCAGAGCAGAGGAGGAGAATCATCTCCCTCCACCTGCTTGCCACACTTCCGATGCAGCCTAGGATCTGGTTGGCTTTCTGGGCTGCAAGTGCACACTGCACTGATCCTTTCAGGTTCAGCATGAATGACCATCTAAGAAGGGACAATGCCTTCTTCAACAAGCTACAGAATATCTTTCCCTTTGTTGAATGAAAACTTGCTATGCCGGGGGAGGAATTCAAAAATCCTTGCCCTGCTTTCTCTGCAAGTATACCCAGGATCAGCTCACATCACTGCACATTTAAATCTGTTCTAAGCTATTTTGGAAAATCTTTGCAAGTCTGCTGGGAAGAGTGATATTAGCAGGGACAAGAGTGGTCACAGTTGCAAGCAGATAGCTGCAGTGGTTGCATCAACCCAGGTGGAGAGCACAGGCTCAGCAGAGTGGGTGGTGGTGTAGCCATTAACTGCATCAATGAAAATGATGTAATCATTGTGGGAGTGCCATGGCTCTGAATTCCCCCTGAAAAAAAAGACCAAAGCACACAGGATGGTTTTATGCTCAGCAGCCAGGAAGAAAGGGACGTAGGGGTACTGGTAGCTAGTAGCTGAACGTGAGCCAGCAGTGTGTCCAGGTGGCCAAGAGAGCCAATGGCATCCTGGCCTGTATCAGGAACAGTGTGGCCAGTAGGACAAGGGAGGTTATTCTTCCCCTGTACTCAACACTGGTCAGGCCACACCTTGAGTGCTGTGTCCAGTTCTGGGCTCCTCAATTCAAGAGAGATGTTGAGATACTGGAACGTTTCCAGAGAAGGGTGACAAAGATGGTGAGGGGGTTGGAATACAAACTCTATGAGGAGAGGCTGAGGGAGCTGGGAGCGTTTATCCTGGAGAAGAGGAGGCTGAGAGGTGACCTCATTGCTGTCTACAACTACCTGAAGGGAGGCTGGAGCCAGGTGGGTATTAGTTTCTTCTCCCAGGCAACCAGCAATAGAACAAGGGGACACAGTCTCAAGTTGTGCCGGGGGAGGTCTAGGCTGGACGTTAGGAGGAAGTTGTTGCCAGAGAGAGTGATTGGCATTGGAATGGGCTGCCCAGGGAGGTGGTGAAGTTGATGTCCCTGGAGGTTGTTCAAGCAAAGCCTGGCTGAGGCACTTACTGCCATGGTCTAGTTGACTGGCTAGGGCTGGGTGCTGGGTTGGACTGGCTGATCTTGGAGTTCTCTTCCAACCTGGTTGATTTCACGATTCTGTGATCATGATCATACTCTGACACAGAGTCACAATGCAGCCAGAGTACCTAAAAGCACTGCAGTTTCAGACTTTGATGCATGGAGTAAATGGAGGAAGTGGTTACTCCTTCCCATAGCCTCCAAATCCATTTAAACTAAAATTTTCAGGCTGAGAATGTATCAGATATTAAAGTGATGAGAACAGATGATCTACTTGGTCTTAACAGCTGGGAAGTGTGCATCTGGGACCGGGGCTTCAGTGCATAGTGCAGATCACTTCCGTCCTACTGAGGTTGATATAGGATCAGTGCTGTTGAGAGCTGCTGACAATAACACATAAATGAGTGATTTCTGCACTTGAGAAAGTGAGAATTATAAATCTAGACAATTGCAGTCATTTGCAATGGTAATTGAAATTGCTGATTTTTAAATTGGTATAGCAGTAAGCCACATAAAGTGTTCTTAGGCTGTTTTTTCTCCCTTCTCTTTTATCTTCACATGTATAAGTTTGCTGCCTTTTCAGTACAGGTCAGTCCAACACAGACTGCATTTTCTTGCTCAGTTTTGGATAAAGAAAACAAATTCAACAACAGCTTACTTGCTGAGCACTTATGAGGAATAAAATAGTAAAATGAATATTTTACTATACTTATAGATCCTTACTCTATTTTGCACATTAACCTGAAGTTTGCAGTAGATTAAATGAAGATTTAATAGCAGATTCCATATTTCATCTACCTCTGCATAAAAGGGAAACGCAGATCTGATTGTTAGATGTATTTTTACAGCGTAGATTTTTATCTGCCTCCTGCAAGCAAGGTGTGAACAAATAACCAGTTTAAACTCAATAAATAGCCTTTCAATGAGCACTTCCTTATTTCCAACCTGTGCTACAAAATCCTTACTTTTCATTAGAATATTTTCTAAAGATTGTGGTCCCTAAGCTATAATTTTATAATGAAAGGTATAATAGAGCTGTTTTGCTGCTGTAGTTCACCCTTCTGGTAACTGTTAGGGAACAAGAGAAGACATCAAATTTGACTACACAGGTACACATTTTTAGGGTTGGTATGTTTATGTGGCTATGAGCGTGAAAGAGGAAGAAAGTTAGGTCTTTTATACCAGAATAATTTGTTTTAATGGGATGGAAGAAAACATTCTCGGGGAAATTATATACTTGACTTCACTGCTTCCTCCCTGGAGGCGTTTAAGGCCAGGCTGGATGAGGCCTTGAGCAGCCTGCTCTAGTGGGAGGTGTCCCTGCCTATGGCAGGGGCTGGAGCTGGATGATCCTTGAGGTCCCTTCCAACCTAAACCATTCTATGATTCTATGATATCATATTCTCATCTAGTACTATGAGAGTACTCTGTTTTTCTGTAGTGCACATCTCAGAGGCAAAACACTGAGAAAAAAAAAAAATCCCTGTTCTTACTGTAGAGGAATTAATTCCCCTAGCTATTCTCAATTTAATCACCTTACTATTTTTCTCTTATAGTGACTCAGAAGTAGGACAGAGAGACACTAGTGAGGATCACTCTATTGCATTTTGTGTCTACAGGGAATCATAGAATCAGCCAGGTTGGAAGAGACCTCCAAGATCATCCAGTCCAACCTAGCACCCAGCCCTATCCAGTCAACTAGACCATGGCACTAAGTGCCTCAGCCAGGCTTTTCTCGAACATCTCCAGGGACAGCAACTCCACCACCTCCCTGGGCAGCCCATTCCAATGCCAATCACTCTCTCTGTCAAGAACTTCCTCCTAACATCCAGCCTAGACCTCTCCCATGGCACAACTTGAGACTGTACCCCTTGTTCTGTTGCTGGTTGCCTGACAGAAGAGGCCAACCCCCACATGGCTCCAGCCTCCCTTCAGGTAGTTGTAGACAGCAATGATCAAGAAGGGATGTAAAAAAATAATAAACCCACAATCAAATAATGCTCAAACAATAGGATGAAGATGCAAACTTATTTTCTTCTATGCAGTTCCAGAAGCTCAAATGCAATACTCAGCAGAAATGTGGGCAAACATCTCCTAAACAGGTCATTCCAGACTGTAGTCATCCCAAGGTACACTTGAGCATCTGTTAAATATTTTATATATCATATTTGTATTTACAAGTAGCTTTATGAAAACCTAGCAAGAGCATCTGAGAGACCATCAAATAGGAAATGTTAACATGGAGTTGTAAGAGTGATCTCACATGGTTTGGCCCACATAATGCAGTGGTCACTTAGGGATGCTATAAATAGATAGGGAGTTATTTATAAATCATCCCTCTGCTTCCGTGCTACCCTGGATATATTGCCAAGGCATTGTGTATTTTATTGAGGAGACTGTGGCTTATTATTAGCAGGCAGCAGTATATCTGACTAAACTCTTGTTGAGGTACCTTAAAAATATGGCACTGCTCTTCACTTTAGAAGTCAAGAAAATGGTTTAAAATCTCTGTGTTCCTATATGATCCACACAGACTTTATATTACTTTCCTGTCTGTTGTGCTCCATCTTGTGCTTCTTTCACATCAGGAAATGAAACAGGAACATAAGAAAAGTATTATCATAGAAACATGAAATTGTTTGGGTTGGAAGGGATTTCAACTCCCTTGCCATGGGCAGTGATGCCTTTCACAAGAATATGTTTCTCACAGTCCTGACCTTGGGACTTCCGGTGATGGAACAGCCATACCTTCTCTGGGCAACCTGTTCCAATGGCCCTACCACCCTCATCATGAAGGGTTTCTTCCTTATATCTGATCACAATCTACCCTAATTCATTTTAAAGACATTCCCCCTTGTCTTATCACTACATGTTCTTGTTAAAAGTCCCTCTCTAGCTTTCTTGCAGGCCCCCTTCAGGTACTGGAGAGGTGCTCTAAGGCCTCTCCAGAGCCTTCTCTTCCCCAGGAAAAACAATCTCAATTCTCTCATGCTGTCTTCATAGGAAAGGTGTTCCTGTCCTCTGATCACCTCTGTGGCCTTTCTCTGGACTTACTCCAGAATCATAGAATCAACCATGTTGGAAGAGACCTCCAAGATCATCCAGTCCAACCTAGCACCCAGCTCTGTCCAATCAACTAGACCATGGCACTAAGATCCATTCTGTTATGCTGGAGGCACAAAATCCAAATACTGTACTCCAGGTGTGGGGTCACAGGAACCAACTAGAGGGGAAGAATCAAATCCCTCAGTTTCTTGGTCAAACTTCTTTCGATGCAGCCCAGGATACAGTTGGCTTTCAGGACTACAGATGCACATCGTAATGTCATGCTGAGTTTCTTGTCAACCAGCACCCTCAAGTTCTTTTCTGCAAGGCTACTCTCAAGCTCTGGTGTTCCAGATAATCATAGAATCATAGAATCAACCAGATTAGAAGAGACCTCCAAGATCATCCAGTTGGTCTTCAGCAAACGGTCTTTAAAGTCGGTTTTGCATCGCTTGCTGAAGTGGTGACTGGATCTTTATATTCATCTTGTCTCTAACACGGTGTGACCAGCTTATTGCTAACAATCAGATTTAATGTTTCTTCTCAAAACTCAGCAGTCCTTGGGTTTGGCCTTCTGAATTTTAGAGAGAGGAACAGGAGTATGGACAACTTAAAACTTGTTTTGTCTCTTTGGAGATACCATTGGTTTTTGCATGGTTTGTTGTGTGCTTCTTGGTTTGGTTGGTTGGGTTTTTTTTGTTCAATAACCCAAAGTTACTTAAGGGATTTTACCTTTTGAACTCACATGGAAAATGTTCAGTGTAGGAATATGATTAATCTTATCAAGTACACAAAACTGCAAGCCTTGGTGTGCTAGTTTGAAGCTAGCTAGAATATTTTAGTGAGAGGAATTAGATTATAGGCCGTGAAAAGGAAGCGATGGTGATGTCTACGTTACTCATAGGCTTGCTGAGATGGATATGAACAAGAACATAAATATAGATAACAGAGTCTCTGTCTGAGCTCTGGGGCTGCATGAACTTCTCTCTAACCTAACCTGCTGTCTGTGTGACTAATACATCTGATTCCTAACCCTCCTGGCCAGCCCTCCAAACTCACCTTTGAACATAAGGCAAAGTCTAGGGTAAGGTAGAGGGGTAGGAGGAAAGTGGAAGGGTGGTTGGGAGCCCCTCCTGGGGACTCAGGTTTCTGGGAGGGCTGTTGTGTCTCTGTATTACTTTTTAATTTGTATATTTCTGTCTCTAGCTGTAAATATTGTAAATACCTGCTTGTGTATTGTTCTAAGCTGTAAATATAAAGCTTCATTCATTCAATTTTCAACAGCTGAGTCTAGTCTGGGTGATTTTCTGAAGTGTGGGGCGGGGTGGGGGGGAGGTAACACCCAAACCATCACACTTGGAGTTGCCTGCTTCACTATCCCTACAACTTAATTTCTCTCTCTAATAGAATGCCCTTCTTTTAGTTCTGGTCCACCCAGTCTCTACCCTTTAATTGCTGCTGATATGCAGCACAGGCAATTCCTCAGTCATGCAGAAAAGCACCTGTAAAGAATTTGCATACCCTTAGTTGCTGCATCTAGGAGATTGTCATTGTCAACAAATTGAGACAGTGGTCACCCTACTATGCACTTTAAAGTGTCTTTCATATCATGACTCCATGCATCTGTCTTAGAGCAGGAAGGAGGTGGAACATGTTGGGTCAATCTGTTGTCACTTGTCATCTCAAATTATTGCATAACTTATCATCGACCAAGACTGCCAATATTAGGTATGCATCTATTTCTTTCTCATCAGGGCAGGTGTGCTCTTGCTGACAGCACACAACTAAACCATCCCACAGCCTTCTGCACCACTCTGACCTTCATAGCCTTTAAAATCAGTAAAGCAATTCACAGATCAGTGAGCAGCAAACAAGATTTGTGAGTACTTACAAGTGATCAGAACAGTTTTGCTGTTCTCTTGCTGTTTGAAAGAACTGATTTCCTTCTCAGGTGTTTTTCTCTTTTGCAGGATGAATCATAGGTAGGCAGTCAGCCAGACTGCTCTCAGGTTTAGTTTGGCTTACATGCTTCTTGGGTGTTGTAAGTAGAACTGACTTTGACCATTCTTTAGATCATTTTGTTATCCAGACGCTGCTGCCAACACGTCCAGCTGCTAGATTTGATCATTACCTCCTTCTATGGCAGTTCTTCTCTTGTTTTTCCTTTCTCAACTGCTTCTCAGAATTTTCTCTCCTGCTTATCTGAGGGTTTGATTTCCAAATTATCAAGGACCTCCCCTTCTATTCTCATTTGTACCTGAACAATGCTTTGCCTGCTTCTCTGTAACATTCTTTTCCCTCTCAGTGAGCACAAAGCCACTTTTGCATAGAATCATAGAATCAACCAGGTGGGAAGAGACCTCCAAGATCACCCAGGCCAACCTAGCACCCAGCCCTAGCCAGTCAACTAGACCATGGCACTAAGTGCCTCAGCCAGGCTTTTCTTGAGCACCTCCAGGAACGGTGACTCCACCACCTCCCTGGGCAGCCCATTCCAGTGGCAAATCACTCTCTCTGGCAAGAACTTCCTCCTAATGTCCAGCCTATACCTCCCCCAGCACAACTTGAGACTGTGCCCCCTTGTTCTATTGCTGGTTGCCTGGCAGAAGAGACCAACCCCCACCTGGCTACAGCCTCCCTTCAGGTAGTTGTAGACAGCAATGAGGTCAGCCCTGAGCCTCCTCTTCTCCAGGCTGCACACCCCCAGCTCCCTCAGCCTCTCCTCATAGGGTTTGTGTTCCAGGCCTCTCACCTTAATTATGCTGAGGCTAGTTTGGCATTTTTTTCCTCACAACTTTCTGAATGCCTCTTTTGATTTGATGCTACTTCTGACTGTTTTACAAGGCAGCTCGACATGATTGCTCAGTAACATCCTTACTGTTTACTAGTTGGAAAAAAACAGTGGATCCTTCTTAAACATATATATGAAGATACTTGCACATATGTACGAAGATGTTTCTGCAGCTTGGAGAGGGACTGGGGGATATTGGTTGATAAGTCACCTGAGTGTGAGTTTCCAATGTGCCCAGGTGGCCAAGAAGCCCAGTAGCATCCTAACTTGCATTGAAAACACTGTGGCCAGCAGGAACAGGGAGGTGATCATCTGCCTCTACACAGCACTTGTGAGGCCACACCTTGAGTATTGTGTTCAGTTCTGGGCTACTCAGTATAAGTTGATTGAACATGTCCAGAGAAGGCTTTTGAAGGACCTAGAACACATCCTATGAGGAGCAGCTAAGAGAACTGGGACTGTTAAATCTGGAGAAGAGGAGGCTGAGGGGGGACC
This sequence comes from Tricholaema leucomelas, assembly GCA_013400475.1. NCBI lineage: Eukaryota > Metazoa > Chordata > Aves > Piciformes > Lybiidae > Tricholaema lacrymosa > Tricholaema leucomelas. The sequence continues at coordinate 7,490 of WAAF01006234.1, read as the reverse complement.
TTATCACTCCTTGCTTCCTTCACTTGAAATGAAGTTGGAAGAAGGAGAGGGCCAGCCTCTTCTCCTTGGTGGCAAGCAACTGGACCAGAGGAAACGGATACAAGCTGTGCCAAGGGAGGTTTAGGCTGTATATTAGCAAGTATTTATTCACTGAAGAAGTTACCAAAGGTTGGAATGGTCTGCCCAGGGCAGTGGTGGAGTCAGCATTTCAGCAGGTATTTAAACAGCACTTAGGGACCTGGCACTTAGGGGCATGGGTTAGTGTTGGCTCTTCAGTGCTGGGTGGAAGGTTGGACTGGATGTCCAGTTCTAGGCCCCCCAGTTTAAGAGGGACATTGAGATGCTTGAACGTGTCCAGAGAAGGGCAACGAGGCTGGTGAGAGGCCTCGAGCACAGCCCTACGAGGAGAGGCTGAGGGAGCTGGGATTGTTTAGCCTGGAGAAGAGGAGGCTCAGGGCAGACCTTATTGCTGTCTGCAGCTACCTGAGGGGTGGTTGTAGCCAGGAGGAGGTTGCTCTCTTCTCTCAGGCAGCCAGCACCAGAACAAGAGGACACAGCCTCAAGCTATGCCAGGGGAAATTTAGGCTCGAGGTGAGGAGAAAGTTCTTCACTGAGAGAGTCATTGGACACTGGAATGGGCTGCCCAGGGAGGTGGTGGAGTCGCCATCCCTGGAGCTGTTCAAGGCAGGATTGGACGTGGCACTTGGTGCCATGGTCTAGCCTTGAGCTCTGTGGTAACGGCTTGGACTTGATGATCTGTGAGGTCTCTTCCAACCTTGGTGATACTGTGAGACTGTGATGATGCTGTGGTTCTGTGATTCTCATTATAGAACCTCTCTCAGAAGACAGAATAATAAGCACCTCTTTTAGAAACCTGTTCTTAGGTTGAAGTTAATCTCTTTTCTAAGAGAATGTATGTTTCTAGTCTAACAAATCATACTAAGGATCTTTTCTAAAGTGCTGGACTTAGGGTTTTTCTTTTTCCAGTTTCAGGGGGAGTTTCATGACCCTGTTGCTTATAGATATGTCCTGTTTCACTTTCAGCCCTGGAAAATTTAGCACTTGCTTTCCTCTTAAATCTGGTGGAGACCATAGACATTTCTACATGACACTGGAAGAAATGAGCACTCCCTCTTTTAAGGGAGATGCAATGGTTTGGGGTTTTTTTTCTCTCTGGGAAGAAAGCAGAGGATGTGCTTTTTATTAAGAGAGTATCTTAAGTTTCTATTCCAGAAGAGGTGGTGGCATTTGGAAAGCCTAACAGCTGTGGGATCCCTTCCTTATTTCTGTGTAATAGGAAACTTCTCCTCTCCTGGGAGTGGAAGGGAGAAATTGTTTCAAAGACTTTCCACCTTAGCTTTGCCCTTGAAAAGCTGGGGAAGTAACATATGGAATCCATACCTCATGTTCTGTTTAATGTGGGCTTACTCTAACAACAGATGAGAAAGATAATTATTGCCCCAGAAAATTTGCAGGGCAGAGTTTTCAGTTCAGCAACATCTCAGGGGGTGTAAACCCATCTATCTTGGAGTATTTTCTCAGCTTGCAGTGTTTTCAGTCCAATAAAGTCTCTCATTTTAATCATATTTATAATCAAACCACAGGAAAAGGATTGTGCCTCTGACAGGTGAAACAAAATGTACGAAGTGCACTTTAATATTTATATCTGAACATTCAAACGTTTTACTTTGCAAGAAAGCTTAAATTGTAGACAAAAAAAAACAAACAATGGCTTTAAAGCCTCACTTGCAAGGGATTCTTGATTTAAAAGAAAGAAAAATGCTTTATACAAAATATCCTTGTGACTGCAGCTTTTCAAGTGGTTTTCTAAATTTAGGGTTTCTGTATTCAGATAATGCAATAAGAATTTTTCCTAGTTTGCTGAAAATGGAAGTAGCTATTCTTTCCCTCTGGAATCAGAGGTCTGGTCTCACCCAAGTAAACATCTGAACATTTTGTCATATTTTTTGCCCTTGACTTCTGTGGGCAAGTTGTGAAGCTCAACAATTCATCTCCCCAACAATGATTTATTGGTTTGTGTATAAGATCCTGATGTAATCGCTTAGAGAATTGAAGTCCTTATTTTCCTATGGCAAGTTTTGAATTACCAGGTTAGGATAACTTGGGCAAATCCCAGATGACAGAGATACTTAAAAGCAGTGTTGAAATTTTCTGGTGTATAACTTTTAGGATTTTATCCATACAATCATAGAATCAGCCAGGTTGGAAGAGAACTCCAAGATCATGCAGTCCAACCTAGCACCCAGCCCTGTCCAATCAACTAGACCATGGCACTAAGTGCCTCAGCCAGGCTTTTCTTGAACACCTCCAGGGGCAATGACTCCCCCACCTCCCTGGGCAGCCCATTCCAATGCCAGTCACTCTCTCTGTCAATAACTTCCTCCTAACATCCAGCCTATGCCTCTCCCAACACAACTTCAGACTGTGTCCCCTTTTTCTGTTGCTGGTTGCCTGGCAGCAGAGACCAACCCCCACCTGGCTACAACCTCCCTTCAGGTAGTTGTAGACAGCAATGAGGTCTGCCCTGAGCCTCCTCTTCTCCAGGCTAAACACCCCCAGCTCCCTCAGCCTCTCCTCATAGGGTTTGTGTTCCAGGCCTCTCACCAGCTTTGTCTCCCTACTCTGGACACATTCCAGTATCTCAACACCTCTCTTGAATTGAGGAGCCCAGAACTGTGGGATCTCTTGGATGGCTGTACTGTTTCCCTTTTATTTTAGTTCAAGCACAGATTCAAAGACACTAGTACAAATCTGAAATACTCAAACCAGGTCTACTACTTTTCAGTCATCTGGGATGCTATGAATTGTTAAAAAGGTAGCTATTTTTATCTTTAGGAGGTTAGTATTGGGCTAGACTTTTGGTTGATATAAGCAAGTATTCTCAAATAGACCTACTACAGTATAAATTCCCAATTGAATATGGCTGATGCAGTATTTCCATTTTTGTATCAAGTTGTGCTTTAAAAGCAGTCAACTGAGATCTTAGCATCTGAGAGTAAGACTGAAGTGATGAAAGGTATTTCAATAACGTATTCAAATATCTTTTTACTATTTCTATGTCATTCTAATTAGTTGCACAAACAGTTTCAGGTCAACTATACAAAAGAAGAACTTGCTTAATGAAGCAAGTTTCTTATTCAGTGAAATAAACAGTAACACAGTGGTCCTGAAAACAGCCAAAATATAGACAAGCAAATTTAATATTGTGATGGTTTGGGTGTCCGCCGCCCCCCCACACTTTAGAAATCACCCAGACTAGACTCAGCCGGCTCTGGAAATATGAATGAAGCTTATATTTACAGCTGGCACAATTTACAAGCAGATATTTACAGTATGTACAGTTATAGACAGAAATATATAATGTAGAAAGATAATACAGACACAACTCCCCTCACAGAAACCTGAGTCCCCAGGAGGGACTCTCAACCACCCCTCACCTTCCTCTACCCCTCTCAACCTTACCCCAGTCCCAAGGAAGAATGGAGGTTCGGCCAAGAGGATTAAGCAAAGGTGAATCAGCCACAAAAGCAAAGGGAGGGTGAGGTTAGAAAGCAAGATGGAGTTCAGCCAGCAGACCAAGCTCTCCCCAGCAGGCAAAGCAGAAGCGAACAGCCCAGCACGAAGTGCCCAAGCAAAGTGACCTAATCTCTGTTTTGTCTTTCTTCTTTACACATCTCAGCAAGACTGTGAGTGAAGTAGACCTCACCATTGTTTTCATTTCTCAGCCTATCATCTAGTTCTTCTCACCAAAACATTCTAGCTAGCTTCAAACTAGCACAAATATCTTGCATCCAACATTGAGCAAATCTTATCTGAAGAAAAGAAAGAGCAAAGGGAAGGAAAACATCAATGGCAACTAAGTTTTACCTGCTTTCCACAGCATAAAAAAGAAAAGAAAATCAGTAGGGAGTATTTGTAACGTGTTGAGAAGATGGGGTCAAAGATATAAGACAAAATATAGTGAGTGATTAGACTGAGGTTTAGCCTTTGTACTCGAGTTAATTTAAGATGAAAGAAAAAAGATTCTGAAGCTCTTAGGATGAGTGCTGCAAAGGTTTGTGGCAATTCTGTGTGCCGTGTTGAGTGTTCTTCATGAGACATGTCAGTCTGATCCCAGTTACACCTTTGTTCCAGTGGGTAGTAAGATGTGGTTTTAGGCTTCAGCGGGATGCAATAATCAGTAAATCTTAAATAAAGGGGTTTGATTTGCTTTCTCTTATTAAATCACAAGCATGGACTTCTTTTTATGTCTCATTTGATTTTTAATGTAATTTTGTATAAAAATAATAGTTTTATGCTGTGGAGGTGTTGGGTTTTTTTTGCATGAAGCGATAGAAATGGACTATGGAGTTGCACACAGATCTATTAACTTGTTGGTGGAAAAGTGTGTGAGGGCTGCTGCTCTTAGTGATTTAGTTGTTGAGACATGCTGGTGTATTCAAGATCAAGCTCTGACCTGGTCACATATGAAAGCATTCTGTCATTACTGCCCTTGTCACACTTAAAACTCTCGAGATAATTAGCCTATGGAAAAAAAATATCCTTGGAAACTTAGTTATTTTTTCTGTTATTAAGTTGTAGGCAGGCTACAAAGAGATCTAAAATGTGATGCAGGGATATCAGTGCCCTGGTTTCTCAGCCAGGGCATCATGTCTGTGCAGACAGACATCAACTCGCTGAGTGGGGACTTAAGTTAACAAATACAGAGGTGTTAAAAACAGGGATTTACTTCAAAACTCTTATCCTATTATGAACCATTGAGAAGGGATTGTAGAAATACACTTCACCCTCTTGTATAGAGCAATGAATTTAATACTTTGTCATGAACACCAAATGGAGAAGGAGGTAGAGATTTCCACTTTAATTCAGCAGTCTGGTTGTTAATGCATTTGTAAGGCTTGTGAGAAATAAAACACAATCCCCTTCTTCCCTGACTGTTGATTGTTCCAGTGTAGAGACAGTGTAAGAGAGCATCTAGTTCCTGGGCTGGTTGACTAGAAATCAGCTGATTACCCGTGGCAGATTTCTCCCAAGGAGTGACTCCTTGTGATTCCAGATGGGAAGGAAATGCAGGTTAGAGTTGTGTCCCCTGATATCATCTCTAAAGCAAGACTCTATTTTGATTTGTTTTGCTATATTTGAAGATTTTATTATAAGCCAAGAAGTAACAGGATCTGGACCCAAGTATGGCTCCATTCAATGTTACTTTGGAATCAGAGAATCAACCAGGTTGGAAGAGACCTCCAAGATCATCCAACCTATCACCCACCCCTGGCCAATCAACTAGACCACGGCACTAAGTGCCTCATCCAGTCTTTGCTTGAACACCTCCAGGGATGGTGCCTCCACCACCTCCCTGGGCAGTCCATTCCAATGGCAAATCACTGTCTGGGAAGAACTTCCTCCTAACATCCAGCCTAAACCTCCCCTGACACAACTTGAGACAACATATATTAGCTACTTCTGTAAGAACTCTTCTGTAACTACAATCAGCTGAACTACATGTGTGTTTGATCTTTCTAAAGGTGACCAGTTATTTAATCAGCCTGATTTATTTAGAACAGAAAAAAACAGTCTAAAAGCCAGGGCTTTTGGTTATAAAAACAGATCAAATGCATAACAAAGCATACAAAGCAAATACATAACACATTTGCAAATGTGTTGTTACAAGAGAGTACAACTTCGTGGCTTTTACCCAAAGAAGTTCTTTCCTCAATTATTTATATTTGCAAGTTCACCACTGTGAAGTCTGTCTTCTAGATGAAATAGTATTCCTCCTAGAATTTCTGAAGGGGGAAAACAAGTGTTCAGTAATGAAGCCCTCAAGAATCTTGCCTTTTAGGGGGTTTTTTGCATGTATGCAAAATCATACATTTAGATAAAGTTGAAGCTGTCAGAAAATGTTACAGAATGCAGTAATGTAACATGTCCTGCAGCAACTAGAGTCCATCAAAGCTTAGTGTGCTAGTTTGAAGCTAGCTAGAATGTTTTGGTGAGAAGAATTAGATTACAGGCTGTAAAAAGGAAAAAATGGTGATTTCTACTTCACTCATAGGCTTGCTGAGATGTGTAAGAACAGGAACACAAACATAGATTAAGTTAGTTGCTCTCTGTCTCTCTCTGGGCTTTGGGCTCAGCTTCTCTCTAACCTAACCTGCTGTCTGTGTGACTAATTCATCTGCTTCCTAACCCCCCTGGCTGACCCTCCAAACTTACCTTGAATGTAAGGCAAGATTTGGGGAAAGGCCAACATGGAAAATTAACTTCATAGAATAAATCAACCAGGTTGGAAGAGACCTCCAAGATCATTCAATCCAACCTATCACCTATCCCTAGCCAATCAAATAGACCATGGCACTAAGTGCCTCAGCCAGGCTCTTTTTCAACACCTCCAGGGACGGTGACTCCACCGACTCCCTGGGCAGCCCATTCCAATGCCAATCACTCTCTCTGGCAAGAACTTCCTCCTAACATCCAGCCTATACCATAAACATGTATAGGACAGTGTGGGTCTCTGTTGTAGATGGTGTCTACATTTCTCCCTACCCTTCTTCTGTGTAACTAATCCTTCTGCTTTCTAACTCCCTTGGCCATCCTTCAATCTCACCTTGCATTTTAGGGATAGTCTGGGATAAGGTAGAAGGCTGGAAAGAAGGTGGAAGGGTGGTTGGGAGCCATTCAGTGTGATTTGACTGGCTCATAATATCTGATTTATGTAAGGGCTAGTTATTTCCAAACTTTGAAGTCTATGCAAATGTCTCTGCTGTCATAACATAGAGACAATTGCAATGTATATTGAAAGAAAAAGGGGGGGAAATAAACCAAACAATGCCAAAAACACCAGAAAAAAACCCACAGATGGAAAACCCTCAATGCATCTCCATCTACAAATGCTACTTACAGAAAAGTAATTGAAAATCCTGGGCTGAGGAACAGTTCTCCTCAGCAAATGAAGGTTTTCAATGCTTCTGGATGAAATTCACATCTGCAGAAAAGTATGATTAGATTTAAGAGACTGAATGGTTGGGGGGCAGGAGGGGGTGCTAGTTTGAAGCTAGCTAGAATGTTTTGGTGAGAAGAACTAGATCATCGGCTGTGAAATGAAAACAATGGTGATGTCTACTTCACTCATAGGCTTGCTGAGATGTATAAAAATGTAAGTCAAAACATAGATAAAGTCACTTTGCCTGCTGGTGAGCTCGGGGCTACTGGATGAAACTGCATCTTACTCTCTGTCCTCACCCTCCATTTTCTTTGGACTAATCCACTTTGCTTCTTAACCCCCCTGGCCAAACCTCCATTCTTCCTAGGGACTGGGGTAAGGTTGAGAGGGGTAGGGGGAAGGTGAAGGGGCGGTTGAGAGCCCCTCCTGGGGACTCAGGTTTCTGGGAGGGCTGTTGTGTTTCTGTATTGCCTTTTACCTTGTGTATTTCTGTTTTGAATGTGTGCTAGTTTGAGCCTAGCTGGGA
>WAAF01006233.1:53803-72362 GCA_013400475.1 Tricholaema leucomelas | reverse complement strand
TTGTCCAGATCATCAGTAAAGATGTTGAACATTTCCTTGAAATGTACAAGATTATGTCATTGAGAAAAATTTCCAAGAAAAGTTAGTAGTAGTAGATAATGCAATAAAAAGCTCCACCCCAAAACTTGTTATATTTAATCTTTCTATGAGACAGAAAGTTTGTTGACATTGACTTACAGCAGTCTGAGTTTGTCTGTGAAAAATACACTTTAAAACAAGTGTTGCATCAAGTGGGACTTCCAGGGCTGCTGCTAATAAAAGCAGAACAAACCTTTTTCCTTTCAAAATTACAAACCCATGGCTATCCTGTTTTTCAGTAACTCTGGGAAATTAATAGTAGCCCCTACATATAATGAGAATACTTTAATGATTAAAAAAACTTCCCAAAAAAAACCAAACAAAACCCCCAAGACCAAACACAAACAAACAAACAAACAACACCAAACACCAACGGAAGTTCTTTGTGTGTGTTAAGATCAATTACTTTGCATCTGAAAAGACTATTCATTTGATTGTATTTGTAGTGTTCCCTGGGAGAAAACTCATCTTCATATATAGTGGAAAGTCTCTTCCAACCTGGTTGATTCTATGATTCTATGATTATTTTAGCTCATACAACTTTTCTACCACAGCAAGATCCATTGATTCACTTCTGATCTTCTGTTTTGCTGTAAGCTCCACTCAACTTTTAGGCTGACCTTAGTCAAGGATGCTCATTAGGATTTTCTGAGTCCTCCAACATATTTAGTGAATACAATATTCCTACGCAAGTGCAAGATTACTTGAGATACCTGAAGAAATCATATTTAAATAAGCTCTGGGAGCAAGTTATTTTTTAATTCAGCAGTTCTTTTGCTGACTCAGCACTATTGTTTTCAGGGTGTGGGGTGGAAACCACCAAAAACCACAAAACCAACTGTGCTAGTTTGAGCCTAGCTAGCATGTTTTGGTGAGAAGAACTAGATGATAGGCTGTAAAATGAAAACAATGGTGAGGTCTACTTCGCTCACAGTCTTGCTGAGATGTATACAAAAGAAGAAAGGCAAAACAAAGATTACTGCACTTGCTTCTTCTCTTCGCTGGGGAGCTTTGCCTGCTGGGGAGAGCTCGTGGCTGCTGGCTGGACTCCATCTTGCTTTCTAACCTCACCCTCCTTTGCTTGGCTGCTTCACCTTGCTTTTAACCCTTTTGGCCGAACCTCCATTCTTCCTTAGGACTGGGGTAAGGTTGAGAGGGGTAGGGGGAAGGTGAGGGGTGGTTGAGAGCCCCTCCTGGGGACTCAGGTTTCTGGGAGGGGAATTGTGTTTGTATTACCTTTTTTTTACCTTGTATATTTCTGTATATACTGTAAATATCTGCTTGTAAATTGTGCCAGCTGTAAATATAAGCTTCATTCAAATTTCCAGAGCCGACTGAGTCTAGTCTGGGTGATTTCTAAAGTGTGGGGGGCGGGGGACACCTAAACCATCACACCAACCACCTAACCAACCAAAAAAAACCAACAAAAAGAACCCAGACAGACAAGAATATGTTGCTTTAAAGTAAAAAAAATCAGTACTCGAAGTCTCTCATAACTCTGAAGTGGTTGTTGGAAACATTTATCCAGCAAATCTGTGTGATGCAAACTTTTGCTGTGGTAAGTTAACCACTATCTCCACTCCAGGTCTACACCTTTTAAAGAGAACTTCCATTTATAATCCACCTGAAAAAAATTTTCTGTTCTGTAGAAACATTTAGGGAAGTAGTCTTCAGGGTTTCAAGGATTTAAGACAAAACTGGAATCACTATGACTGTCAACTAGTCACTGGGGCAAGATCCATAGACTATAGGAGAAAATGAAAGCACTTGGAGCAAAAGTGAGAAAGTAGTTCTATGTCAAGGATGAAGAACAAATGAAGAAAAGGACTTGTTTTTCTGCCTGGAGGTAATTATAAACTTGGATAGAGATGACAGTAGAGTGTGATCTCCATATGTAAGGAAGTTGTCACATGCACGCAAGTGGAATAACGTGTGAATGAATGAAAACAGAAAAGCAGAAATAATGTATAAGTAACTTTCTTTTTCCATCAGTAAGCATGGTATGACTATGTTTTCTTAATCCCTTAGTCAGACCTTTAAACTTCTACAGTGAAAAGCCTGCTTTTTAAAAAAATTAACACAGTATTAAACCAAACTATCCTGTGCTTGCTTATACTTCACTTTTTATTCTGCATAAGAGAAATTCTATACAATCTCAGATGCCAGAAGTCAAGAAGAGGTTAAGGGAATAGATTCTTAGGGTTGATTTTAATATTCTAATTAGCATCTGCCAGATCTGGAACCTTTTCCAGCGTTTTTCCTTGTGGACATTACTATGTCATCAAAGCAAAGCTTTCATCAGCCAGGTCGGTGACATTTGTGTCCCGTGTACCCTTAAGGTGAGGAAGTGTGTTTTCTGTTTGAAGTTTTCTATAGTTACGTGTCACACCGAGTGTATAAATGTCTCGATATGCGAGTGCGAAGTTGTACACAAAATGGATTAAAATAGAGTGAGATGGAGCTGGTGATGTTCTATCACTGTACTAGAAAAAGCAAGTACAGGATGGTTTATCTTAGCTGGCTGTTATAATAAAATCCATGTGTTTAGGATGCTTGTGTGCATTTGTAAAGAAAAAAAATACCTTCACTTGAAAAAGCAAAACTGAAATGGACAGGAGAAAAACAAACTGTATTGCAAAGAAATAGTTCTCCTTTTTTAATGTACAGAATACACTTTGTATTGATAATATGAAATATACATCTAATTAATAATTGAGAATATGGTGTGTTTCTTTGTATTTCACTGACAGCTTCATTTGTTACCAGTTAGAGATCTAGGCTTTTTATTTGTAAGCTTCCCTTCTGTACTAAAAAAAACTAGGCCACAATTGCCTATATTTAGACAAGTGAACGTGGTAATGAAGGCAAGTACATGTGGAAACAATTCTGTAATACCTTTTCAATATGTTCTCAATTTCATAAGCTATATATAAATGACTCTAAAATTGGCAATTTGATTGTAGTGTTGGAGTTATTTGGTTTTGTTTGATTGTTTTTAATAGTAGTTGGAGACAATAGCAATAACACTGAAGTAAAACAAAGGAAATACAGAAGTTGCTTACAGACTTCTTGCCTTGCTATTTTTAAATAAACATTTTGGTTAGGTGAAAGTACTTTCTAAAGTCTGTCAGCCCCCGGGAATGTATTTGATGTTTCCCCTTTCTGACATTTCACCGTGCAGTTTAAGGTCTTTCATCAGATTTCATGATCTTTTGATGCAAGTTTGTGAAGAGTTAACATAGTACCTGTAGGTGTAATGGACAAAATATTGTCAGTCTGCACTGTTGGGAGGTGCTGTTGCTCACAGATTTCTTGAATGAAGAGCACCTCAAGCATATTTCTCTGTGTGCCTTTTCACAATGATAAATTGACCTTCATTGCCTAACAAATCTCAAAAAAAAAAAAAAAAAAAAGCAGTATTTTTTTTTTGTTTGCTTTCAAGATTCAACAAAAAAATGTTAAGGTGTGGATTATCGTGCACAATATACATAATTCTAACAGATAATGTTGCATAAGTGGGTATTTGGGCATTCAGTATAATAAATACTGACTACCAATAACTCAGGACTGCAGCATTTTCCTATGTGCACTAGACCAGTTAGCTACCATCACTCAGGAAGGGATCATATAAGCACTGATTCTGCTGAAGGAGAGACAGTGCTGTCTCCTGAAAGTTTACTCTGCTGAGGTGCCTGCTGATTATAATGCAGACTATTTCCATATGGCATTCTCCAGCTCTTCTTTTTTTTCTTTCTGCTTTTCTTTTTCCTTCTCTGTGAAGGTACAAAGCTAAAAGAGACAACCAACAAACAGCAACACATGCTTTTTATTGTATAATTGTGCAATGGCTCTGCCCTGAACATTTCAAAAGGGAATAAAAGGCAGACAGATTGCAAAACAGTACAAATCATAGCCACCTAAGTCGCACATGGAACAGCTCTGATGAGGTTGTCTTCAGAGACTACAGAGTTATTTTGGGCTGCTGAGGGAAGCAACAACCTTTCACAATGGTTCTGAGTGGCATTGCAATAAAATAAGAGGTAGGATATTTTTAAAGAACAAAGTAAATCTCCGACAGATAATAATAATAAAAAAATAATATCAAGAATTGGAACAGAATCCTTCCTTCTTTTGTAGCAGTGGATTGTACAAGATGGCTTGAAGAATAGGCCGTTTAAGAAGTTCAAGAAGAGGAACTCCAATACTGCTAATGGTCACAATGTGTGTGAATAGCCAGTAAGTCAGTGATTGGAAAGAAGTAAATAACCCTCTGAGAAAAAACAGTGAAGGAAAAAGAGACAGGTCAAGTAAGGAAAAAACCCCTCTGCTTTGCCTTAGTATCCAGCTCAATGACATTTCCTATGTTCTGAGAACCGTTTAAAAAAGATATTTATGAGAAACAAATTCATTTATCAATTGCTTAGAAACTAAGATATCAAGAACGTAAGAAATATAGCAAAGGTTTTTCTCTTTGATTGCCTTAGTCTCATAAACTCCAAATGTCATCCTTTTTAAAACAGATTTTCCCTGACACACTGAGAGACAGAAAGTTCCTGATGATTCGTGACACTGTTTAATAGAAATAGAACTACTTGTTCCTGCACCTTAAAAATAATTCATAAAGTGAGAGTCATTAAAAAGAGAACAGCATTGTGGCAAAGGTTGATACGAATTACTATTATAAGGTCTTATTTAATAGTAAAAGTAGCAAAATTGGTAATGTAGCCTTTAGGATTTAACTGTAAATATGTGTCTCTATCAGACTCAGCACAGTTAGTCCCTGATCCTCATATAGACACAACATGCTACTGTATTTATGACAAGTAACAAAAAAAAAACCCTTATTAATTCTTGATTTTGGAGTTTCAATACTGCAGGATAATGCATTTTCACAAGGCAGTAACATTAAAACTTAAGATTGTACAATTTAAATTAAGATTTTAATGCCTTATACACAATTAAAATATCTCAAATGCATTAAGAGGTTATTTGCTTCCTTTGGGTGAATCCCTATGACAGTCACAGAGGAGGAAAGCTTCACACAAGATTTTTAGCCAGCTTTTTTGACATACACACACACACCCCAAAAATTGTTTTCTTCCAATGCATGCAAAGGCACATGAAATGCATGAAAATTTGCAGCATGATTTTCTCACATTTTGTACTGTATATTCATAACAGCAGAGTATATTTGTAACAATATAGAACTGAGGGAACATACAGGAGATAAAACAAGGAAAGTGTGTAAGCTGTATTGAGCTTTGAAAGAAAGGACAAGAGGATAAGCACTGACAGTGAGAAAGGATCTGTCTAATTCATGTGGCTCTTGGTGAGAACACTCAGGAGGAGCTGTTCTAATGCTTTTGATGGCACATCAGCCTTGCAATGCTTGTTCTTTGTGCAGTTATACTAGTTTGTTCTAGCTAAGCATATTCTTTGGTGTTCTCTAAGAGATCAGAGATTCTATACTTGGCAAAGCACAGCAGTCTACAATGGAATGTACATATGTGATTCCTTTTATACAGAATTAATGGATTTGCTAGCCAAATGCCTGAAAACACACACTTTAGACTTGAAGTCCTCTTCCTCTAAAAAAGGCCTGTGTATTAAAACACAAGCTGATTGCTGAATGAGCAGCTCCCTCTTATGTATAAGACATTCCTCAATACTTCAGAAGTCTGTGTTACTGTCTTACATTTTACAAAACGCCCTAATAAATGTGATAGTAATTAAAACAACAAGAACAACAACAACAAAGGTAAAAAAAAAAAGCCTCTAAGGAGAATGAGAAGGGTTTTATAATTACTCATTAAAAAAAACTGTGAATTTTTGTTATCTAAATCACTATAGAGATGAAAAGACAATAGTTTTCCAGGATTTCAGCAGTATTTTTCAGATACATCTTCCCATTTTCAGCTTACATGACTAGATTGTTCGAATACACCTTAAAATTAAAATTGAACTTTTCAAGGACATCTTCAGCAGCTGCATTCTAAATTAAAATTCTAAAAGAAATATTTATTATGTAGATTTAAAAAAAAAAAAAATTAAAAAATTTGGGCTGTGCCCTTATTACTTTAAGAGTTTAATTTACCCACAAAGTCAAATTATAAAATATAAATGCCCCTCAAAACCACATGCAGATTCACATATGAAGTAATGCAAATAGAGAGTCACAGAATCATTAAGGCTGGAAAAGACTTCCAAGATCACTGAGTCCAACCATTAGTCTAAGACTGCTCAGTCCACCATCACACCGTTTCTCTAAGTACCATATCTACAGGTATTCAAATGCTTACAGGGATAGTGATTACACCACTTCCCTGAGGAACCTGTTCCAGTGCTTAACCTCTCTATAGTGAAGAAAGTTTTCCTGATCTAAACCTCCTCTTGCACAACTTAAGGCCATTTCCTCTTGTCCTATCACTTGTTACTAGAGAGGAGAGACCAAAACGCACCTCACTACAACCTCATTTCAGGTAGTTGTAGAGTGAGCTAAGACCTTCCCTGAGCCTCCTGTTCTCCAGACAAACAAATTCCAGTTTCACTCAGGCGCTCCTCAGAATACTCATGCTTAATAATATGAAACAGGTTCTGGTGAAAGGGGCTAAGATACTGCCTGTCTTTCATATGGTGTCATTACATGGGTTCCTGAACAAAACCAGCTCTAGAGCTGGAGCAGGGTGGCTGCATCAGCCCTGTAGCTCTAATTGCTCTGATCATTATGGCTTCACAGGGGCAAATCCATGGGCACATAGGATTGTACTTTTTGAGGGCTCCAACTAGCATTTATGAGCTTTTCTGCTCAGGGGTACCAGCCTGCTCAGGTGAACCAATGCAAATTTACACAGTGAATAGTGTGAGATAATTCTGTTTTGACTTGGGTGCCCTGGATTAAGGATTAAAAATAAGTAGATGCATTTTTTTTAAACATTTTTTTAAAATCATTATATATTCAATTTATTAGATTAATGTTAATGAACAAACTGAAATTTAAGTGATGTGAAAAACAAACCCATGCTTTTCCCCAAATTACCACATCCGAAGTAAATGCAATAAAGGTTATGCAGAAAAAAAAAGATTAGGATCAATCTGACACATGAGAAACACTTTGTAAATCTGTTTGGTTTTGTAAACTAAAGAAGGAAGGAGGTTTTTTTGTACCAAACCATCTCCTGGGACCTCAGATTAGAATCCAAACTGAAAATGGGCAAGTGGGCAAGTATATCACTATTGTCTAAAAAAAAAATACAATCCTACTGGTCTTTCTTAATCAATAACTTTCTAGGAGTGGATGCTCATTGAAAAGTAATGTATTACTATAAACTCAATTATAATGACACACACAGGGTTCAGATGTTAATTGATCAGATGGTGCACTCAACCTTCAGGTGCTGAATTGACAGTAGTTCACTTTTTCAGGGGCAAGGTGAATTGCATTTTCATCTAAAGAAGCTTTAATCCGTAAATGTTCCTTTTACAGGGACACTTTCTGATAAAATATTTTACATTTTACTTTTATTCAAAGGAGAAACATACTTTAACAAACTAGCTACAAACACTGAATTAAATTTCTGGACTGCCATTTTTGATACATGCAGAGTAGCATATATTCAATTTTGCTTAAAATTATGATTATATATTTTCTTAACCTGAGCTGCAGTTTTCTCACTAGCAGTGTTTGTCATATTGTGTAAAACAGGTGTGGTTGAAGCAGTAGTACAAACCAGTTTGTAGCAGGTACCACTTTTTTTCGTTGTACCCATGCTTTGAATTCACTTTTTTAATCCTCTCCCACCTTAAATGTTGTGGAGGCAGGGAATTAATGTGGCTGAGTCAGGAATTATAAAATTAGGGTTATTTTGTTTTCTTGAAAACCCTGCCCCTAAGCTATATATAAAACTGATTTAGGTTTATTTACAGATTCTAATTCGATCAGGAATTCTTCAGAGGATGTTGTGGACAAATTTAGAGATTTAGGAAGTCAGGAAATGGAAAAGGCTAGGCTATAAACACAGCTATACCCCACTACCAATCAGGCTGAGCAGAGAATTGAGGGAACAGCAGACTTTACTCACAGACGTGAGGTAGGTATTTGGCAATGATCCCTTGCTGGATTCCTCTGTGACTTGGCTGCCTTCTGAGCTGCAAGCAATATCCAGTAGTCTGGATCCATGTGCCAGAAGTCCAAGGTGGGTGGAAAAGCCACCAAACTCAGAAATGTCTCTGGACATGGCTTCTACAAGACGGGGATTCGTGGAAGCGATGCTGCTTCTGCAGTGTCAGGGGAGAGCCAAACTGCTAGAGTCTCCCCAGTTCAGAATGGCAGCCAGGAAGTTGGCTGTGATATGGTCCAAGAGCAGCCGGGTCTGGGTGGCTCTGGCAGCTCTCTCAAATGGACCCCAGCACTTGCCAAGCTCGCAAGCTTGCACAGAATTGTGCAAAAGTGAGGAGAACCACCCAAAACCAGGGATGGTGTGAAACCGAGATCTGTGTAAAAAGGTAGGAGGCATCCAAAAGTGAGGATGGTCCAAACTGAGAATTATGTCACAGTAGGAACCTGTCCTGTCAGGAGCTCTGTCAAGGAGGGAACTCTTTCAAGATGGGAACCACCTCATGCCTTCTCCCTTGCTCTATTTATGCTTTTCTAGACAAAGTGTCTACTTTGTTGGAATGGTACAGCTATTGGAATTTGAAATACTGGAACGTAAGCCATGGACAGGCGAGAGTGCACAAGCTCAGAAGTGCTGAGTTAAGATAAAATAGAAGGTTGGAATGACCTTAGAGAATGGTGTAACAAATGTAAACAAATGTAAGTCTGGAGCCCGGGGTTTTCACCTATCTCTGCTGACAGACTGCTTAGACACAACATACATGTTGTTGAGAGAATATGAAGAATGTCTACGCTAATTAGTGTGTAATCCTAATGTAGTCCTAATGAAAATGTATGTAACCAATTAGAGTCTAACGTGATTTGTAACCCTGTTATGTAACCTCCTAATAGAAAGTATATAAACCCATGCTTGGGTGTAATAAACCAGAACTTAATTATGTTAAGCCTTCTCCCCATCTCTTCTTGTACCCATGGCCTGTGGCACCACTTGCCACAGAGAATTTAAGGTGCACAATTCCTTCTTGTTTTATATATTGTTTGTTCACAAATGACATTTGCTTTAGTTATTCCCCATGCAAAAAAATCCAAACTTGTTTTAAAATTAAATACACCTCTAACTTTAAGATGCTGTCATATTTTACTGGCATATAATGAGAGAAAAGAAAACTAGCACACAAAGTAACTAATCTAAGTAATTACACAAACTGCTCATTGGAAAGGAACCCTGCAAACACCTCTGTATATGACTGTGCCTATTTAAAATCCCCCACATAGAGGTTCAAGAGATTTACAAAATGGCAATTATATTCACAACTTAGTAGACAGTACAGTTTTTTTTTTTCAAAACTGACTTGTTAGGTGGCTTTTTGAGAACAAATTCATTCATTACCTAATGTATAATACAATAAATAACTCATCTCAGTTAGATATGTGAATTCTTTCTATTGATTTGCATAATATAATGTACACACCCCACAGGTTAATATATGTGCCTTATTATAGCTACACATAGAGCAAGAACTTTGGCTATCTTCATGCCTTTCCTTGGGGGCCACTGCTTCCAAGGTATCAAGCACTGCAAGTACCCGTTTGTCTCTAATTCCACAAGAATTGACTGACAGTTTGCAGAAAACAAACACTTTTCAGACCATAAGTGACTATTAGACCTCTGGTCACTTCTTTTTACTCCTAGGTAAGTTTCTGAAAATATCAGTTAAATCAAATTGCCTTCAGAAAAAGAGCAGATGAATCTTCTGAATGACAGATACCCCTTATGAAAACCAATTACTTAATTTCTTCATGTTGGATGGTCATTAAAAGTTAGAATTGAGAAACAAATATCAAAGCTCTAAAGAGCTTTTGATGCATGCTCACCATTGTTTGCTTTTCACAGCCTGTAATCTAATTCTTCTCACCAAAATATCCCAGCTAGGCTCAAACTAGCACACACAAGATCTCCATGTTTCCTAAGAACACTTAGGAACTGTCAGTTTGTCAATCAGAGTCTGTGCAGGAATTCACATTTCATAAAGGAAAATCCAGAAACAAAACCCTGGGAATTGCACCTGTGGAGAGAGAGCAGAGTGAGGAGTATGACTGAGACAAGCACTCAAACATCACTTGAGGATACCATGGTTGAGGTCGGAACCCAAACAGCAACCAAAGTGATTGTCCTGTAGTGAAAAAGAAGCAGACAATGCTGGATGAGTCTTTGGGCAAGCTGGTCTAGTGGGAGGTCTCTCTACCCGTGGCAGGGATTTTGGAACTAGATGATTTTCAAAGTCACTTCCAATTCAAGTCATTCTATAATTATTAATAACATATGTAGAAATATGTATTTCATTAGACGACCTAACTAAGCAAGAATTCAATAATTGTTGGTTAGATACATACTTGATAAACTTCTCTCCATTTGCCCTTTAATACATATGCAATAATTGCTTACTTCAAAGTATCTGAGTATACTAATAAAAATTAATAACTTCTTCACAATTCTACAAGACAATTAGTGGAAACAGCTGCTTTGGCTATTGAGATCAGTTCCAGTCTAATGATAACTGTGATTACCGATTTACATTTTAATTTATAGAGCTTGTATTATTAGCACAACATAGAGAATTGTTTTCATGTGATTTTATGTGCAACAGTAATTCATCATTTAGTAATCAACTCAGTGTTGTCCGCAGCACAAAGTGGACATAAACATAATAGATATTCAGAAGCAGTGTGGGCTGGAAATCCGGAGACTCAAAGAGGCCTCTTCAGAGCAAATACTCTACATAATCGTTGCTATAAAGCACAAAGAAATTATCAGCCACTGTAAAAAAACAAAATCAACATCATGGAGACTAAGTGTTACTTAGAGCTGTACTTTGGATATTCAGATTGATAATCCAGTGTAAATGTAGTGTGGTGGGTTTTAAGCAGAACGTAGTGCATATGATTCTCTCGAAGGAAGTAAAATGGAGTTATATTTTGTGCACACCTAGATCTTGGACAGTTTGGTTATTAAGATACAGGATTTTTGCCACTTGGAAAAGTGGCAGGAATTGAGGGTAAGCCAATGAATCTGTCAGGAGGAGTGTATCTTCTTCTAATGAAAAAACTAAAAGCAGTGAGAAACTCGGAGAAATTAAGCCTGTAAATTGGAACTGACCCACAAAAATTTACATTTATGGGATTTGTGTTTGTAAACAATGAGACACAATTTGAGAGAAAAAAGCACTAGCCATGCAAAAACAGGGTATTTGCAGCTTTGTACTGTTGTCAAATAAACATTAATAAAAAGTTCAAATGTTTCTAGCATTCTACCCTCTTAACAACAAGGTAACACATATTAGACATTAGTAGCTAGATATTACCCAAAGGTTAATTAACTTGCACTTGTACAATACACTCATAAACATAAAAATGAAACTGTTTCATTTAGAAATTGTGTTTAGAAAAAGCGGGGGAGTTTTGTTTTAGTGAGGTGCATAAACTGTTTTGGGTGTCTCAAGGATAAGAACACAGCTCTGTGCCTAGAGGGATATTCAGAATCTCTGCCTATTTAAACCTTTGGGCAACAGTGATGAAATCATTCACTCTGAGGAGCAGCAGCAAGTGAAAGAGGTAGTCCTAACATCAGGACAAAGCAGAAGACTTTGATTCCTTTTAAAGAGAAATTTTGTCAAAGTCTGTTGGGGAAATATTGCCATTTTTCCACCTTGTAAGCAAGATGACACAAAGAACGAACACAGAAGAGTGTCCAATCTTGATGCCCCTGCATAATAATTATTGCACCTTTAGATGTCTGACTGCATAGCACAAAATACATACTCTGTAATTCTTGCATAATACAGTAAATCAATGTGATGAAGATAAGTGCTGGGTAGGAATCTTTTTTAATGCAATTAGCATATAGTGGGAATATGCAGTAAAATTACTATGCCCTAAAGCAGGCAATCCCTTGTAAGAAAGAGAAGAAATTAAAAGCACACTGGAAAAACAATTTTGCTCCACCAGTTTGTAACAAGAAGTTTGGCTTACTTAAGAGACTGCATCTGAGGAAATAGACTAAAAGCCTGAACTGGCTTGGTCAGCAGGAGGAATACTGAAAAAAACTTAAAAAGGGAAAATGTGTAAAAACCTACAGCAAAATATTAGCCAACTGTAAACAGATAAAACCAACAGTGCTAATCTCTGAACATTTTGGACAAACTCAAGTGATGCAGTCAGTTCATATTGATAAATTACCACTTTATATAGCTAAGGGGAAAAAACAATTACATTTCTCTCTGAAGATAAGCAACTTTAATCATGAAAGAGCTCTGTTGAGGCTTCCCTTTGATTCAGCAGAAGGTATTCTTACTCATCAGAATCATATATTTTGGTGTACTTTTTCTTAATGGGGTTTGGCTGTGAATCTTAACAATATTTGTACATATTAGAACCAAGAGATGTAAATCCAGTGCAAGCAGAAAATTATGTGCAGAGCTCTAATGAAATGGTGGTGAAAGAGGTGGTCAACACCCCATCCCTGGAGGTGTTTAAGGCCAGGCTGGATGGGGCTCTGGCCAGCCTGATCTAGGGTAGGGTGTCCTTGCCTCTGGCAGGGGAGTTGGAACTAGATGATCCTTGTGGTCTCTTCCAACCTTGACGGATGCTATGATTCTATAAGATAAAACTGAATTCAGAATGTCTGTTTCTAGTCTGGAAAGTCAGATGACTAGACTCAGCTGACTATTGATAGAAAAGCTGTAGAGTCACAGTGACTGCAACTCAAACTTTGTGAAGGATTTTTTGGTTTGTTTATACAGCACAGACCACCCTCTTGAAAGACTTTTCCACAAGTTAAAATGTCTCTATGACTTTGAATTTTAAATCCAAACATAAAAACAGTGTAAAATTTTTGTACTTGAGTCTTGTCAACATACCCCTGATCTGGAGGGGCACAAGCCCAAAGCCATGCCCTGGCTTGCCCAAGCATGCTCTGGGGTCAGTGACCTGGGTTTCAACTAAGTATGTGTTGCATGCGAGGTACTTGTGCCCTGACCCTTATAACACATCCACAAACTGTATGTGTGTCTGGCCATGTTCAGATAAATCTGATTCTGTAGACTGAAGTATCAGATTTCTATCTCTTTTATCGCTGGCCTCTCATTGTCTTCAGGTCTGTATTCATACTGGCCATGATGGTGAGAAACTTGCTCTTTTTTAGCCTGGAGAATCACAGAATAACAGAATCACGGAACTTTAGAGATTGGAAGGGACCTCCAGAGATCATCAAGTCCAACCTCCCTGCCAAGGCAGGATCACCTAGGATAGTTGACTCAGTAACACATCCAGGTGGGTCTTGAAAGCCTCCAGAGAAGGAGACTCCACAACCTCTCTGGGAAGCATGTTCCAGTGTTCTGTCACCCTCACTGTAAAAAGTTTCTTCTCATGTACAGATAAAATCTTCTATGATTCAATTTGTAGGCATTGCTCATTATCTTATTGCTGCTGATCACTGAAAAGAGATTGACCCCATCTATTCGACACCCTCCCTCAGGTATTTGTATACATTGATCAGATTTCCTCTCAGTCTTCTCCAGACTAAACAGCCCCAGATTTTTCAGTGTCTCTTCATAGGGGAGATGCTCAAACCCCTAGTCATCTTTGTGGCTCTCCAATGGACTCTTTTCAGCAGATCCCTGTCTCTCTTATACTGGGGAACCCAAAACTGGACACAGTATTCCAAGTGTAGTCTCAGAAGGGCAGAATGAAGAGAAGAACCTCCCTGGACCTGCTGGACACACTTTTCTTGATGCATCCTAGGATGCCATTGGCTCTCTTGGCAACAAGAGATGCTGCCAAGGTTGCAGATGAAATAACCTCTTCATAGCAGAAGAACTACAAGGCTGAAAAATCAAGAGCTGCTCCAAGCTGCTAGAAACCACAGACAAATGGCAAGCAACCCCAATCACCAAAGACAGCCCAAGCCACAGCCTGTTGGTCAGCCTCTCCAGCTGCTTGCAATGTGCAGAAGGGGCACATCACAGAGAGATGCAAAGCCAGAGGCCCAGCAGTCCCAGCATAGCACTCTGCATGGTGAAGCTGCCATCTTTGCTGCAGGACATGGATTCAAACATGCACCCCATCTCTGGAATTATAATTGCAGCATCCAGAAAGATACCAGCCACAAGCAGCAAATTTGATTTTACAGGCATCTGTTAAAAAGATCCTGTTGACATAGCTGCTTCCTACAGTACTCTTGTGGGTAAAGCAGGCATTTAAGCCATGTAACTCCTTCTGGTTTGAATAGTTATTTGCACTTTCTGGATTTTCCTAAATTGTTACATATTCCTATGTGTCTGCACCCTTTCCACCACTGAATTCTACAAATCTGTAAACTGTCTTTATTAATATTTTTGTGGGTATTTTGGGTTAATAAATTATTTGTTATTAACCATTATGCCAATTATTAAATATTATGGAGCATATCTCCTGTGAGGAGAGACTGAGGAAGCTGGGGCTCTTCAGCCTGGAGAAGAGGAGACTGAAGGGTGATCACATTGATGTTTATAAATATGTAAAGGGTGAGTGCTAGGAGGATGGAGCCAGGCCCTTCTTGGTGATGCCCGATGACAGGACAAGGGGCAATGGGTGGAAGTTAAGGCATAGGAAGTTCTCTATGAGTGTGACAAAACACTGAAACAGGCTGCCCAGGGGGGTTGTGGATTCTCCCTCTTTGTTGATACTCAAAACCCATATGGACATATTCCTGTGTGATCTGGTATAGGTGATCCTGCTCTGGCAGGAGGGTTAGACTGGATGATCTTTTCAGGTCCCTTCCAGCCCCTGACATTCTGTGATTCTGTAGTTAATAATTCTATCTCAACCCCAGGTACCAATAGTATTCATCCAGTAAATTAAAATCACAAATATAGGAATTGACTGAAACATTGCATGGACCAATTTGCTCTATGTATTTTTGTTTCTGAGCTGAATAAAGGGCTATACGAAATGGTGTAACTTTTTTGGGTGTTGCCTTGGATTTGTTGACTGGGACTAGGTGTCAAGAGAGAGAGGACAAACTCTTCTCTGTTGCACCCTGTGATAGGACAAGGGGTAATGGCTATAAATTACAGCACTGGAAGGTCCACATAAAAAGGAGGAAGAACTTCTTTACTGTAAGGGTCACAGAGCACTGGAATAGGCTGCCCAGAGAGGTTGTGGAGTCTCTTTCTCTGGAGACTTTCAAGACCTGTCTGGATGTGTTCCTGTGTGACCTATACTAAATTCTGTGGTCCTGCTCTGGTAGGGGGTTTGGACTGGGTGATCTATGGAGGTCATTTCCAACCTCTCAGTACCAAGGTCCCACATTTTACCCATACTTTGCACTCTATAATGAAAAGAGTAGGGCAACTGCTGTATCACTTTGGCAGCAGAGTACTGCAAAACCGAACATAAAATCCTTGTATTTATTATTTGGCTTTGCTGATCAAGATTATGTATGTTGTATTTGTGCACGTAAATGATTCTGTCAGACAAAACCACAAAATCTTCCTCAAATTAGAGAATTATTTGAGTACAAATTATGGAAAGAATTCATCTAGGCCTCCAGTCTGTTAAATATTCATTCTTTATCAAAAAAACATTACTTTAAAGTATATGTAGTTAGACACACCTGTGAGTAAGGGGAAACCAATCATGATTTAATTGCTGCTTCTTTGAAATCGTGGAAAAGTCAAGTGCCCACTGCAAAATGCAGGAATGTCTTTCACTCACCCCCGGAACTTGGATAGTGCACTTGCCAGATCTAAATTCCTCAGTTTTTAAAAGAGAACTGTTTTGTTTGTTTATTTTTTGTCTGGGTTTTTTTTGCTTGTTTATTGGTTTGTTCTTGTATTTGTTCTGTTTTGCTTTGGTTTTGTTCATTTGTTTGTAAAGAAAGGTAGAACTGCTTCTGGATTGGGTTGGGTTGGCCACAGATTACAGTCAAGCACCCACTCAGTCATTCACTCATGCCAGGACTTCCAGGACATCCAGAAATCATCTACTTCCACTCTACTAAAGCAAATTCACCTAGGTCAGACCAGGTTGCAGAGGAACACATCCAAGCAGATTTTTTAAATCTATAGAAACGGAGATTACAGACTTCCTAGGCAGCCTGCTTCAGTGCTCTTTCACTCTCAAAATGGAGATGCTTCACATAAGGTCAAGCATTCTAATTTGTACCCATTGGCCTTTATCATTGGGCACCACTGAAAAGAGCCCAGACCTATCCTCTTGACCTCCACCCCATAGATAGTTATAGCATTTACAAGATCCCCTCTCAGTCTTCTCTTTTGCAGGCTGAAGACCTCCAGGTCTCTCACTCTCTCCACATAAGAGAGACGCTTTATTTTCCTAATTGCCTTTGTGGGCCTGTGCTGGACTCTCTCTGTTTCACCCTTCAAGTGGGTAACCCAGAGCTGGAGACAGTACTCCAGGTTTGGCTTTATCAGGGCAAAGAAAATGTGAAGAAGAAACTCCACACTCTTCTTAATGCACCCCAGAATACCATTTGCCTTCTTGGTCACAAGGGCACTTTGCTGGCTCATGGTGAACTTGTTATCAATCAGGGGTCCTGCGTCCTTCTCCGCAGGCCTGCTTTTTCTCAGGTCAACTTCTAGCCTGTAGAAGTACCTGGTGTTCTTCTTCCCCAGGTGAAGGACTCTACACTTGCCCTTGTTTAACTTCATGAGGTTGCCCTCTTTCCAGCTCTCCAGCCTGTCCAAGTCTTGTTGAATGGCAACACAGTCTTCTGATGTGTCAGCCACTCCTCCCAGTTTAGTATCATCATCGAAGTCACTGACAGCACACTTTATCTTTGATAAAGATATTGAACAAGTTGGGACCCAGCACTAATTGCTGGAGAACTCTATAAGCTTCAGGTCTCCAGGTGGACACTGCACTGTTGATGACAACCTTCTGTCCACTATCACTCAGGTAGTTCTCCATCAATCTCATTGTCCAGTCATCTAACCCACACGTCTAACCCACAGTGTCAAAAGCTTATCTATGAGGATGTGGTGGGTGACAGTGACAAAAGTCTTACCAATGAAGCAGACAACATCCACTGCTCTGCTCTCTACACAGATAGTGAAGCCATCTTTTAAGGCTATTGTATTCAAGCATGATTTCCCCCTTTTGAATGCATGCTAACTATTCTTGATAATCTTTTCCTCCCCATTCATACAGATGACTTCCAGAATGAGCAGTTCCATCGCATTTCCAGTGACAGAGGTGAAGCTAACTAGTTTGTAGTTCCCTAGGTCTTCCTTTTTGCTCTTTTTGAAGAAAGAATTGACATTGGCTTTCCTCTGTTCACTTCTGCATGCCATAAAAATACAGAATTCCTGATATTCAGCATTTCATTAGTAACAAAAGGCTCAGAAGTGTTCTCTGGTGAGTCCATTGCAGAGCTACTAGTGTGCAACTCAGGGCAGTCCCTGGCTGCTTCCAAAGGCTGTCCCAGCAATGTCTCCGACCCAAACTTTGCCTAATATACATATTCCTTTCTATCTTTTGGATAAATTACTTATTTTAATCCTTTGAGATGTACACTTGTTTTTCCTTTCTTCTCTGATTTGTACTTAAATAAATAATTCTTTGTTTATAAATCATCTTGATGTCTACTAAAATATGCAGTAAACAATGTAAATATATACCAAATGGTGCAATTAGCCAACTAAAAACTGTTGATTTCAGTGAATGTTTGCTGTTTAAATTTTAATATTGTTAAATATTTACAATTAAACGATTTTAAAAGTGATTATCACACAGATAAATTATGCATAATTGGTATTAAAGTAACGAAAGTAAAAATGCTAATGCTGTAAATATCATCTTTCGTGTTACAACATACATTTTTATAGAGACCACTGAGCAATCACAAGCAGCAACAGTACACTATTCTGCCTCATTCAGGTTTGAAATTATTTGTGGTAACTTCACTGCAGAACATATTTTTCCCTGTCTCTCCTGAAAAGGAAAATATTCCTGTCATGAAATGTATGGTGAAGGGTGTAAGGTATGCAGATATAAAATATGCACAAAAAAATATGTACTCTGTTTTGTGGGGGGTTGTTTGTTTGTTTGTTTTCAATAAGAAAGAGTGTGTTTGTAGAATAATGTTCAGAAAATAGAGCATGAGCAGTTTTCACATAGAAGAATGGTGGATTTAGGCTTTTCATCTTTTTTCTCTGATGGCCCAAATGTCAAAAACAGTCATCTCAATTTCTTAGTAAGTTAATCCATCTCTCATAATAGGTCAAAGGAAAAACAAAACCAAACAAAAACTCCGCAAACAAGCAAACAAAAAAATAACTAAAGATCTGAGAGCTTAAATTGAAAAAAAAA
>WAAF01006233.1:34173-44706 GCA_013400475.1 Tricholaema leucomelas | reverse complement strand
CTCATCTTCAGCCTACTATCCACCAGTACCCCCAGGTCCCTTTCCTCCCGGCTGCTCTCCAGCCACTCTGTCCCCAGCCTGTAGCGCTGCATGGGGTTGTTGTGGCCAAAGTGCAGAACCCTGCACTTGGCCTTGTTAAATTTCATCCCATTGGCCTCTGCCCACCCATCCAGCCTGTCCAGGTCCCTCTGCAGGGCTCTCCTACCTTCCAACAGATCAACAGCTGATCCTAGCTTGGTGTCATCTGCAAACTTAATGATGCTGGACTCAATCCCCCTGGTCCAGATCATCCATAAAGATGTTGAACAGGACCGGGCCCAGCACTGATCCCTGGGGAGCACCACTAGTGCCAGCTGCCAACTGGATGTGGCACCATTCACCACAACTCTCTGGGCTCGGCCTTCCAGCCAGTTCCTGACCTAGCACAGAGTGAATCTGTCCAAGCCATGAGCTGCCAGTTTAGCATTGGCCACCTTCCAGTCTGCAGAATGTCAGGCCTAGAATTTTCTGCTAAGAGTTCTCCTAAGGAAGTATAATTTATTCTGAAAGTATTCTCAAACTCCTTTTTTTCCCCCACCTAAATGTTAACATATAATATCTGCCTCAATAAAGAACAATAATCATCTGCCTTCATCTCCTGGATCAAAATATCTCTCAGGGTAATTTCATAATGCTTGAGAAAGTCATCAGAATCCTGACCATTTACTAAAAAGTTGGCCTTTCTGTTCTTTCTTTTCATTATTTTATGATATACATCATTCCATGTACATCATTAGCAAGATAGAGTAGTATGTTCTTTGTCAGATTAAATTAATAGTATCTTTACAGACACTGCCTTTTTAAATTTGCATTTTTTAGATTTAATTTAAATTTAAAAATTGTGATCTAAGTTTATTGGTCAAATCTCTAAGGCTGTATTTCTCCTCTTCTTCCTCTTGTGTACCAGAGGTCTCCCCTCTGAAATCCTCTCTTGAATCAGTCTCTGTCCAATAATTTGTCTTAGATTTAGCTTTGGCTGGAGCTAAAAGGCTTTGGAAGTTCCTTCTAGCGGGTCTGAATCTCTGATGGTCTGACCTGCTGCCTGTGACTTTGAATCTGGTTTAGGGTTATAAGATGTTCCCTGAGGATTTGAACTAGGTGAAGAAACAGCAGAGACTTGAACAGCTAGACCTGTTCTTTGGCTGCTTGACATATTATTGTCAACAACTGAGACTTTGGCAGTTGTCCCAGAACCTGTGGAAGTGCAGCAGTGGACATGGTGGCCCCTACTCGCTCTCTCCCCAAACAGAAATCATTTTGATTGTCTCCAGGCCTTATCTCTAACTCTGTTTGTGAGGAAACCTGCTTCTTTCATTTTCTTAAAGCAGCTACATTTAAATTTCTCATGCACAATGCTAGCGTTAGTGCTAAACCCAGAATTATTAGGGCTAAGATCATACGTGATAAATATAACACTGTATTACATGTGTAAAACTTCCACAGGGATTTGGCAGGTCAGTTTTAGGCAGAATTACCCTCATCAGAGAATATTTTTCAACTGTTGTAATATTTCCTGACTTGTTATAAACGGGGCTTTTGTTATAACCGCTTGTTATAAACAGTTTTAGTAATAGTAAAGCCTACCCAGCTGAGAAGATACTCTCCGAAATCCAAAAACATTCCTTTAATTGTTTTTACAGTAAATCAAACAGGAGGGAACCAAGCTTCACAACAATATAATGATGGAGCCAAAAGGGGAAAATTGGCCAGGCCACCACCCAAATTAAACAAAATAGCTTCATTTTAACTTCCAGACTTAATTCGCAATCAATCCAATATAAGTTGCCCCACTTGGAAGTGCCAAAATAAAGATGTGATGGTTTGGGTGCTACACACTCCCCCACTCCCCCACTCCTACGAAATCACCCAGACTAGACTCAGCTGAACTAGAAGTTATGGAGTGAATCTTTGTATTTACGGCTAAGCACAATATATAAATACATATTAACAATATATACAGCTATATATAGAAATATACAGGCTAGAAAGTAATACAGAAATACAACACCCCTCCCAGAAATCAGAATTCACAAGAAGGTCTCCCAACCACCCTTCAACCCTCTTTCCATCCCTCCACCTTATCCCAGAGTTTGCCTCACATGCAAGGTGAGGTTGGAGGGTCAGCATGGGGGGTTAGAAAGCAGAAGGATTAGTTACACAGAAAGCAGTCCAGGGAGAAATTACACGCTCCCAGAGACACACACTGACTGTCTTATCTGTGTTTTGTGTTCTTGTTTTTATACATCTCAGCAAGCCTATGACTGAAGTAGACATCACCACTGTTTCCTTTTCACAGCCTATAATCTAATTCTTCTCACTAAAATATTCCAGTTAGTCTCAAACTAGGAAATGTGTTTACATGGAACTCCAGAGACAATTGAACCAGACAACGGAACTCATTTTATGAACAATCTTATAAGAAACTGGGCCAAAGAGCACGCTATTGAGTGGATCTACCACATACCCTACTATGCACCATCTTCAGGAAAGATTGAATGCTGCAATGGTTTGCTGAAAACCACCCTAAAAGCTATGGGGGGTGTGGAACTTTCAAAAACTGGGACACTACCCCTTTTAAAAATGTGCACAACCTGTCCATACTTCCAGTTACCAGGGGTTTCACCTGATTGCCAGAACTTTTCAGATATCATGGTGAGATGCTTGGCAACTATGTCAGCCAATGCCCTCAGGACTCTGGGCTGCATCTTATCAGGTTTCATAGTCATATATGTTTGAGTTTCTCAACTGGACATGAATCTGATCATGCCTTACAGTAGAAGAAGCTGTGCTTCTCTGGTTCCCGTTAAATGGTCCATTGACCCAAAAGGTGTGGGAAGAGAGTTTTGTAATTGTGTTCATTGTGGAGACTACGCTTTCTTTGTTCTTCATTTTCTGATTGACATACCTACAGAAGCCCCTAGTGCTCCTTGCATCCTTTTTCACGTTCAGCTCTAGCTGTGAATTGGCCTTCCTGACCACATCCCTACACAACCAAGCAGAGTCCCTATGCTTCTCCCAGGATATCTGTGCCTGTGCAGCTCACTTAGAGAAGTAGAGTGCTAATATTAAATACAACAAACCTCATCATACTCCTTTAAATAAAACTCATAACAGGACTTGGCTTTGAAATTATTGTCAACTGAAAAACAAAAGTAAAAATTTTCCATAGGATACATTTGAGCTTAGACTCTAATATTTCTGTTGTTCTTGTGATAGCAAACAACTGGAATATGTTTTTATTAAAGAAGGTTTCTTTATGAATGATTTTGTTGCTGAAGTTCATTGTGAATGACAAATTTAATCAGACGAAGTGAAATGCATTAAATTCAAACAATGCAGCACATTTTGCTTAATTTAAATTGTTGGATAGCATTAGTTGTTTTTGTTTGTCTTTGAAAAAAGGTTCAGTCAAGAAATGACAAGTAAGTTGGCTGTACTAGATTCTCTGAAATAATAGAGGTGGCCAGAGGTGCACAGGGTTATTCCTTTTATTGAGTTGTGAAATTGCTTGAAATCTACTCCATGAGTCATCAGAGCTAAGACAAGTTATCGGTTTTTCACCTTGTCTGAAATTTACAAGTATAAATTAAAAAGATAGGAGTATATGACTGTTTGCAGGGTTACAAGCTGCTGCACATCAAAACATGAGATAACAGTACAAGCATGTCTCATTTCCAACCTCTTTCTTCCTTCAGCTGTGTCATGACTATTTCTGAGTTTAAAAGCATTTCAGGCTATTAGTTTATTAAGGTTATCTTTTATCTATGGCAATAGCAGTGACACCTCCCTATGAAAACTCCCATGGCAGACTGGTGAAGTTCCTGCTGACTGGAAAAGGGCGAACATAACACCTATCTTCAAGAAAGGGAAAAAGGATGACCCTGGAAACTACAGACCAGTCAGTCTCACTTCTGTGCCTGGAAAGATCATGGAGCAGATCCTCCTGAAGGCTCTGCAAAAGCAAATGGAAAACCAGGCAGAGCTGACTGGTGGCAACCAGCATGGCTTCACTAAGGGCAAATCATGCCTGACAAATTTGGTGGCTTTTTATGATGTAGTCACAGCTGCAATGGACAGGGGAAGGGCAACTGACGTCGTCTACCTAGACCTGAGTAAGGCATTCGACTCTGTCCCACATGACATCCTGGTCACCAAACTGGAAAAGCACAGACTGGATGGGTGGAGCACTCACTGGATAAGGAATTGGCTGGATGGTCGCATGCAGAGAGTGGTGATCAATGGCACAATGTCCACCTGGCGACCGGTGACAAGTGGTGTTCCTCAGGGGTCAGTGCTGGGACCAGTGCTCTTTAACATCTTTGTCAGTGATATGGACAGAGGAATTGAGTGCACCCTCAGCAAGTTTGCAGATGACACCAAGCTGTGTGGCACAGCTGACTTGCTGGAGGGCAGGGATGCCATCCAGAGGGACCTGGACAGGCTGGAGAGGTGGGCCCAGGCCAACCTCATGACGTTTAACAAGGCCAAGTGTAAGGTCCTGCACCTGGGTCGGTGCAATCCCAGGCACAGATACAGGCTGGGTGATGAATGGCTGGAGAGCAGCCCTGAGGAGAAGGACCTGGGGGTCTGGGTCGACGAGAAGCTCAACATGAGCCGGCAGTGTGCACATGCAGCCCAGACAGCCAACCGAGTGCTGGGCTGCATCAAGAGAAGTGTGGCCAGCAGGGCAAGGGAGGTGATTCTCCCCCTTTACTCTGCTCTCGTCAGACCCCACCTGGAGTACTGTGTGCAGTTCTGGAGCCCCCAATACAAGAAGGACATGGAACTGCTGGAGCGGGTCCAAAGGAGAGCCACGAAGATGATCAGAGGGCTGGAGCACCTCTGCTATGAGGACAGGCTGAGAGAGTTGGGGCTCTTCAGCCTGGAGAGGAGAAGGCTTCGAGGAGACCTTATAGTGGCCTTCCAGTATTTGAAGGGAGCCTACAGGAAAGCTGGGGAGGGACTATTTACACGGTCTAGTAATGTTAGGACGAGGGGGAATGGGTTTAAGCTGGAAGAGGGGAGATTTAGACTGGATGTTAGGAGGAAGTTCTTTACAGTGAGGGTGGTAAGGCACTGGAACGGGTTGCCCAGGGAGGTTGTGGATGCTTCCTCCCTGGAGGTGTTTAAGGTCAGGCTGGATGAGGCCTTGGGCAAGCTGCTCTAGTGGGAGGTGTCCCTGCCTGTGGCAGGGGGTTGGAGCTGGATGATCCTTGAGGTCCCTTCCAACCTAAACCATTCTATGATTCTATGAAAACCTACCTGAGCATCTCATGCTGAATGTGAAAGCTGTGTGAAGTGAGGCCTTGGAACTAAAGTGGAAGGCACACAATCAGGATTCTGCATTTGAGGTCTTAATGCATCTTAAATGGTAAATCTGGGTTCATTCAGCAAAATTACAACAAAAATATCTCTGAGCTCATGTATTCTTTACTGTTTTTTTTTTAAGTCTGTAGGTAAGAGAAAACAAATGAGATTTCTGAAACTAATATATTTTGTACTGATCTGTATCATGAAACAGTAGCAACCACTTGATATAGGTTTGTCTTCTACTTCTTAAACCAAACCAATTAAATGCTATTCTGCTTGACAGTGAAAGTCTGTGAAACATAAGCTTGTAAGCCACACTGATGCTTCTAGCCGTTGAGATATTAAATGTTTTTTTGCACGTACATAGCAATTAATTATTACTATATATATATATATATATGCATGTATTTCTGTGCAAAACCAAAACTTTGATTAGCTGGTCTGTGGCTTGCATTTCTTATTTTTTTATTTTAAACATTGTGTATGCTGATGTTTTTTGTCTGTTGGGTGCATATTGGAAAAAAATCCCAATATTGTCTTCATCTAGTGGAACACTAAATGTGGGCTTTAAACTGAAAGGCTCAGAGGACAGGGTTTGGGATGTTCAGGCAATACTCATACCATCCCATCTAAACAGAGAATAAGC
The DNA here is from genome assembly GCA_013400475.1 of Tricholaema leucomelas. Lineage (NCBI taxonomy): Eukaryota > Metazoa > Chordata > Aves > Piciformes > Lybiidae > Tricholaema lacrymosa > Tricholaema leucomelas. The sequence continues at coordinate 38,711 of WAAF01006233.1, read as the reverse complement.
CAAGCCAACCAGGCCAGCATCAGATGTTCCTGAGCTGCTTTTCAAGAGGAGAGCTAGAAAGTCAACTACCTGAAGGGTTTGTGCGTCTATGGTGCATCCTCTTGCAACTTTCCAGGGAAACTTTACTTAGATACCCCTCTGAAATGCTGCTATATCAAAACACACAGAATGAGGAATAAACATGAAGAATCAAGGGTGTGGGTGGGCCTGCAGGGCCATAATCTCACTGCAGTTACAGACACAGGGTGGGGTGGCACATAGAACTGGAATATTGTCATGGATGGCTACATGCTATTTAAGAAAGACAGACCAGAACAGTGGGGTGTTGGAATTGCTTATTATGTGAGAGAGAAGCTGGAATGTATTAAGCCTTTCCTAACATATTGACCTCTTCCTAAGGGAGAAGATAAAAATAATTTAAAAGTGTGTGGGTAAGAATGAAAGGACAGGCTAATATGGGTGACATTGTAGAGTATGCTTACTATAGGCCACCTGATCAAGAAAAGGGAGTTGACACTTTCTACAGAAAACTTAAAATAGCCTCACAACCACATACCATGATTATCATTGAGGATTTCAGCTACCTTGATACTTGCTGGAAAGACAACACAGCAAGGTGCAGAAAATCCAGGAGGTTCCTGCAGTGATTACTTTTTGACACAGGTGGTGGACAACCCTACACAGAGAGGCATGCTGCTGGGCCTTGTGCTAATGAACAGAGAAGGTTAGAGACAGCCTTTGCTGCAATGACCATGAAATGCTGAAGTCTGCAATTATTCAAGGAAGTTACAGACTAGTAAGTAGGATTGCAACCCTCAGGAGAGCCGCTTTTACCTCTTCAGAAGCTCTTTGAGAAGCCCATGGGTTAGAGCTTCAGACAGCAGCAGGGCAGAAGAGAGATGGCTTCACATTCAAGAAGGACCTTCTCCAAGCTCAATATTGGTACATTCCCATGAATAAGAAATAAAGTAAGGGAGGCAAGAGACTGGCATAGGTGAGCAAGGAACTTCTGGAAGAATTGAAATGAAGAAAACGGTTCACATCATGTGGACAAAATGGATTGTCCACTTGGGAGGAATATAAAAATGTTGCCAGAGTATGCAGAGATGTGAAAAGAAAAGGTAAGGCTCTCTTATAATTAAACCTGGCAAAGGATATAAAAGATAACAAGAAGGGCTTCTTCTTCCTCATCAGGAAAAAGAACACTAGGCAAAATGTGGACTAGCTGCTGAATAAGGTGGGTGCCCTGGTTACAGAGAGAGGACACAGAGAAGGCAGAATTAGCAAATGCCTTCTTTGCTTCAGTTTTACTTCTAAGGTTGGCCTTCAGAAATCTGAGTCTCTGGAGGTAAGAGAATGTCTGAAAGAAAGAAGACTCTCCATTAGGTGAGGAGAAATGGGTTAGATATTGTCTAGACAATCTGGACATCCACAAATCCATGGGTTAGATGGAATGCAACCATGAGTGCGGAAGAAGCAAGCTAAGGTTATTGCTAAGACACTCTTCGTCACCTTTGAAACCTTGTGGAGAATGAGAGAAGTGCCTGAGGACTGAAGAAAAGACAATGTCACTCCAGTGTTCAGAAAGAGCCCCACCTTCATCTCTGGAAGCAGGATGGACCTCCTCATTCTGTAGGTCATCTCTAAGCACACAGAGGAAAATAAGATGAACAGAAATAGTCTGGATGGATTCAAAGGGAGGAATTCACTCTTGACCAGTCTGATAGACTTCTATGATGATTTTGCCATCTGAGTAGGTGAGGCAGAGCAGAGGATGTTATGCATTATTGAGTGTGGCCAGCGGGTCAGTGGAGTTCCTCTTCTCTGTTTACTCTTCACTGATAAGGCAAAACCTGAAGTATTGTCTCCAGTTCTGGGTTACCCATCTAAAGAGTGACAAGGAACTACTGGAGAGAGTCCAGCACAGGGCCATAAAAACAGTGATGCAGTTGGAGCACTTCTCTTACAAGGAAAGGCTGGGAGACCTGGAGGTGTTTAGCCTGTAAAAGAGAAGACTGGGAGGGAATCTTGTAAATGCTTGTAGATATCTATAGCGTAAAGGTCACGAGGAAGGATCTGGGCTCTTTAAGGGGCAGTGAGTATGAACTAGAAAACAGAAGATTTCACTTGAACTTAAGGAGAAACTTCTTAATTTTGAGGGTGACAAAGCACTGCAGCAGGCTGCCCAAGGAGGCTGTGGAGTCTGTTTTTAGAGACTTTAAAAACCTGCCTGCATGTGTTCCTGTGCTGCTGGGTTGCTCAAAGGCTGTGCAGGAGATAGGAAAGACATGAGCTTATACCAGTATGATGCATAGAAGGTCAATCCGTTTATTGAAGCTAAGCGTGATCCTTATGTAGTGGATTGGGTACAGGCGTAAGTAATTCTGATAGGCTTTGCTAGCCACAACATTTTCGCTTCTTCCCAGGGCTGACCAGCCTGCCCCGCTTCATGACACCCTGGCACAGCTCAGCTACAAAATAGCAGCTAAACTTCTACCCAAGGCTGCTTCCCTGCAGCTGTACTTCTTATCAGAGTGACCCTAGTCTTATCCTGCCTGTTCTTCTCACTTCTCAGACTATTCAGTTCTGCTCAAACCCCGGCCGGCACTGTGCAACTTGTTCTGACCTAAGTGAATTTGCTTTAGTAGGGGAGTTGAAGTGGATGATTTCTGGAGGTCTTGAAAGTCTTGGAGTAAATAATGACTGAGTAGGTTCTTGACTATATGTCGTGGAGGGCCCATAGGCCTGAAATAGGCTTATACATGTTTACCTATCAAATGGACACAAAGGCCTGGCGCCATAAAGTCTGACCTGCCCAGGGCCCAGGTTGTGTAACGCTGTTTTGTAAGCCCACATGCCTAGTTTATGGCCTACTGGGTGCAAGGCCTGTGCTCTTCCCATATCTGGGGGAGCCAGGTCTGTGGACCCTTCCTAATTTGGTATGTTTTGGCTGATTGCCAAAAACTGATTGGATAATATCATGGCCAAAGGCCTATTAATCTCAGCCCACATCTGATAAATAGGAGAATACAGGTAAACAAGATGCTCTCCTCTCCCTGCTTGCTCGCTGGTAAACAAGATGGTCACCTCTCCCTGCTTGTTTGCTGCCTGCTGCTGCTGCCTTTTTTTGCTGCTGCTTTGGTTTGCTACCTGTTTGCCATGACACTTTGCATTGTGCGTAAGCAAGGACTTGCCTACAACTGGCAGCCCTGACTCTGCCTGATCGAGCCCGAAGATAGGTAACGACCCAGCAACAACCTAGCAGCGACTTTCGACATTGGGACTTGCCATCCCGCCGCTCCAGCCCACCGTGCCAGCCTGAGGACCAACTCCTTGCTATACACAGCACTCAATCGGACTGCTCCAGCCCGCAAACTTTAACCCTGCTTTGCCCAGGTAGCTGCTGACCACCCGATGACTTCCTGAGAGCCACGGAAGACCTCTCTCGTGTTCGTGGGCCTTCTCAGACGGCGTGCTCAATCTGGACTGCACAAGCAGCAAAGCCACATCGCATCATTAACACATGAAGGCCACCACCTGGCTTTCACTATATTTACTTTCCTGTTTATGCTTTTGGAGCGCAAATATTGAGACTTTTGACCAGTGAGTACCCTAACTCTCTTTACTCAAGTTGGTAAAAGTTTATGCTTAACCTTTCAGCAGCAGTTTGTGCTGCCAGTCTCGCTAGTTACAAACGTTTCTAAATATTTTTTTCCTAAATCATTTAATTTGAGCATATACAGACATTCTGCAAAAACAGTTCTACCAACCACGTCATAGAATTTGTGTGGGTTAGTTGTAAATAAGTTTGGGGAAGTTTTCTCTGTATATATTAATAAATTATAAAATAACCTTTACATCAGCCTCAGTGCATTTTACCCTAAACCCAGGTTCAAACCTAATCCCCTCCTTAACACTATAAGCTATGGCCAATCTAACACACCATGGAAGAAGTTCTGCTATAACTAAGACAAGTTATTTCCTTGACACACTGAAATAACTAAGACAAGTTTTTTCTTTGACACCTTAAGAATTTAGATCTCAAGGTGGGCATAAGACATTCCTTCTTTTATCAATGGAGATTCCACATTCTGCAGTTTCAAAGAAACAGGACTTTAGTCACAATGTGGTATCATCCTGTGACTCTGTGTGATTTTGTTAATAACACCATGCAAAATGGATATTTGAGCTCTCCAAACAATTAATTTCAAAATATACTTACTTTTTTTTTTTTTTTTCCTGATGCAGTGCCACAGCATGAAAGCAGAATTTAATTTGTTTTCTCAGCTGTCACTTTCTTACAAGAATAAGAATCCCTGTAATGATTCTGTTTTACATAAGAACAAAAATAAATTCAGGAAAGTCGTATTTAACTGAAAAATCATTATATAATTCATGCTATCAGACTATTCTTATACTATTAATTCCTTCTGAAAACTCACTTCTTCTAACCTACTTGCAAGAAAATACTAGTGGTAGTGAAAAAGAAGAAAACTTAAATTTTAAAAATTAATTTTTAAAAAATCACTGAGATAATG
>WAAF01006233.1:19115-34099 GCA_013400475.1 Tricholaema leucomelas | reverse complement strand
TATATAGATAGATAGATATAGATATATATATATGTGTGTGTATTATTAGTGCTACTCTGACTGGATTTTTGGTTGTCCAGTTGCTTGCTTTCCTCTTTCAATTGCAGTTAATAAATACTATATCCCTGTCAAGATACTCTGCCATCTTCATGGAAACTGGCTTGTTAGGACATGGTAGCGCAGCCATTTATGGTATGTATATGTTCTCTATTACTGTTGAATTAATCTTTCTTCCATATTATTTCCTTTTTTGTATTCATGCCACATTTAATTTCAGTTTATACTACTTCCCAGCTGGGGACTATATCTTGCCTCATTTCGCCTCATCTAATCTTGTTGCCAAGCCTACCCACTCTCTTACTGAAGAAGACTGAAAAATTGCCCAGAACAGAAAGTGAAACACTTGACATGAACAATAATCTTCGTAGCTAAAATCTAAATTACCTCAAAAGGAGATAAGCAGAATCTGTCCATACATCTCTCCTTATGACCTGACTCCATTCTGTCTCCATTTTGAATGAGTAAGTGGCAGTGTGTCCTGTGACTGGTGTGATTTAATGAGTTCGTTGGCTAACTACTGCATGTGGCTGCTTCTTCTTTTGAATGATGACAGTAACCTTTCTCTCAAGAGAACACTACTTTGAGTTTCTTTTGAATTCACATGCCAATTTCTACAAGATAGGGGAAAATAAATTAATCTTCAGTGAGAGTTGTTATTTTAGTCGTGGGTTGGATTTGCACCCCAACAAATTGGAATTTTGCCCATATCCACCCCACCCAGAGTAAACTTACCACACTAGTGAGAATTTTGGAAGTTAAATGAAATTATATTTACAAAAAGGAACTAAACATAAAAGTATAAGAGGTAATAAGCAAATACAAGGTATACTTACATATATTTACAATCCAACAACAGCACAAAACGACAGCCCTGGACAAAAGGAACTGGAGAGCAGGCATCCCGTTGTCTTCTAATCACCCCTGCATCCCACTATACCTTCGCTAGTCAAAACAAGGAAGCAAACAAGGTCACAGAGAGACAAACAGCAAGCAAGAACCATCAGAAAGAAGAGAGAGACACTGTGTTACTAAACTACATAGAAATTTACAAAACCAATAAAATGAAATAAATTTATCTCTCTTATTTTTGCTTAGCCTCTTAGAAAAAATCATCCATCCCCTTAACTGAACTCTCTGGAAAGATCTAATTCTTGTTTACAATTAAGCATAACCTCAGAACTGTAACAGTTGTCAAGAAGATGAAAGAGTGTGATTGCATAAACCTTACCTCTTCAGGAGGACAGGCTAAGCAGAATTCCCCCTCTGAGGAGGAATTTATTGTTTTGTCAGTCAAGAGTAAATTAGTAACAACACTTTCATTTATTTACCTATTTTCATTTTAAATCAGTTCAACATGAAAGTGAATTGCAAGAAGGAACTGAAGAGGGAATTGAAGTGGAGGCCCTCAAGCTACCCAGCCAAGTATTAAACTAAATGTCTTTCTCAGCTGTACAAATTAAGCCTGCCTTTATATTGCAGCTGCTAGGTTCATTAGAGTAAATTATTAGCACTGAAGATAATTTTGATGACAGCAGTGACAGTGAGCTATAGCAATGCTTTAAATACTTATGCATTTTGCAGAGCTAACCTGTTAAGAACCTCTTAAAAGCGAAGTATCCTGTGTGGTTCAGTCACTGCAGTGACACAATGCATTTTGAATTTTTAATCTGTAACTCCTTTAACTCTTACTTTAAGTAGTTTAGCATCCCCATTAAAACAAAAGCAATAATGGAAACAACCAACCATGTTTAGTAGAGTTCAAAAGGCAGTTCACAAATTACCCTAGTTTACATGCCAAACCATATGATTTAACAAATGTGGAAGTTACATAGCCATAGAAGTTTATCTCAAACAGATTGCTTCTCTGTTTCCCCCTCCCCCCACCTTTTTTTTTTGTATTCAAACACCTGTTGCAATTGGCTTCTAGAACAGCATGTTGTGGTACAGATGTCTCTTGGGTGCCTACACCTGTGCCAGCTCAGGGCAGTTGCTACTAGCTTCACAACTCATCCTGCACAAAGGTGAAGCAGAAGTCACCTGGAATATCTGGACTGTGCACTGTTTTGTGACCATCATCATGCTATACATTGATGCCCCAAGAATGACTCTGCTTAAGCTAGGGTCCCTGTGTGCCTGGTACCATCACATGAGCAATGTGTGATCCACTCTGCTATGAGATCACTTCTACCAACCACTGTGCTAGTTTGAGCCTAGCTAGCATGTTTTGGTGAGAAGAACTAGATGATAGGCTGAGAAATGAAAACAATGGTGAGGCCTACTTCGCTCACAGTCTTGCTAAGATGTGTACAAAAGAAAGGCAAAACAAAGATGAGGGCACTTGCTTCTTCCCTTCGCTGGGAGCTTTTGCCTGCTGGGGAGCTCGTGGCTACTGGCTGGACTCCATCTTGCTTTCTAACCTCACCTTCATTTTTGCTTTTGTGGCTGATTCACCTTTCCTTAATCCTCTTGGCCAAACCCCATTCTTCCTTAGGACTGGGGTAAGGTTGAGAGGGGTAGGGGGAAGGTGAAGAGTGGTTGAGAGCCCCTCCTGGGGACTCAGGTTTCTGGGAGGGGAGTTGTGTCTGTATTACTTTTTACCTTGTATATTTCTGTCTATAACTGTATATACTGTGAATATCTGCTTGTAAATTGTGCCAGCTGTAAATATAAGCTTCATTCAAATTTCCAGAGCCTGCTGAGTCTAGTCTGGGTGATTTCTAAAGTTGTGGGGGGGCGGGGGACACCCAAACCATCACAACCACCTTAGACAGTGAATGAAAAGAGAATTCAGGAGTAAAAGGCAGCACCCTGATCTTCTTGGTGTGTACCCACCACCAAGAAGACATCAAGCATGCTGGACATCACTGGAATTCAGAGTGGGATTCTTGTTGTATGTCCTTTTTAAAGGGTGGACAGAATAAGACATTCTCAAGTGAATTGGAAAGAAATGCAGAATTGTATTTGGAAAGATACAGAAAAACTACAGAGCATATACAGGATGCATGACAACCTTCTTAAACCTTTCCCCGACCTGAACTGGTCTACAATCCCCACAGCTCCTCTCCTCCCTGCCAGAGGCATTAGGCAGGAGGGAGAGGAAAGGAGGACAAGTTGGCCTTGCTGGTAGTTTATACAGAGATAGCAGAATTACGGGATTGAGTAACAATATTACACTTTCCTGGGTCCAGTCCCTGGACTTCTCTAGTCTCTAGAGGATTTTTAACTCTATGGCTCCGAAACCTACAACAATTCTCTCTCACTCTCTCTCATGTGTATGAGGTAGTTGCCTCACCTGCCTTAAGAACCGCTATATGATCTGAGTGATGTCATAATACAATAAGATCTGAGGACAGGGAAGTGATTAAAGCCATCCAGAATGGCTTCACCAAGGGCGAATCCTGCCTGACCAACCGAGTGACCAAAGGATGACATACAGGAGTGATCTATTTGTATTTATGCAAGGCCTTTGACATGGTCTCACACAGCATCCTACTCACCAAGATGGAGAGGGACAGGTTTGATGGCTGAAGCTGGATGGTTGCATCTAGAGAGTAGTGATCAATGGCTGGAAGTCCAGATGGAGAGCAATGATAAGAGGGGTCCATACTGAGACCTGTGCTGTTTAATGATTTTGTCAGTGATACGGACAGTGAGATTGAGTGCACCGTCAGCAGGTTTGCAGATGATACCAAGCCAAGTTGTTTGGTCAATAAGCCAGAGGGACAGGATGTCATCCAGAGGGACCTGGACATGCTGGGCCCAGGCTGAACCTCATGAGATTCAACAAGAACAAGTGCAGGGTTCTGCACCTGGCTCAGAAAAATCCTCACTATCAATACAGACTGGGGAAGGAGGTGATAGAAAGTAGTCCTGAGGAAAAGGACTTAGGGATGTTGATAGACTAGAAGCAGGGCATGAGCAGACAGTGTGCATTTGCAGCCCAGAAGACCAGTTGCATCTTGGACTGTACCAAAAGATGCATTGCCAGCAGACTGAGAGAGGTGATTTTGCCATTCTATTCTGGAGCCCTCAATACAGGAAGGACATGGAGCAGGTCTAGAAGAGGGCCATGAAAATGATTAGGGGATTGAAACACCTCTTTTACAAAGACAGGCTGAGGGAGCCAGAGAAGAGGAGGCTTTGGTGAGACCTAATAATGACCTTCCAGTAGCTGAAGTGAACCTGCAAAAAGGCTGAAGAGGGACTGTATGGAGGCCTTCAGTGATAGGACAAGGGGCAGTGGTTTGAAATTAGAGAAGAGTAGATTTAAATTGGACATTAGAAAAAGTTCTTTACAATGAAGTTTAGAGTGTTTGAGCACTGGAACAGGTTGCCCATGGAGCTGGAGATGTTCATGATGAGGCCTGACAGGGCTCTGGTAGACCTGATCCAGTTGAGGATGTCCTTGCTGACTGCAGAGGAGGCTGGACGAGATGAGCTTTGGAAGTTCCTTCCAACCTAGGTGATTCTATGATACTATAAAGTTATCAGTCATTTTAGCCACGTCAATGTCAGTTTGCCTCGCCTTGTTCCCTATGTATCACTAAGGAGCTTCCCACAAAGACTTTCTACAAAGTTTGATCATGACAATAAGTACATATAGACACTGTGTTTTTAAATCTGCCATGAAAAATGTGAAACAATAAAATCCAGCTGTTTAAAAATGTGTTTTTCAACACTAAAAATATATTGCAGTATTTTCTAAATGTTAAAAATATGCTTTAGATTATACTTTCTAATAATTACAGTTTTTTCTACACTTTTAACTTAAATTCTTGCCAAGTAAGCACATGACTCAGCACATTAGTCTCAGCAGGAGGCTATTTTTTTTTCCTTGTTATTGTGTGCTTGGAATACAAACAGCTTCAGAAGTACTGACAGATCAAAGTTGATGTGAGTCTTCGAATGTAAATGTGTAATGAATGCTGTACTAGCATTTAGCATTCCAAAATTCTTTTAAGTCCTTTTTTTAAGGATTTTGGGGGTCAACAATCTACAAATAAGCACATCATCACCTGTTACAGGTTTTACATCAACTGTTCTGTTTATTCACATCAACAGTACTTCCAAACACAAGAAAAATTCCTGTAGCCTAGATAATTTCAGATAATTGCATCTGAAATAATCTGATTGTACTTTAATAGTTATTTTTTAGACTGAAGGCACAAGAAAGGAAACACAAATTTTCCTAAGCTAAAACAAGAATTTTTGAGTTTTATTCTCTGTCTTGTTAGCCTGCATTTAGCCATAAAATAAAACTAGACAGCTGATTAACTGTTCTACTCTCTTTTGTAAATAATTTAGTGGCAAGATTTGATATTGTTTACTGGTAAGATCTAGTCAGAGGAAATCAGATGTCTTATTATGACATTTTATTTTTCCATCAACAGTAATACTCAGCTTTTCTCGAAGCACAGCCTGATGAACCTTTAACCTACTGTAGTCCTTCAGAAACTGGCTTCACTGTCTGATCCAGCACCATCGTAGATCCTAAGGTTTCTCTCTCATCAGATTTTCATTTGGAAAATGTTTCTTTACCCTTCATCCAGTCAGAGGGCCACCAGAATTTCAGCACATTCATATGAAAAGGAGCGTAGCTCCTGGGAGACACAGGAAGAGCATGAGAAGACACAGAAGTGAGCCAGTGCAGAATGGGATGTTGTTGAGGCCAGGGCTGGAGATGTAATCTTGGTTGGAGATGTTACATGCAGGAAAGAAAGAGTACCTCTTAAAAAGCTGAAGCCCAGGGAAAAAACACCATTGGGTAGAGGCAGCTGCAGAAATGGACTGTGGTCCACGGAGGACACATTCTGGGCCATACAGGCCATGATAACATTGGCCTTATTGGCCACCCCTGCATGCTGCTGGCTCATGTTCAGCTGGCTGTCCACCAGCAATCCCAGATGCTTTTCTAGCAGGCTGCTCTCCAGCACCCTTCCCCCAGCCTGTAGGTTGATTGGGATTGTTGTGACCAAAATGCAAGACCTGGCACTTAGTCTTGTCCAACCCCATTCTGTTGACCTCAGCCCATCTATTTAACCTATCCAGGTCTTTCCGATGTGCCTTGCTACCCTGGAGTAGATCAGTGCTCCTCTTCAGTTTCGTGTCATCTGTAAACTTGCTGATGGTGCCCTTGACCCCTCATCTACCATCATGATGTTCTAGCAGCCTTTCTGTGTTTAAAGAGAAAAGACAGGAAAGGTTAAGACTGACTACCACTGATTTTAATGACAGGACAGAGGATAATGGCTTTAAACTGCAAAAGTGTAGATTTAGATTAGATGTAAAGGAGTGCTTCTTTCTGAGAGTAGTGAGGCAATTGAACATGTAGCCCAGAGAAGCTGTGTGTGATCCATCGCTGGAAGTACTCAAGGACAGGTTGGATTGGGCATTGAGTAAATGTAGTCTAGTATGAGATATCTCTGATTATGGCAGAGGGGTTGGAATGATATTTAAGGCGCCTTCCAACCCAAACCATTTTATTGTTCCATGGTGGGATTTTGTGTTTCTAAAATGAAAGCATTAAAACACGGTAAACCTGTTAGAATGCCTTTTCAAGATAATCAACACTGACCAGAATCTACAGAATTTCAGTGGTTACTCTTCACCACAAGTACTGTGTAATTTTTCCCTCAAGCTTAATCATCTTGGTTTGGGTATTTTTGTTCATTATGTTAAGATGGCATTACCGTTCTTTTCCACATCATACGACTTATTCCCATTAGTGAATTGAAGTTACTCTAGTACTTGCTTTTATTTGAAGCAAAACATGAAATTCAGCATGACGAAAGCACAGTAAATATGGACTCAAGACCATTTCTTAATGTGTTTGAAAGCAGTAATAATAAAATCCTAAGCCATCTAAATAAACACCGCAAACATTTTTGCTAAGTGACACTATCATGTAAAACATGCCTTTGATAACAATGAAATGCCAGAGGGCTAGTGTGGCTGCTTGAGATAGATTTCTATCTCAGACATAAAAAATGGGAACAGAGAAACTTAGAAGTAGAAGAGTATTGGAGTCTCTGTGTAGAGAGGTGAACATTCCAGGGATAAGCCAGAAAATGGCAAAAAAGGATAAGTTAATACAATTTCACTGGAGTATCAAAAGCTTTATGTTTGGAAGCATAGCTTGTATCTCCCCCTTTGCTGCTTCTGTTGCACCTGCTGCTTTCTTCCTGCATTGCTTTTTTAGTTGCTGCTTTGCTGCCACTTGACCCCTTCCCCATCTCCTTTAAGGTTATAATATTCTGTAGCAGTTTATTCTCCTTATACTGTTATATATAGTTTAAACTGAAAAAAAAAACCAAACCCAAACAACCCAACAAACAAACAAACAACATTTTTAACTTTCCAAACTCTCAGTTGTAGTGAATTTACTCTACTGAGGGAGGGATCTGCTCTAACCCCTTGTCAAGGTCCAGAGAACAGAGATTAACAATATCTCTGTCCAGAGGAGCAAGACCTGTTCTTATGGATTTCCATGTTGTGAAATTAAGGTGCAAATGAGAGCAAATNTTGGCAGGCATTCCTCCTGCCTTTTATACAGTTTTCTGCCCGGTGTCCAGCTGCAGCTCCCCAGGAAATCTTCCTGTGTGTCCTCATGCATTCGCAGGGGTCCGGCGCCACTGGGGAGAGGGCCTCCACCTCCTCCCTGGCTGTACCTGTCCATGCCCTGAATACACATCAGGCTTTTCTCTTCGGGGTAGCTGAGATAAGATGTAGGCATCCTGGCCATTCCAGCCAGGCTGAGGTCCAGGAGTTTCCAAGGTGCATTGAGGTTTACTCTAGAAAAACAAGCTTGCAGGTTCCAAAATTCAAGTTAACAGATATTGGACAGAAAGATGTATGTTTCTGTAGGCATGTAGCCTGATAGACTGCTTGGATAGGGACTGCTATATTGCTAAACAAATATTGGCAAAGTGTCAGTCCTGAACTTTCATTTAGTGTTGCACATACTTGCATGGTAAAATGCTAGCCATAATGAGAATACCACTTGTATTTTACAGGGTCAAATACACATTTGCCCCAATTCACTGGGGCCAGTTGCCCCATGGTGAACAATCTGAGTCCCTGAGTCCCCTGGAATGTATTCTTGCCTGTGACCTGACCCCTTGGTATTGACATCATAACATACTAATTCTCACAGTGTTTACATTGTTGAAGTACGAGATGGACACTATGAGCAAGGACAACTTTTGTTAGCTCTCTTTATAGTAACTTATCATGGCTATGGGTAAGATTCCCAGCATTATCACATACAATTAAAAGAATGTTTGCAGAAAAAGTGCGAAGCTAAGGAATAAATTGAAATATGCATTTAGGAAGTTTGGTGGATTTTGCCATTCTGTAAATGATGCCTTCAATGTGACAGTGTTTCTAGCTGTAGGATTTCTCATGTGAAATGGTGGGGTTATTATGCAAAAAACATGAGAAATTGCTGGAAGATGTATAAGCACTGACACTTGGATGTACTGCTTACTTTCAACCGATCAGGTAAATAAAACCAGCTATGTATTGTATTTATTTCATTACTACTTATGCTAACCAATGTTCAGCCAAAGACACAATGGGAAATATGGCTGCTGTGAAGTAAGGAGGCTGACCAAAAAGAACAATTATCCCTCCTTTAACATTTCCAAGTCATTCTTTGATTACCATCAAATTCAGACAATTTTCCACTCCTTTCACATCCTCAGATCTTTAGTAAAGCTATATGAAATTTCAGTGTCAAGGGTTCATGTCACAGGTGAGGAAACATTGAAAATATCTGAGAAATAAAGAGAAAGTTTAAGTAAAAGCAAATGTTGTTAGAATAGTTGAATTATACTGTTGAAGTTTATAGCAAAGAATATTAAGCAGATAAATCTAAACAAAAGAAATAACACGAAATGCAAAGGGAAATTAGCTGATGAGTTGCCTTGGTACTCTATTGCAGAGTGTTTTTGCTAACAACTGCATGAACAATCCAATGGCATACTCAGTTGTACTGAATAAACTATTTGTTAAAGAAAGCAAAGTCTACACTCTCTGTATTCCTATTTTTTTGTGTGTTTGTTTTTTCTCAGTACATCTATTTAAACAAAAAAATATATAGCATATATATTAACAAAAACTAGTAAACAGTATTGTAATAAAACACATGCTCTTTGTTCAGACTCTATGTTGTAGTTTTCGTATGTTCTGTAACCTAAGCCATCTTTGACCTTCCTTCCCTTTTAGATTTCAGATTCCTCCCTNAGGTCTGTCCCATGGTCTTTTCAGAAACCTTCAGGGTCATTAAAGAGCGATAAGCTACACAATAAGGTGCTTAAGGTGAAGTCCTTCAGAGCTTGTTTTCGGAGAGTCAAAGGCTCACTGCATAGAAGCTATCCAGGCAGGGGGGAGAAGAACTCCAAGCAGGCACACTAAGGCGGTAACATGATCCAAAGCGGGAACGAACTCCAGGAGCACCCTAAGGTGGGAGCACCCCAAGGTGGGAACCCCTCAATATTTATACCTTTCTTAAACAAACAGCTGAGTTACCACTTCCTAGGCGCAAAAAGTATACAGCCAATCCTCAGCCTAGGGCAGCGTGGGCCCGGCATGGGGCACCCCTCGTGCCAGAAGGGTCCCCCTGCTCCCCCTCTTTACGCCTGCAGGGCAGGTGGGGGAAACAGGTCTTTTTATGCCTTTTTCCTCTCCCATTCAAACCACAGAGGGAGAGGAAATTTCTGGGGTACACGGGACCTCCAGGACACTTCTTTTGCTCAATCCCACAAAAACCTTCCTCCTGCTTGTGATTTTTCACTCTTGACAGGCTGGGTATCCCCTCAATTCCAATGTGACAGTGTGCAGATTTTGAGAAGGCAGCGTTTTTCTCTCAATGATGTGTTTCACCACCCCCAGTACATGCAACAGAAGGGGAGGAATCTTTGCAGTTCAATAGCATACAATTGCAACAAGCAGGAGGCAGAAAAACTGCAGCATTGCACATGTTTGTCAGTAATGCAGTATATTTTAGCATGAAGTATCAAAATATCCAAATTTATCCACAAAACAATAATTGCAATGGAATGTAGGTTTTAGGAATAACACTAAACTACCATATTTAGAAAAAAAAAAAAAAAAGGAAAAGAAGTATTTCTACACAAGTTACTGCTTTAAAAATGCTTTATAACTTTTTTTTTCCCCTAAAAGTCTGACATTTTTCATGGGCATATCAATTCTATTGCATGTTACAGTAGGAAAATGACACTTTATTAATGCGTTGGATTGAATTCTCAGAGGAAGAAGGGAACATACGCTCCAATAATTGTGCATTAAGTATGGAAAAAGCTTTATTAAGGCCACTAATATTGCTCTTGTAACCATGTACTCCGTTTTTACTCTCTGCATGTCAATTTGCCTTACCAATCACAACTAAGATGTTCACTGGGGAACCACAAATGAGGAATGAAGATTTCTCTTGCATGAAATGGAATCAGTGCTCCTTTAAAAAATATCAGGTCCTTGTCAACCCATTTCTTCTACTGGTTCTAATATATAGAAATTCAAGTAGTCTTACTGTATCAAACTGTGCCAAAGTACTCTAGACGAAGAGTCTTTGGGATTAGAGCATAAAAGTGGAGGGAAAGATCTGAATCTTTAAAGTATTATCACTCATCTGCTATCTCTTATCTTCCTTTATGAAGAAAAAAAAAAACCACAAACAAATGACCAAAAAAACTAAACACCAAAAATCCTGAACCACTCAGGAAAAAATGACTTTTTATAGCTGCATCCGAAGTATGTCTTCTGTCCTAGAAAATAAGGCATGCATGCCTAAACAAAGGCAAAATACAGTATAAGAACTAATAGTTACTGCAGAGAGAGACATTTAGATGGTAGCTGTTTATATGAACTAAATCTATATCTAATGACTTGCAGTTAAGAATCTGGTTTAAGGTTCTTATGGCTGATGCACAGTGCTTGAAAAATTTCTTAGTGTTCAGAACAAACAAGGCTCCCTGTTGCTTACTGATGCATATTGTTTGGAAGAGATGCTCTGATTTTGAAGAAATTCTAACAACAACCAAAAAAACCCACAACCAACCAACCAAACAAGTCCCAAAACATTGTAGAGTGCATAGAGTAAGAGTTATACCGTAAGAAAGTGTGTTTGTCAAAGTGTGTTCAGAATAATCATTTGCAAATGTTGGTGGATCCAAACTTCTACAATTCTTTTTAAAACAAAAAAAATGTCAGAAATGTGTTAGAATTTCATCCTATTTTCCTCCTGCTGGAAGCACTAGTATCATGTGTGAATAAATACCAGTACATGTTTCCCACTGATGACAAAACCAATAAGGTGTATTTATCATTGTTACACTCAATATGAAAAACACACACACACACACAAATCCACCACCCCACGGCTGCAATACTAATGTCTGCCCAAATTTACAGGCATTTGTGTAACTAATTCAACATTGTTACAACAGAACCATGGCTTTTTTTTTCATTTTGTTTGTTTGTTTTTAAAATTTATTTATTTATTTATTTTTTGTGTGTGTGTGTGTGTGTGTGTGTGTGTGTGTGTGTTTCAGTCTGAAAATACATATACTGGATGTTTCAGTAAATCCCAAAATACTAAAATACTAACTGGACATTGCAGAATACTCACCCACAAATAAGCTATTCTTTGAGATATTTTCATTGAAAACTCAATTTTATAGATCATGAAAACAGAACATGAATGCGCCACACTATGCTTATATCCCCTTGAAAGTGGTTTTCATAAGGTTAATAATTAAACAAGTACGTCAGTTACAGTAATGAACAGTTTCAAACCAGTTTAAATGGTGATTTTGGCCAATATTTTAAAAAACCTCAAAGACAAAATAGCAGTAGCAAAACATTTCACGAATCACAAACAGCAAAGAAAACTTCGTTTTGTGAACCAGTTTCTTGCTGTAAATAGGTCAGGCAGATGTGGTCACAAGTCTCAGCAGCTGCTTCCTATTGCTTGAATGAAAAACATAGACCTAAATGACAGCTGACTTCAGGACCACAGCAATCAAGATAGACTTTCATATATATGTGTAAAACTTATCAGTACCATTTGAATGGTTCAATGTTTAATCCAATCCATCCTTGATTATCTGCAGTTATTTGTAGGGCAGGCAAATGATCATGTATCAAGATACTAGCAGCTAAATATAGAGCCCTTTAGCTGAAGCCAAAGCTGGATTCTCACTCAGCATTTTAAAGGCTTATATCTGGGGTAAGAGGAGAGCTTTTTGCATGTTTTTTAGCTACTACCAACTAACAGTTTAAAGCTAAAAGCAAATTATATTTTGCTTTCTCCTATTCTTCACCTTTCATCTTCAGTATGCTATGCTTAATGCTGACAGTAAACATGAAAGATAACTAGAAAAGTAATTATGTATTTAATAGGAGGAAAAAGCTGGAAGTTACTATAATAACAAAGTAGCCTAGCAACGTGTTTTTTCAAGAAGCTAATTATTATTATTATAGATTATCTTAGTATTAAATTACAGAATGATATATAAAAACTGCTTTCACATTTGCTATAGCTTCTTCACATAGCCCGGTATTGAAGGTTACCACACCGTCATTCCCACACTCTGGTCGACGTATTGGATAGAGATATTAATTGTTGTTTTAGCATAACCATCAGTGTTAGACAGGACACATATTTCCTCGAGGAATTCACATCATCTAAACATATGGCTTTTTGTTCTGGATTTGGGATTTATTACTCATAACCAGTCTGCCCTGCTGGACTGCAATTCTGAATTTATTGTATGCCCTCGAGAAAATATTTTTGTCTTCCAACAGTCACTGCTGTTGCTGTTAAGACACAGCATACAGGAAAGGGATAGCATTATCTGTTAAGCAGACATGCTGATTGGGTTTGACAGCACTCTAATTATAAAATACATAATTTACTTTATATCAGCAAATTTTATTGCATGGAAAGCAAAGGAAGCCAACAATGGCAGGCACTGAACTGGGTATATAAACCACCACAGATTCAAGATATAATAGTATTTGTACAAAGCTACTTGATAGAATTTATCTTTAATTCATTGTCCTGCAATATTGTGGTTTAATCAATTAAGATCAAATAAATTAATCTCAAAGGCAAAAATGTTTAGTAGTGTATGCCAATACATTTTAAAATCTTTGCTTGCATGGAAAAAGCTAGTTTGTATCATTATTTCTGTTACAATATGTTAATTAAATTATACATACTGCAAAAGAGCTTTCCCATGTGCTCATTAAACTCACGAATGAAAAAGACCGAAGTCAAAACTCCAGTACTTTAGCTATAGAGGTGACTTCAGTTGTTAATTTTCTGATTTCTACCCAGAAAGAGGCAGGTCTGCAACTACAAGTATGAATGGTAGGTACATTAGGTACATTATTTTATAGGAGAAGAATAAAATCCTACTGACTGTGTCAAAAATATCAGAGAACCTACCTGTTTACATTTGCCATGTGTTGACTGTTGATCTTCCCAGCTGTGTTCTGACGACAATTCATGACTTGTTTAGGCAAAGCTTACATGCCATGTAGATAAGTTAATAAAGATGTAGGACAACAGAAGTTTCATATAACCCCTACAGAGAGACAAAATACGCACCCAAGTAGTATTTGCAACCCTTTCACAACACCTCCAGTAAACATGAGGTAAAACTAGCCAAAAGTGACAGTGGAAGTAAGACTGATATCAGAGTGCTTTTCTGATGACAGCTTGCTGTTTCTCTGAAGTTCATTATATCAACTGATACTGCTAAAGTTTCCTGCTCCATCTGGCTATTAATTCTGACCTATCTTTCATTGCACTATGAAAAAGCACAAAATCAGGCTTAAATTCATCCCAACTACTCACTGTCAACTTGTGTCTCAGGAGTTATATGAAAGTAAAATTAATCCTGTGAATGAAAATTAGAGTATGGCTTTTGATAACACTTGGAACAGAGAAGGGCATAAACAAATTCTCATAACTGTCCTATGATTTAGGTAAATATCAAGGCACTTTTCCTTACATTCTTCTCTACCTGATTGCATATTTTTTCCTGTCAGTTTCTAGCACTGTATTGCAAGACCTGAAAAATAAACTTATTTTATGAGAAGAAATTTAACTCATGGAAATCCTATTCTCAAATGAAATACAGGAGTTTATGAAAAAAAAACAACAAACCAAACACAAAACATCAGAAATATCACGTTTTGACTTCCTAAGTGCTTAACAATGAGTTATAAAACAAGAATTGAAAGTAGTTTCAGTCAGAAATGAAGAGTCAGCATATTATAGCAATAGTATACTGAAGTCATTATTTATTAATGTCTGGTTCACATATTCCCTCCATCTGTGAATCTTATTCTCTTTGCTCCTTTTCCCCTGTGCTTCTAGCTCTTCTCATTCTCTACATGTTTTGTGAATTGGCACAGAACACTGAAATAAATTTATATTGCCATCCCAAGGCCAGTTTTCTGTGTGTGAGTTGTAAACACTGCTGAAACAATTTGAAGGATGGAGGCAAAGGGGAAAAAATGTTAAAAAAATTTGGAAAGCTAACTTTTTTTTTTTTTTTCATTTGCGCTAGATGCAGCTTCAAGACAACCATATACAGCACAAGCCCTACGAGGAGAGGCTGAGGGAGCTGGGGTTGTTTAGCCTGGAGAAAAGGAGGCTCAGGGGAGACCTTATTGCTGTCTACAACTACCTGAGGGGTGATTGTAGCCAGGAGGAGGTTGCTCTCTTCTCTCAGGCAGCCAGCACCAGAACAAGAGGACACAGCCTCAGGCTGCGCCAGGGGAAATTTAGGCTTGAGGTGAGGAGAAAGTTCTTCACTGAGAGAGTCATTGGCTACTGGAATGGGCTGCCCAGGGAGGTGGTGGAGTCGCTATTCCTGGAGCTGTTCAAGCCA
>WAAF01006233.1:4343-18993 GCA_013400475.1 Tricholaema leucomelas | reverse complement strand
TCCAAGCCTCTCACCAGCCTCGTCGCCCTTCTCTGGACATGCTCAAGGATTTCAATGTCCCTTCTAAACTGGGGGGCCCAGAACTGAACACAGTACTCGAGGTGTGGTCTAACCAGTGCAGAGTACAGGGGCAGAATGACCTCCCTGCTCCTGCTGGCCACACCATTCCTGATGCAGGCCAGGGTGCCATTGGCTCTCTTGGCCACCTGGTCACAAGGTGTGATATATATATCTGTGATATTTATACTGTGATATATATATCTGTGATATATAGGTGTGATATATATATCTGTGTGATATATATATCTGTGATATTTATACTGTGATATAAACCATGAACTAGTGGATATACATGGATTTTTATTCTTTTGAATCCATTTGTACATTTGAAAGTTGTGTTGATTTGCAGCATTTACAGAGATCCAAGCTAATTTATGTAGGGAGGGACTGACATACCCTGGCAATCGGTGAATGACACTTGGATTTTTTAGAGATTTGAAGTGTGAGTTCAGTGTTTGTCAATGTATCAATATTTTTTGGTAATAGAAGATAAGTGGTCAAAAAGAGAACACACAAAACTTTTCGGACAAGTTTCCTTCCTTTGACCTGTCAAGTGTTCACTTGACCTGTAATAGAAACAATGATTTTCTTGCCCAGTTAGTCTTTAGATTTCTAAAATTATTAATAAGGATAGCTGACATCCATTATTTCTGGATAGAACTGTTAAGTGATTTTTCTCCTTTCTACAAACCAGTGAGAAATTTAGCAAATGTTAGGGCACATTCAATCAAATTTGAACAATGAGCCAATTAATGTTTTCTGACTGTCTTCACTAATTTAATGGAAGTTGCACAGGGCAGCAATTATTTTTCTTTTTAAAAAAAAACAAAACTAAATAGGTCTTAAGACAAAATCAATACACTATTCACAGAATTCCTACGTATAGAATCATAGAATCAGTTAGGGTTGGAAGGGACCACAAGGATCATCTAGTTCCAACCCCCCATGCCATGGGCAAGGACACCCTACCCTAGATGGGGCTGGCCAGAGCCTCATCCAGCCTGGCCTTAAACACCTCCAGACATAGGGCCTCAACCGCCTCCCTGGGCAACCCATTCCAGGCTCTCACCACTCTCATGGAGTATCTTATGCATATTTTGTAAAGACAATGCTGCCATAGATAGAAAATTTTAATTTAACATTTTAATGAAAAAAATATTAATATAAAATCATGGTCTGATACTTATTAACAATATTTACAGGTTTGGATGTTCAGTGATGGTGACTATTTACACAAGAATGTATCTACAGGAAAACACAAGCAGTATCAAATTAAAAATTCACAAACTTTTTTAAACTGGGAAGAGTTTTCTCATGGCACAATATGCCACTTGCCCTCTATGGGGACCCAAGAGGAACAGAGCTAAACAGAGAACCTATTACAAAGAGCGTTTATAGACTATTTACTCATAAATTACTATCTCCAGAATCTCTCCATGACTGCATTATAGCCCAGACAGTACCCAAAACACTGGAGAGATTCTGTTGTTGGTATGCTAACCAGGAAAAACTAGTAGAGTTTGCCAGGACTTTCACAGAGTCCAGCACTTGTATGGTCTTCTGACCTAGTCTTGGTCCATTCTTGGGTGGATGGTGTCCTTCTTGGGGGCTCCTGGCTGGGCACAGAAGTTACCAGGTGTGCAGGAAGACATGATGTCTTGCTGCCTGGCAGTTAACCTGCCAGTGCAGATTGTGGTGAGGTCTGTCTAATCAAACACTCTAGCTAGGAGCAGCTTATCGCTTTCAATGTCTGTAACTGCTAGTGCCAGTAACATGGAGTGCCCAAGGGTGCTTGGCTCTCCTGGTCATACTGCTTCTGAGTAGTCTGGGATGTCCTTATCTGTCAGTGGCATTGTTCACACTACAGCTGGTCATGGTTTCAGGCAGCTTTTGACAAAAACTATAGCATATGGCTTGCAGGGTACTTGTGCTTCTCCCCGGTAAATTGAGGCATGAAAAAGTTTCCAGGAAACAAGCTTGAAGCATGAAAGCTTATTGTGAAGCAGCAAGGCTGGTTTGAAGCAGCAGAGGAAAGCTGTTTACAATTTGATCATATTTATCAATTATTTGAATTAATTGGTCCAATGGGCAACACCTCCATTAACCAATCAGGACACCAACTTGCCAGCACTAACCATATCAGGTGAAGCCATGGGCTTGCTTTACACAGATTTGGTGGTAGCATTGACCTAGCACAAGGCTGTAAAGAGGAGCAAAACTAGTCTGAACAAGCCAGGGTCCATAGACTCAGTGGATCCGGGTGGCTTTGTCTTCTTTCCTGGGAGGAGGAGTGGGGAACCACATCTGGACATGCCAGGACACATATTAGGCCTGGTTTTGCCCTACTACCACAAATACAACAATGCTTTAAAAAAAATCAAGACTGCTTAATTTCTGTCCCTGCATGGTACCCAACTGTTATTTCATTGCACAAAAATAAAATTAGTGAGAAGAAACAGAGATTTGGTTTTTTTACTCTATATGTGTAACTTATTCTACTCTATGGCACTCACTGGAAATGAGTGAAAAGACCTGAAGCAGCCTTTTATTGATGCAATTTTGAAACGTATAGAGTCAGAAACCCTTACAAATGTGAAAAGCCAAGACCAATAGAACATCATTTGTCTACTATTTGAAAGTCTCTCTCTCTCTGTGTATATGTATATATATATATATACAGAGTACATAGAATCATAGAGTCATAGAATGGTTTACGTTGGAAGGGACCTCAAGGATCATCCAGCTCCAACCCCCTGCCATAGGCAGGGACACCTCCCACTAGAGCAGGTTGCTCAAGGCCTCATCCAGCCTGGCCTTAAACACCTCCAGGGAGGAAGCATCCACAACCTCCCTGGGCAACCCGTTCCAGTGCCTTACCACCCTCACTGTAAAGAACTTCCTCCTAACATCCAGTCTAAATCTCCCCTCTTCCAGCTTAAACCCATTCCCCCTCGTCCTAACATTACTAGACCGTGTAAATAGTCCCTCCCCAGCTTTCCTGTAGGCTCCCTTCAAATACTGGAAGGCCACTATAAGGTCTCCTCGAAGCCTTCTCCTCTCCAGGCTGAAGAGCCCCAACTCTCTCAGCCTGTCCTCATAGCAGAGGTGCTCCAGCCCTCTGATCATCTTCGTGGCTCTCCTTTGGACCCGCTCCAGCAGTTCCATGTCCTTCTTGTATTGGGGGCTCCAGAACTGCACACAGTACTCCAGGTGGGGTCTGAGGAGAGCAGAGTAAAGGGGGAGAATCCCCTCCCTTGCCCTGCTGGCCACACTTCTCTTGATGCAGCCCAGCACTCAGTTGGCTGTCTGGGCTGCATGTGCACACTGCCGGCTCATGTTGAGCTTCTCGTCGACCCAGACCCCCAGGTCCTTCTCCTCAGGGCTGCTCTCCAGCCATTCATCACCCAGCCTGTATCTGTACCTGGGATTACACCGACCTAGGTGCAGAACCTTACACAGAGAAAGAGACTTTCAAAATTTATCTCAACTGCATAATAACTGATAGCAATTCGCAGCATCAAAAAATAATAATTTATTCCAGCTCTATAAATCTATGGCAATAGCCACTTAAAAAAAATAAAATACATCTATAACAGGATAAAAAAATGCCATTACCTTTTTTAGTACCAAGACTAGATGTACTTAGCTAGAATGAGCTACAGTTATAAATATGTTGCAATGCCAAAAAGTAAAAAAAAAAAAAAAGGAAGAATTTAACAATATGGTTGCAGATCATGCTTTCATTAGAGATAAAATTATTCCCATCTCTTTAGTAAACACATTAATGATGGTGTTAAAAATCAAAGGGTTTGCAGGAAGCTCAAAAGGAAAGCAAAATCGTGGTCCTTTCTGTGTTACTTGCACCACATAGTTAGGAGAAAGTAACTACAAGAAGAGATAAGAGTAGTAAGAGAAATGATTGATGCTAATGTTAACAATAACTGAAAAAAAAAGAAAGAAGAAAATTAAAGACATTAACTCAGGCCTGCTTTTGAGATTGAAACACATTACATTACCTGTCTCAGTCACTTTTTGGTTTGTTTATTTCTGTGTGGGTTTTTGTTGTTACTGGCATCATGGAAGATACAGGTCCTGGCTTGCCCAGGCATTATCCCATGGTTCCCTTCCCTCTACTGGGGACGGGGTGGCTCCCAACTTCACCTAAGCTCCTGACTTCACCTAGTATGGGCAGGTTTGACAAAGTGCCATTCTGAATGGTGAATTTGTGTGGACAAAGGAACCATTACATTCATGCAAAACAATAAATAGGCCCTGCCACATGCATGTTTTTGCTTTTACTTTAGCTTTGCCTGCTCTGCTCTGCTTTGCTACATTATGCTGTGTCTGCAATGCCTTTTAAGACAATGACAGAATTCCCTTCAAGTTTTGGGTACTATCTGATACTGTTTTGTGAGTAAATATTCATAGAGAGAGTGATAGGCACTGGAATGGGCTGCCCAGGGAAGTGGTGGTCACTGTTCCTGGAGATGTTCAAGAAAAGACTGGCTGAGGCACTTAGTGCCATGGTCTAGTTGATTGGATAGGGCTGGGTGATAGATTGGACTGGATGATCTTGGAGGTCTCTTTCAACCTAGTTGATTCTAGGATTCTATGATTATATTCAAAGCCTCTCTCTAAGAAATTCTGTTGCTAGATTCTATTGTGCCTTTCTGCCTTAGTAGCAGAAAGCAGCCTCTCAAGTTCCCTGGTGGGCAAGAGGTATAACTGAAACCGAGAACCTCTTTCCAGTTTTAAGTTTAATGTTTGTATTTGCCAGTTATTTCTTAAAGTATTCTACTTTTGCCTGTTCCTTGTGTGTATAAGTATCCAAACTGCGTATTTCAAACATTGTAAATAATTTTTCTGGAGATATTTAATGTTAACAAACAATTTTCATAGTAACAATATTTTCATAGATATCAAAATGAATATTGATTATTAATTTTGCATTATTAATAACAAAAGTGTCTTGTTTCTCAAGTTTTTATTTGTTTGTTTAGTTTTAAATAAATTAGTGGTGTCAGATAGCAAATCATGAAGACTCCAAGCCATTGATAAAAATCTGCTGTGAAGGTCTGGAGATGCACTGTCTATTTTTAATGAGAGGGCAGAAGGCAGAAATTCAGCAGAATTTCTGAGACAAAACAAACAAACAAACAAACGAACAAAACCCCAAACAAACAAACAAAATCCCAAGAACCAGCAACATAATTACAAGAACTCAGGATAAAAAGTATTCAAGTCAACCTAGTTAGAAGCATTGATCAAGATTCTTATTCTCCAATTTTTTAAACAGCCACATCGATTAGAAAATATTTCCATACGTTGCTGGCAAAAGGTGGTTTTATAACGTGTATATACAAAAAGATAAGGCAGGACAGCAGACAAAGGTATGCAATTTCAAAATATGTCCCTATCAGAGTGCTAACATTGCCTGAGGGCTCAGCTCACTGTATGCCAACATATGTGCAAATCAGAGACCCCTTTTCTTGAACTTTCCCATTGCATTCCCATATAACTGTACTTGCTAGTATTCGTGTATCCAAACAATGAGCTAGATTTGAGGACTAACCTGGCTGAAATGTTTCTTTTCAATTTTATTAGCATACTTTGTGACCAAATCAATTCCTTGTCAAGCTTAGCCAGCAGCTGCGAGAGGTCCTTCCAGAGGCAGGGAGGTCATTCTGCCCCTGTACTCTGCACTGGTTAGGACACACCTCGAGTACTGTGTTCAGTTCTGGGCCCCCCAGTTTAGAAGGGACATTGAAATCCTTGAGCGTGTCCAGAGAAGGGCAACAAGGCTGGTGAGAGGCCTCAAGCACAAGCCCTATGAGGAGAGGCTGAGGGAGCTGGGGTTGTTTAGGCTGGAGAAGAGGAGGCTCAGGGGAGACCTTATTGCTGTCTACAACTACCTGAGGGGTGGTTGTGGCCAGGAGGAGGTTGCTTTCTTCTCTCAGGCGGCCAGCGCCAGAACGAGAGGACACAGCCTCAGGCTGTGCCAGGGCAAATTTAGGCTCAAGGTGAGGAGAAAGTTCTTCACTGAGAGAGTCATTGGCTACTGGAATGGGCTGCCCAGGGAGGTGGTGGAGTCGCCGTCCCTGGAGCTGTTCAAGGCAAGATTGGACGTGGCACTTGGTGCCATGGTCTAGCCTTGAGCTCTGTGGTGAAGGGTTGGACTTGATGATCTGTGAGGTCTCTTCCAACCCTGGTGATACTGTGATACTATGAATTATGCTACTATAAAGCAGCTGTGGAATCTCAGAGACTAATCCCTCTTTATAAACAAAGAAAAGTAACACCTGTTAAGAGCTGACCCCTCTCTGTCAACTGCTATATATTTAAAAACAATAGGCTGGGCTCCTCAAATTATTTCCAATTTATCTTATTTTTTATTTATAACAATCAGTAGGCATCTAAGACATGTAGATGTTCATTAATCGGCAAAAAATGTTAAAGCTCCTCTTCTGCTGACCAATTCTGTCAATAAAAACCCAACACATTACCCCAGTTTAGCTCTGTGGTCACGGGTTGGACTTGATGATCTATGAGGTCTCTTCCAACCTTGGTAATACTGTGATACTGTTTTTGGAAGACAAGCTACCCTGACATAATAATTTTTATTTCTTCTGACAATATACATAAACATTTCCTGTGATGTTTGGAAAAAAAAAAAACAACTCATTTTTTCTTTAAATACAAAGATAATTCTTCTACCATTTCCCCTTTCCTTCATTTACTATTTGCCTAGCTGCTCTACAGTTTTCTTGGAAGCCTAGGCTTCTATAGCTCACTCACTGTAGAGGACATTCTGGTACTTTCAAATTTTCCATGTATTTTAATTGTGCCAAGCTGCTTCCATATAAATTATGTTTGGCATTACTCTGACTTTTAAAAATCAGAAAAGGCAGGTACCGTAGCAATATATTTTTTACAGTATTTATAAATTACGCTTTAAAATAGGGATATTGTTTAAAAAAAAAACCAGTAATTCGACCTTCAATTAGCTCAATCCTAATGAAGGAATCCCATTGCCAAACATCATTACTTTCATTTGCTCTCTTCTGAAGACCAAAAAGCTCTTTAGGTGCCTGAAAGGTATACTTACACCTTATGCTCAGCTTTTAGATCGCTTCCTTTCATAAACACCCAGATGCCAGGTAGCTCAGCTTCACAGCAGTTAAAAGAAGTTAGGCTCAATTAATTCTTTTTTGCAGATGTTGTCCAATGCACAGGAGAAATATTTAAGACATAAGAGACAGATTACAAGAGCTTCCAGTCAAGGACACCTGTGTCATAACAGCTAGCTAGTTCTCATGTTTCTATCCATGTAATTTTCTCCCTGATCAAGGGAGCACATTAGCTCACTACTGAATAAATTCCTACTGACCTTGTATCTTTTCTTTTTTAGGTTATGAATCCTTGTCATAGGACTATATTGAGTAGGTTTACAGTTTTCTAGTACCTAGATCCTTCTACCTCAGTTTAATCTGGAGAACAGGTCTAAGTACTATGCAGATGTGCACAGAAAACTATTCAGTTCAACCTGATAAGAAAACAAAAATCTGGAAAAAAAACAGATAACCAGTGGTTAGATATGCAAATGTCAATTTTTCCTCACAGCAGTGCTATCACTAGCACAAAATAGCCTATACTCTGATTTCAGAGAGTAACTTAATCATCAATTAGCCTTTATATTTTAAATTATTGTTAAATATAGAAACAAATCTTACTCATCTTTAAGTGCCAAAAATTTGTCAGGCAGGATAAAAAATTCCTGCCTAAGGACCATGTTGTTTGTTTGCTTGTTTGTTTGTTTGTTTTTAAATTATTACTATTTTGCCATATTTTATAAGGTTTGAGACCAGAACAAAAAGCTCTGAAGTTGACAAGAATGTGACTGCTCTGTGGTGGTTTGGGTGTCACTCGCCCCCTTCACACTTTGGAATTCACCCAGACTAGACTCAGTCGGCTCTGGAAATATGAATGAAGCTTATATTTACAGCTGGCACAATTTACAAGCAGATATTTACAGTATATACAGATACATACAGAAGTATACAAGATAAAAAAGGTAATACATACTCATTTTGCAACTCTAACGTCCTGTTTGTCAGGATCAAATATATTGGTGGAGGAGGGGAAGGGAGAGGAAGAAGTTAAAAAAAAAAAAAAAAGGGGTCATTTTGTCTTTAAATANGCAGCCTCAGCTTCTCCCCAGCAGGCAAAGAGAAGAGGACAGCCCAGCACGAAGTGCAGAGCAGAAGTGACCTTATCTTTTGTTTTGCCTTTCTTCTTTACACATCTCAGCAGGTCTGTGAGGGAAGTAGACATCATTGTTTTCATTTTCTAGCCTATCATCTAGTTCTTCTCACCAAAACATGCTAGCTAGGCTCAAACTAGCACAATAATTCATAAAACAAATAATCATTGACATCATTACACATCATATTATAAGTTTGGCTTCTACACCTAGGAAGTCCCAAATTCACCCCAAAAAACAGCTCCCCAGAACTGCAGTAGTTCTGCTAGTTCAAAAAGCAGTAAAAAGAAATAGATTCTTGATTCTGTCTTAGAATATTTTGTATCAGAGACCCCAAGTGACAACCTGAGCATGCTCTTTGTTAAATACCTTGTAGGAAATTTAAAATAGAGAAAATTATATTTACGATATGACAAAATACCTGTGGTGTTTTCAGTTTTCAGCAGTACATCTGGAATCCCTCATATTTCCCTCAAGGACACATAGACTATGAAATTGATTTTGCTATGACTATCAGAAGGTAATCTGGCAAGACTGTCCATCCTAGGAGAACCCAAAACAGGTCTTGGCTCACAAATACAAGGACGAAATGCATGAAAGATCAAATAATAACTGCTTGTTATAGATGAAAGCCCTATTAAAATTTCAGACATAAGCATATGAAAGTCCTCAACCATGAGATAAACAGAT
This sequence comes from Tricholaema leucomelas, assembly GCA_013400475.1. Taxonomy (NCBI): domain Eukaryota; kingdom Metazoa; phylum Chordata; class Aves; order Piciformes; family Lybiidae; genus Tricholaema lacrymosa; species Tricholaema leucomelas. The sequence continues at coordinate 9,983 of WAAF01006233.1, read as the reverse complement.
CAGGGAGCCCAAGAGAATCATCCGGTCATTTTGTCTGTTCTTTGCTATGCAAGCTCTTTATGTCCTATCTAATACGCTATGGGCAAAATGCCAAATCATGTTACTGGATGTTAACCACATGTAACATAGAAGCAAAACAACAATCTTGTACTTTCTGAAGCAGTAAAAATAAAGGAAAACTATAAGCAGTACTAACACTACAGATCAAATATTCTTAAACAAAAAAAAAAACTCCCTCCACCACACTTCAACTTTTAACAAAATAAACATTTCCTTGTACAATTGCCCTGAAGGCAATAGCCTCTGTGATACTTCAAATAATTCATACCTCTTGACTTAATTATAATTTATTTGCTAGCTCAAACATATGGTATTTTTTTGAGAAACATGTGAACAGCACCCTTAAGATATCAAAAAGTCTCACTCAGTTTAACACACAATGACATTGAAATATCATCAAGTCTTAGCTGATCACAAATTACCTTATCCAGACCTTTGAGAACACAGGCAGAAATTGAATAGGTCCTGATTTACTGCAGAAAGTCGTACATAAGCTATCTTCTGAAGCAGTAGGGAAAACCCAGACAACATCTGGGAAAGAATTCAGTGTCTTTTTTTCAGACATGAAGCTCTTGGACATGTGGTGCCTTGTACTTAGCACTAGTGAAGTCACACCTCATTGTGTTCAGTTTTGGATCCTTCACTACAAGAAAGACATTGAGTTGCTGGATTATGTCCAGAGAAAGGCGTCAAAGCCAGTGAAAGTTCTAGAGAGCAAATCAGCTCAAGGAACTGGGATTGTTTAGTATGGAGAAGAGGAAGCTGAGAAACCTAATTGCTCTCTACAGCTACCTGAAAGGAGGTTATAATGAGGTATCAATCAGTCTTCTCTCCCTAGTATCAGGTGATAGGACAAGAGGAAGTGGCCTAAAATTGTGCTAGGAAGGGTTTGAACGAGTTATTAGGGAAATATTCTTTAGGGAAAAAGTGGTCAGGCATTGGAACACGTTACCCAAGTTAGTTGTGGAGTCACCATGTCTCAACATGTTTGAGAAACATGTGGCCATAGCATGGTGGTGTTAGCTCAATGATTGGACCAGATGAACTTAGAGGGTTTTTTCCAAACAAAACAGTTCTATGATTCTATGCAACTGCCCCTTGTGCAGTGTGCTGTCCCTTACACTTGCACATTTATCTTTCTTCTTTATTTCCTCCCCCTCACCCCGTAAAAACAACTGCCATATACTATGTAAGAAGAATCTGCTTTATGGTCTTTTATGCTTTTGTGGTTTATTACTGTTTTCAGGAGTGTAACATCTTCTTCAGCAGAAAGCCCTACTGCAGAAAATAAGATTAGCTGTGCAGTGCAGCAAACAGGAGTTGGAACACTGGATTCTGTCACTTAGCTAGTTGTCTGAGTTCTACAGACTTCTAATTTATACTGATTTTATTTAGAAAAATCTATATATTTAATTTAAAAACTAAGCAGAAATATATATATATTTTAATACTTCATAAATATTGTAGTTTAAATTCTGTATTTGGATAAGAATCGCTATGTAGAGGTATATGGACAGCCTCTATCCCCTCTACTGGGATAGAGAACAATATAAAATATCCATTCTGTAAAGAAAATCCCCAAAAGATAGGCAGATTTGAACTTTGAAACTAAAAGGAAGTAAAAATCAGCATACATTTTTAAGGACTTCACNTTTGGATCCTTCACTACAAGAAAGACATTGAGTTGCTGGATTATGTCCAGAGAAAGGCGTCAAAGCCAGTGAAAGTTCTAGAGAGCAAATCAGCTCAAGGAACTGGGATTGTTTAGTATGGAGAAGAGGAAGCTGAGAAACCTAATTGCTCTCTACAGCTACCTGAAAGGAGGTTATAATGAGGTATCAATCAGTCTTCTCTCCCTAGTATCAGGTGATAGGACAAGAGGAAGTGGCCTAAAATTGTGCTAGGAAGGGTTTGAACGAGTTATTAGGGAAATATTCTTTAGGGAAAAAGTGGTCAGGCATTGGAACACGTTACCCAAGTTAGTTGTGGAGTCACCATGTCTCAACATGTTTGAGAAACATGTGGCCATAGCATGGTGGTGTTAGCTCAATGATTGGACCAGATGAACTTAGAGGGTTTTTTCCAAACAAAACAGTTCTATGATTCTATGCAACTGCCCCTTGTGCAGTGTGCTGTCCCTTACACTTGCACATTTATCTTTCTTCTTTATTTCCTCCCCCTCACCCCGTAAAAACAACTGCCATATACTATGTAAGAAGAATCTGCTTTATGGTCTTTTATGCTTTTGTGGTTTATTACTGTTTTCAGGAGTGTAACATCTTCTTCAGCAGAAAGCCCTACTGCAGAAAATAAGATTAGCTGTGCAGTGCAGCAAACAGGAGTTGGAACACTGGATTCTGTCACTTAGCTAGTTGTCTGAGTTCTACAGACTTCTAATTTATACTGATTTTATTTAGAAAAATCTATATATTTAATTTAAAAACTAAGCAGAAATATATATATATTTTAATACTTCATAAATATTGTAGTTTAAATTCTGTATTTGGATAAGAATCGCTATGTAGAGGTATATGGACAGCCTCTATCCCCTCTACTGGGATAGAGAACAATATAAAATATCCATTCTGTAAAGAAAATCCCCAAAAGATAGGCAGATTTGAACTTTGAAACTAAAAGGAAGTAAAAATCAGCATACATTTTTAAGGACTTCACTAAATGCCTTTTTTTTTTTTTTTTTTTTTTTTTTAATGGCCATTATATTTTGAAGCAATTTCATGGAATGCATAAGTCTATGTCATCATTATTAAGTAATTTTCTTTACTGAGAGCCACTTAGCCAAGAGCAACTGTGTGAATAAGCATGAGCTGTTTGTCATGCAACTAAAGAAAGGGAAAGTGAGAGTTTTCAGATGTACTTGAAAACCAAAATACCACCAAAGCAGATTGGAAAACTAGGAGCACAAACGCTGAGCAGCTCCTCTGTAAGTATGGCCTTGCAGCAAATAATTACTCAGGCATTAGATCATCTGAAGTAATTACCATAATTAAAAAAATTCTTCTTCCTCAAACAATAATTTACATGAAACCTGTGATGCACATGGAAACTCTTCTAGAGTTTTCTCACAGAAGGCATCCGATTTGAGGTTTTTCTAATGCAAATGTAAAAGGCATTACTTCATTTTGCAGGAGCATCAAAGAAAATGTTAAGAATTGGTGAGTACATGCACGCTGTAACTTTTCCTTACAAAGTATTGATTTTTAGCATCCTTTGTAGTAACGAGTTAGACTGACTTGTTTTCAAATCACAGTCCTGTCACTGAAAGAACACCAATGAATAAATAATGTTCACACTGAGAAACACGAGATATTTTGATGTTAAAAAAAAATAAAAATCCAAATTCTTTTCTTCATACGCATAAATAGCAGGAGGAATTCCAAATAATTTATAGCAAAACTACTTACTGAGAAAATAAAGTAGACATGGTAGTGCTGAATCCCAGTAAACACATCAGGACTTTGATGTGTTTTGAATATCACCCTGACAGTGTAAAACAGTGATTTAGAAATATATGCACTTCTGCCAAAACAGTTTTAGCAAGCCCATTGCTAGTAACATTCATAAACTCAGAGCCACTGAGATAGTAGATAGGGCATCTAAAAAGTTTGCGGTATCTGTGCAAAAGAAAAATTTATATGTAATTAAGATTAAAGTACTCTTTTCACCATTAGATTTTGTGACATCATTTAGAGTACTAAATATTTTATTTACAACTCTTTGAAACCAGACACACTGTGAGCAACAACTTTTTATCATTCTATTAGGTTTCCAAATGTAATCTACTCCCTTATACATCTTTCCCTCTTCCTGTCCTCATTGAAAGCAGTGCCATTTATCATCTCTATTTTATTTCCCTACTTATGAAATAGTAGGGAAATAAACTTCCAAACTGCTTTTGGAAGTTTAACAACTGTTTATTCATAGACACTAAGATTTTAGGTTTGTGATAAATGGTTTCTAATCTTAAGAGTGGACTTTAGTCACTAGAAATACAGACTTAGACCTAACACATCTTTAATATGTTTTTTGGTAACTCATGGGGATTTTAAGGAAAAGAAATGTAGAGGATAATTTCTGCTGACAACACATTAAACATCTCTACAACACATTGTTAACATTGTCTGTTTTAAAGGACTCTCCTTTTGGTTTTCTCTGTATTCCAATATAACTGGCAACGCTGCTTTTAATTTGTGTGTTTTGAAGTGTGTCAGTGTGATGACCGTTGACAGGATGCAGACTGTCATATTTTGAAATTTATTTTTCAAAAAAATAAAGATTATTTTTGGGTGTCATGTGTTGGGGCCCTGGCTATACTGCATGATTACAAAGAAGTAAGATAGGTCAGTTAAAGGACAAGGACACAGCGCCTGCTGCCGAAGCAGGATGTTTCCTGCAAACAACAGGACGCTTGCTGTCAAAACAGAATGCAGATGTCCAATAACAGTAGCTATATGTAGAAAAGTGACTATCTCCTCCAACCAATTATCACTCTGCTTAAGACACGTGATCAAGACAGCTTAACCAGTCATTGTATGCATGCTCGGCACATGATCGCATGTACGGGACTCTGAATAGTATATAAGGTGCATAACTTCTCCATTAAAGTTGGATTTGGATTTGCATCATATTGATGTGTCATCCTGTCCCGCTCGCATGAATGCCCACAGCAATCATGTCTTCCTGCCATTGGCAGTGCCAGTGCCAGTGTCTGCCAAAACCAGAAGGAAAATAAGTCACAAAACGTTTTTAAAAACCTCTGTAAATACAAATGAAATCCATGCAAAGTGCTGTAAATGTACAAACATATATAGATAACAGATGCAATCTCAAGGTAAACAGCCTTTTCTGCAGCTATTTCTGTGGAAGCATCACTTCAATACCTGAAAATCCTCTTTGGCTAAGGCCTTTTTTGATGCACCTTCTTACAGCAGGCTGCCAGAGTAGCAATGGAAAACATTTGCATTCAAAGAACACAGCATGAATAGTTTCTCCGTTTAAGCATACTGGATACATAGAATTGCATAATGTGCTACAACAAAGTGTATAAAAATCTTTCAATTCTGAGGATGTGCCACAAGAATATTTCTTAAAATAAACACAAAAGTAACAATGAGAATTAACATGAGGTGACAGAAAGCAATAGTTACTTTTACAGCAAGAAATGGATACATAAAATTGCACAATAAATTGTAAAATATTTTACAGACAATTTCCTATTTCAGTACAAGAAAGCGTCAGAAATTGCAAATATAAAGCTGAAAACAAACAAACAAAAAAACCCACAAACCTGTTATTATTTTTAAATGTTTCTGGCTGTTTTATGAAATTGCTGTCATAGAAAAATCATTAGAACATTACATGTATCAGTACTCACAGCTTCTCCTTAACCCAAAGTCTAGCCTATAGTGGTTTGTATATATATTTATATATACATACATACATACATATATGTATATTATATATAATACATATATGTATATTATATATATAAAAAAATTATGTGCTACTTTATATAGTACATGTCTGATTTTCTCACTGGAGAGGTATGAAAGGCAGGGAGCA
>WAAF01006232.1:13235-79576 GCA_013400475.1 Tricholaema leucomelas | reverse complement strand
CAGAGGGGTTGGACTCTTTGGGTCCCTTCCACCCTCTGACATCTTTGATCTGTGATCCTGTGACCATAGACAGCAGTTTGTAAGATGTAACTGGATGGGCACAACTCAATATATCTGATGTCTGCAGTGACACTGTTCCCTGTACAGGGCCTGGTGGCATTTGGTTTAGGAGGGGTTTTGCTCATTGGAGTCACACAGGTGTCTGTGTTCCTACCTCCCTCCTCATCTGCATGTGGCCTTGACTCACCTCTGTCATCTAATTGTGTGTGGAGTCACCAGGGCTGAAATTCAGAGCAGGTAAAAAAGCTCATATAGGTATTTGATAAACTGCAAGAGTTCACTTTCTGACTCATTTGGACTATGGTTTTGCTTTGGAACAAATGCTTGGAAGGGTTTGTGGTGGTGGTGGGAAACCTCCCCTCCTCTGGTCTGCTCTCCCTCCTTCTCTGGAGACTTTCCAGCCCTGTCTGAATGTGTTCCTGTGCAACCTGCACTAGATTCTATGGTCCCACTCTGGCAGAAGGGTTGGACTCAAAGATCTCCAGAGGTCCCTTCCAACCCCTAACATCCTGTGATTCCCTTGCTCCAGAACCTCAATGTCCTTCTTATACTGTGGCCCCCCAGAATTGAGCCCAGCACTCAGTACACACAGACAACTTCACGATTAACTCCTAGGCATTGGATTGCCAAAGTCAGCACCAGCAGAGATAAAGAAGTCATTGTTGCACTCAGCTCAGTGCTGGTCAGCCCACCCCTGGGGCACTGCCTGCAGTTTTGGTCTCTCCTGTAACAAAAAAAGAGATGTGAGCAGGCTGGAAAGTGTCCAGAGAAGGGCCAGGAGAATGCTCAGAGGCCTGGCAGCTCTGCCATGTGAGGAAAGGCTGAGAGCTGGGTCCGAGCAGCCTGGAGAGGAGAAGGCTGAGGGCAGACCTTGTTGCCATGGAGCAGGATAGGCAGGGTGGATGCCAGGATGGAGACTCCTTTTGCACAAGCAGTCCCATGGACAAGGCAAGGAGTGATGGGGACAAGCTCCTGCTGGGGACATTCCCATTGCACTCCAGAAGACAATGTTTGCCCATGAGCACAGTCAGAGGCTGGAATCATCTCCCAAGGGCAGCAGTGGAGTTGCCTATCTTGGACAGTTTTAAGGCTCAGCTTGCCAGGGTGCTGGGGCAGCTCACTTCAGCTACACCATCGGCTCGAAAGGTTGGGGTCCCTTCCAACCTGACATGCTGTGACTGACAGGTCTGTTCCTCTCTCAGCCTTCCAAGTCATAGAATCAGTCAGGGTTGGAAGGGACCACAAGGAGCAGCCAGTTCCAACCCCCCTGCCATGCCCAGGGACACCCTACCCTAGAGCAGGCTGCCCACAGCCTCAGTCAGCCTGGCCTCAAACACCTCCAGCCATGGGGCCTCAACCACCTCCCTGGGCAACCCATTCCAGCCTCTCACCACTCTCATGCTCAACAACTTCCTCCTCACCTCCAGCCTGACTCTCCCCACCTCCAGCTTTGCTCCATTCCCCCCAGTCCTGTCACTCCCTGACAGCCTAAGAAGTCCCTTGCCAGCTTTTTTGTAGCCCCCTTCAGATCCTGGAAGGCCACAAGAAGGTCACCTGGGAGCCTCCTCTGCTGCAGCCTGCACAGCCCCAACTCTTTCAGTCTGTGCTCACAGCAGAGCTGCTGCAGCCCTCTGAGCATCCTCCTGGCCCTGCTCTGGACACTCTCCAGCATCTCCACATCCCTCTTGCCCCAGGGGCTCCAGAACTGGATGCAGTACTCCAGGTGAGGTCTCAGCAGAGCAGAGCAGAGGGGGAGAATCAGTTCCCTGGCCCTGCTGGCCACACTTCTGCTGCTGCAGCCCAGGCTCTGCTTGGCTTTCCGGGCTGCAAGTGCACACTGCTGGCTCCTGTTGAGCTTCTCCTCCAGCAGCACCCCCAAGTCCCTCTCTCCAGGGCTGCTCTCCAGCCACTCACTGCCCAGCCTGGAGTTGTGCTTGGCATTTGTGATGGTTTGGGTTTGCTGCCCCAGCTGCAGTACCTTGCACTTGGTTGTCCCACTGCTGTGCCAGGGATGAAGCACAGCCTCACCTGACCATGCTTCATATTCCCCATGCTGGACACAATCTTCTCACCTGGGGAGGCTGAGCTGAGCCAGGGTGCCAGGAGGCCTCAGCGTCAGGCAGCACGGAAATGCCAGGAGCACTGAGCTGTGACTGATAGCATTCGGTGCAGGGTGGGGCAGCAGCAGGTTACCCCCAGGGCAGTTAGTAGTTTGTTATGTCATTTCCACCTGCTCCCTTGCTCTGGGGTGTGTGGGTGCTGGGGAGCCAGGCCAGCCTCACAGGGTGCTGCCCAACACCCTGGGGACACTGCTGCCCTCTCCTGCTCCCCAGTGCCTCTGTTAGAAGGGGCTGAGGAGTCCTTCATGGCATCAGAGGTTTGGCTGGGTTGGAGAACGCCTCCAAGATCAAGTCCAATCATTAACTCGGCACTGCTAGGTCAGGACTAAGCCATGCCACATCTCCACAGCTTTTCAATCCCTCCAGGGAGGGTGACTCACATCACTGCTCTGGGCAGTCTGTTCCAGGGCTTGGCAACCTTTTGGGGGAAGAAATTGTTCCTGATTGTCCAACTTAAACCTCCTCTGGTACAATTTGAGGCCATTTCCTCTTGTCCTGCTGCTTGACAAGCCTTGGGAAAACAGACCAAGCCTGACCTGGCTCCATCCTCCTTTCAGGGAGCTGTAGAGAGCAATGAGGTCTCCCTCAGCCTCATTTCCTCCAGCTAAACAACCCCAGCTCCCTCAGCTGCTCCCCAGAAGACTTGAGCTCCAGCACTTTCAACCCAGGACTTTGCTTAAGAGCTTTTGCTCTTCCAGCCTCTCCCCCATCCTACTGATGGAACAAATGAGTGACTTGGTGAGGGCTTTGCTGGACCAGGTCAGCCCACAGCACCCTGACAGGTCTGGCACTGGAGTAGGTGTGATGGAGGAAGAACTAAAGCAGCAGAGCAGCACAGGCAAGGCAGTTGGTCATGAGGTTTCTGTGATGGTTTGGGTGTCACCTGCCCCTGTGATGGTTTGGGTGTTACCTGCCCCCCCACACTTAAGAAAGTCACCCAGACTAGGCTCAGCCAGCTGGAAATTAAAGCATGAAGCTTTATATTAGCACAGTAGACAAGCAGATGTTTACAGCATCTACAGCTACAGACAGAGATATACAAGTGAAAAGCAATGCAGAAAGACAACAGCCCTGCCAGAAACCAGAGTGCCCAGGAGGGGCTCCCAACCACCCTTCCACCTCCTTTCCACCCCTCTGCCTTACCCCAGACTTTGCCTTACATTCAAGGTGAGTTTGGAGAATCAGCCAGGGGGGGTAGGAAGCAGCAGGATTAGCAGGTAAGAGAGAGAAGTGCATGCAGCCAGAGCCCAAGAGCACCTCCATTATCTATGTTTGTGGTCTTGTTTTCATCCATCTCAGCAAGCCTCTGAGTGCAGCAGCCATCCCCTTTCTTTCCTTTTCACAGCCTAGCATCTAATTCTTCTCACCAAAATATCCTACTTAGCCTCAAACTAGCACAGCCCCCACACACACTCAGGAGGAGTCACCCAGCCTTGACTCAGCCAGCTGGAAGTTCAGGAATGAAGCTCCATGTACAGCTTAGCAGAGTTTACAAGCAGACACACACCAAGACATGCAGTTGTATACAAGTTAAGAGTAATACACAACAACCCTCCCAGAAATCAGTCCCCCCAGGAGGGCTCCCGACCCAAACCCCCTCCCTTTTCCCTCTTTCCCTCCCTTCCCACATATATCTCACATGATGAACCTGGGGAGATCTGAGGTGAGATGTCAAAAAGATGCCAAGGAGGTCAGAGGAAAAGAGGGTTAGGTTGGACCAGAGTTAAGGCAGAGGCAAGCACAGAGACCAGACCTCCAGAAAGGAGCAGAACTGAAGTGAGAGCTGCCTGAGCAGTGTGTGAGCAGTGAGTGCCTTGGCTCTGTTTTGGCTGGTTGTGTTCCTCAGCAGAAGAATGAGTGACACAGCTTACTGTTGGGTTTCTTCTTTCTTCTCACAGCTAAGGAGTTCATTTCTCTCAGTAAAATATTCCAGCTAGCCTCAAAGCAGCACAGTTTCTTAAGCTTTCCTTGAACTAAACCACATACATCACAGAATCACAGAACAGTAGGGGCTGGAAGGGACCTTTGGAGATCAGCAAATCCAACCTCCCTGCCACAGAGGGCTCCCTGCTGTTCCAGCTGTACTGGACACACCACCAAGAGCTGTTCTGTATCTCTGCATCTCTATAAATCCAGAACACTATTCCATTTCCATCACATTTCCATTTGCTACCTTTCCAAACCACTTCCTTGCTTCTCAGCCAAGCAGTCAACCAGGTCACCTGAGACTGCCACAACACTTTGCCATTTGTTTCTGGCTGGCACCTTTCACCAGGTGTGCAGTCACACCTCCCTGCACACCCTTCCTCTCCTCACAGGAGGCCACAGCCTCTGTGGCTTCACAGGCTCAGCTGTGTGCCAGGGTAGCAGCTCACAGCCTCCAGTCTGTCCCAACAGGGGAGCTTCTCCAGCCCTCTGACCATCTTGGTGGCCTCCTCTGGACCCTCTCCAGCAGCTCCAGGTCCTTCTTGTGCTGAGGCCCCCAGAAGTGGAGGCAGTGCTGCAGATGAGGTCTGAGCAGAGTAGAGCAGAGCAGATAGGCAGAATCCCCTCCCTGTGCTGCTGCTCTCTCTGCTCTGGATGCAGCCAACACACAGCTGCCTCTGGGCTGCCAGTGACCAGTGCTGGCTCCTGGGCAGTTTGGCACCAACTGACACTCCCAAGCCCTTCTCCTGCAGACTGCTGCAATGCTTTTCTCTGTCCTGCCCCCAGGTGCAGGACCTTGTAGTTGGCCTTGCTGAACTTCATGAGTTTGGCTTGGCCAGATTTAATTCCACCAGGATTTTAGCTTTCCCACTGGTGGCAGTCCCACTGCTTTGGTTTGAAGCTCTGGGATCTCAATGTCCTGGGAGTCTGCAGCATCTCCTGGCCTCTCCTGCATCTCCCTGATACACCCCATGGTTGCACCAAACCTCCCACATGTGAGGGCCACCAGCCCCACTCCTGGGGTCAATGAGAAGAGAGCAGTGAGTGATGAGGGACCAGGCAGCAGCTTTGTGCTCCATCCTATGGATGCTCCAGGACTCTGTACCTTGAGACAGGCTCCCAGGCCTCATTCAGGGACTGAGAAAGAAAGAGAAAAGCCAGGGGGCTGTAATAGCATAATAACCATCATCTGCTTCCCCTCAGAGTGCATCCTTGACTAAAGAAAGTGCTGTCTTCAGGCACCTCTACCAGAGGGACAAGCCTGTCCTTCACCAAGGGACAAAATTCCCCTGCCACATCCCCTGGCAGTTTGCTGCTGCTGCTGCTGCTCAGTCCTTTTGCTGCATTTTAGTCCAGCTTTGGCAGGCTTCAGCCACTGGCTCTTGTTCTGTCTTTCTCTGATCTTAAAGAGCCCTTTAGTGGTGAGTAGATTCTCCTTCTGATGCTACTTAGACATCAAACCCCAGGCACCTCTCAATGTCCTCGACAAGCGGAGCAATCTGGGCTCTGCCAGCCTCTCCCTGCAAAGGGCTTTCTCCAGCCTTGCTGGTGTTGTGCTGCCTGGGGTCCAGGCAGCCCACACATTGCCACTTGTGTGCCCATGGAAATCCATGTGCAGGAGCAGCCAGACAGGTGCACAAGCAGGAACTGATGCTTTACAATCCCAGAATCACAGAATGTTAGGGGCTGGAAGGGACCTCCAAAGCTCATCCATTTCAATCCAGATCATACAGGAACATATCCAAGCAGGTCTTGAATATCTCCAGAGGGGGAGACTCCACAGCCCACCCTGGGCAGCCTGTTCCAGGCTTCTGTGGAAAAAAATCCTCCCTACATTTCCATGGAGCTTCCTATGCCTCAGCTTCCAGCAGTGCCCCTTGTGCTGGCACTGGCATCACCCAGCACAGCCTGGCTGCAGCCTCTGGCACTCAGCTGCACATCTTTACAAACATGAATGGGGTCACCTCTCAGGCTCCTCTCCTCCAAGCTCAAGAGCCCCAAGCTCCCTCAGGCTCTCCTAAGAAGGATGTTCTAGAATGCATTTATCTCCAGAAGTGTGTGCAAGCCCAGAAGAGCACCCATGGGTAACACAAAGGTTCTCCTGGCCTGCTTCCCCCCACCCCAGATGAACCCTCACCCCTGGGGAAAGGGGTCTGGTTCAGGACCACCCTTCCTAAGCCATCTCTCTTTTAATCCTCCCCCTAAAGCCATGGAGAAAATGAAGGCAAGGAGAGCCAGCCCCCAGGTGCCCTGACCCAGCTGGCACCCATCTCCTTCATAGGGGTGCTCTTGCTTTGCTGAGTTCATGCCCAGGCAGTGCTTGGTGAGCCTCACTAGAAGATCCTTAGAGAGAGACACAGAAGGTATTAATTACTATGGTATTAATTACTATTGCTGTAATTCTAATTGCACTGCCTGGATTTCTGCTCTCCTCCTTCACTGCAGGAGCCTCCATCACTCAGTGGGGGCCTGGGGAGGAGGATCAGGGTGGGAGGCCTCCTTCTCCCATCTGGGCATGCTTTGTGCTCACCTGCAGGCTCTGGGAACAGGAGGATTCAGTGGCTCACCCTCGGTGATGCCAGCAGAACTTCACAGCTAAAAGGGCACAGCTAAAGCCAAGGGCTGGGCTCTCAGCCCCCCAGCACTGGGGCTCTGGTTTGCATTTCTCCTTCACTGCACCAGTGCCTGCCTGGGCTGGGGTCACACAGTGCTGGGGTCACACAGTGCTGGGGTCACACAGTGCTGGGGTCATGAGGCAGCCGTCGCTGTGCAGCACGGAGGAGCAGCCTGAGGTGAAGGCTGCCCCAGAGAAGCTGTGCTGCAGGAGCAGAGCTGCCCAATACTTGGGACCTGCCACCCCAGGAGATGTCCTGAGCAGGCAGAGAGGCCAACAGCACGGTGAGGTTACTAACCCTGCCTCACCACCTGCCTTTGACCTGCTTTCACATCTCCCTTCCCTGCCCACTTCTTTCACTTCCCTTTTCCCCTGCACCATCTTCCTCCAACAGCATCACAACTCAGCCTCCCACTACAGACCCAGCCACAGCTCTTCCACGCTCCTGACCTTTGCTACGGTCCCTCCTGGTGGACATCGGTGCCCTGCCACGCTCACTGCCAGGGCTGTGACGCCTCAGGAGCCACTCCCGTGCAGAGTTCACATTCACAGCTGCAGCACCTAAATCTACTCAACTCCCTCCAGGAACGGCTGAGGAGCACTGCCACGCTGCTGGCTGTGGTGGAGATAGCCCCCAGCAAAGAGGCAGTGAGGAGCAGCCAGGGGCAGAAGGCAGCAGTGGGGATATCTGAGACCACCCCAGCTGCCAGCCAGAGCAGTGGATCTCTGTGTGGCTCAGCAGGCTGCTGCTAGGAGTAATTTCCACAGCCATCCCAGATGTCCCATTTCCAGCTGATAACAAGCTGTGGGGTGGACCTTGCCCTACATACCAGGGATGTCACCAAGAAATCCTCCAACTCCCAACTCAGGTCAGGAGAAGGTGTTTGGGGAGAGGAGGTCATGCACCAAAGGGGCATCCCATAGCAGCCATGCTGCTCTCCCACACCTGGCTGCCTTCACCAGCACATGGAGCATCCTACTCCCCCTTTCACCACACATTTGCCCCTGCTCTGCTGAGAGCAACATTTTCCTGCTTGTCAGCAGTCACTCCAGGTGTCCAGAGCAAAAAAAAGAGCAGTACTCAGCAAGGAGAGGCTGGGGGTGTGCAGCCTGCAGAAGAGGAGGCTCAGGGCAGAGCTCATTGCTGTCTACAACTACCTGAAGGGAGGCTGTAGCCAGGTGGGGTTGGGCTCTGCTGCCAGGCAGCCAGCACCAGAACAAGGGGACACAGTCTCAAGCTGTGCCAGGGGAGGTCTAGGCTGGATGTTAGGAGGAAGTTGTTGTCAGAGAGAGTGATTGGCATTGGAATGGGCTGCCCAGGGAGGTGGTGGAGTTGCCATCCCTGGAGGTGTTGAAGCCAAGCCTGGCTGGGGCACTTAGTGCCATGGTCTGGTTGATTGGCCAGGGCTGGGTGCTAGGTTGGACTGGATGAGCTTGGAGCTCTCTTCCTACCTGCTTGATTCTATGATTCTATGTCCTGGCAGCTGCTCCTGCAAGAGTGAAGAGAGCAACTCAGAGCAACTCTCTGGCACCTGCTGGAGTCAGATGTCTGAGTGAAACTATGGCTTGGTGTGGGGGCAGAGTCTGAGGGTGACACTGACCCCTGCAAGCAGCTCCAGCCCAGTTCTTGATGACACAGCTCAGAGTCACCTCCTTAACAAAACCATCCCTGCACAGCAAGAGTGCAGCCTGAGTGCAGAGCCCCTTCCCCACCATCCAGGGCCTGAGAAAGGCACAGACCAGCAGATCTGGCCCCAAGGACACCCCATGGGGTGGACCAAAAAGCTGTCCAGATCCAGGCAGCCAGGGGAAGGAGTTAATCTCTCAGCCCAAGCTGCTGCTAGAGCTGTGCTGTGCCTGAGGGCACCTCAGCACTCAACACATTTCTCTCTGAAGTAAAGCCTTCCAAAAGGGTTTGCTGCCTGGCTGCACCCGGAGGGGGGGGGGGAAGCAGGAGAGTGGGCATCTGCCACCACCACACCTTGCTGCTCCTGCCCTTCAACCCTGCACAGCAAGGCTGTGCCAGGACTGTGCCCTCATCAGCTATTTCCCTTTCCCCAGTCGTTGTTGATTAGGGTTTTCCAGGAGCTGCTAAGTAAGACTCAAAGGTCTGGGGCCAGCAGGTGAGTCACACCTGACAAACCTGCCTTGGCCTGGGCAGGAGGCATCATGAAAGTAGTGCCACAGCAGGACTGATGTCTGCCCCGACATCAGTGCAGTGCTGCTCACACAGGGAGCTGCTGGAGACTCTGCCCATGCTAGAGCCATGTGCTGGACAGCTTCTACCAGCCCATGCCACTGCCAGCTGAGCTGGTGGTGAGCAGTGCAGCTGGAGGTGACCCTGACACCCATTTTCACCAGGAGAAGAGGCAGCAGTGCTTGTGGTGTGCCGGCTCAGCTGTCAGAAATCAAACACACTGTCCCCACGGGGGAGCTCTCAGCTTGTGGCAGCTCCTGGCAGCTCCTGGCAGCAGGTCCTGGCAGCAGCCCCCAGCTCTCTGCAGGGAGGACAGCTGCCCAGCTCACCTACACAGGTGCAGTGGGGATGCAGGGTGCTGACAGCAAAGGACACAAGGATTTTGGCCCAGGGCTGGACCTGGGTACAGCACTGCCCTGGGGAGGCAGCCAGCACCTGCCACCACAGGCCCAGTGAAGGCATCCTCACTGCTCTGTCTGCCCCCACACCTCTCATGCTAGTGGGAGCTGAGCATGGTGAGCTTCTGAAGGTCCATAGCCACTGCCTGCCACTGCCTTCGTAGAGGAAACCTGCTGAGCTCCAGTCACCCACTTTGCCCACCCTGAAGCCACCCTGCTACCCCAGAGACCTGTCCTGGCACAGGCACCCAAAGAGGCTGAGGCAAGCAGCAGAGGGGCAGTGGCACAGCCTCCAGCACCCAGGGTGCAGCCTGGTCAGGGAAAAGGCAGACAAACATCCAGTGGGTGCAGCCAGGAGGGCAGAGCCTTGGAGAAACACACAGAGAGATCCAGGAGCCTGAGCCATTAAACTGAAAGCTGAGAGCAGCTCAGTGTGTTACAACAGCACAGATAACCATAAAGCACAGAGAGGCAGCTCAGGGCAGAGCAGAGAATCATAGAATCAACCAGGTTGGAAGAGACCTCCAAGATCATCCCGCCCAACCTAGCACCCAGCCCTGGCCAATCACCCAGACCATGGCACTAAGCGCCCCAGCCAGGCTTGGCTTCAACACCTCCAGGCACAGTGACTCCACCACCTCCCTGGGCAGCCCATTCCAATGCCAATCACTCTCTCTGCCAACAACTTCCTCCTAACATCCAGCCTAGACCTGCCCTGGCACAACTTGAGGCTCTGTCCCCTTCTTCTGTTGCTGCTTGCCTGGCAGCAGAGCCCAACCCCCCCTGCCTAGAGTCTCCCTGCAGGGAGCTGCAGACAGCAAGGAGCTCTGCCCTGAGCCTCCTCTTCTGCAGGCTGCACACCCCCAGCTCCCTCTCTGCCTGGCTGCTCTCAGCCACTCTGGCCCCAGCCTGCAGTGCTGCTTGGAGTTGTTGTGGCCAAAGTGTAGACCCCTGCATTTGGCCTTGTTCAGTTTCATCCCATTGGCCTCTGCCCACCCAAAGAGTGAGCTGTGGATGAGACCTGAGAGCCTTTCCCTTCCCCACAGGGTTGAGGGAGACAGGAGAAGGCCACACTAGGCACTTAGAGCTGGTGTAACAAGCCAGGGGACCCTTGGCTGATGGCAGTGATGGGAAAGGCCTTGGATGTCTGATTGAACAGAGCCAGGACGTTAACAGTGTGCTCCAGTTCCCTGCAAACATGTGGGTGAGGTGGAAACATCCCAGCCCCAGTGTGGGCCCAGAGCCCAGATTAAGCTCCATGGAGAATGAAGTCATCCCAGCTAAACCTCTTCTGACTGATCTTCTTTCACCATTCTCCTTGGGGATGGAGTTTGCCTTACAGATCAGCAGCTGCCAGAGCTGTCAAAACCTGCCCTGCACTACCACATCGCAGCTGCATTTCCCCATCCCCCTTGTGCCCAGGGAGCTGGAGGTGCTGGAGGTGGAACCAGTTCCTTAGCTAGCAGCTGTTTCCCAACAGCACCCAGCACCTTTGCACCCTCCTCCCGTGGGCAAACATCCCAAGCCCAGCCCTAGCCACAGCTATTTTTACAGAGCCCTCCTAGAACCTGCCCAGCACTGACGTTTCAGAGCTCCTCCTGTGCCAGGGATGAAGGCCAAGCAGGTTTGATTTGTGTTATCAGGCTAGGGCTGTGCCAGGAGGAATCAATCCCTTGGGGGTTGGACCATTTCCCCACCAGACACCTCCCTGACCACAGCACAGCTGCAGCTCGACCTGTCCCTCCTCTCAGCAAGCCCTGCTGGGATGATCTCACCACTTCTCTTCCTTGCTGCCACCCAAACACCTGCAGGAGCTGCAGACAGCTTCAACAAAATGGTTGAAGAAGAGAATCATAGAATCATAGAATCAAGCAGGTTGGAAGAGAGCTCCAAGCTCATCCAGTCCAACCTAGCACCCAGCCCTGTCCAGTCAGCCAGACCATGGCACTAAGTGCCCCAGCCAGGCTTTTCCTGAACACCTCCAGGGACGGCGACTCCACCACCTCCCTGGGCAGCCCATTTAGCCTGGAGAAGAGGAGGCTGAGGGGAGACCTCATTGCTCTCTACAGCTCCCTGAAAAGAGGCTGAAGCAAGGTGGGGGTTGAAAAGAGGTTGGAGTAAGGTGGGGGTTTGGTCTGTTCTCCCTAGTAACAAGTGATAGGATAAGAGGAAATGGCCTCAAGCTGCACCAGGGGAGGTTTAGGTTGCCAGGGAGAGAGGAGATGGATATTAGGGCAATGGCCAATGGCATCCTGGGCTGGCCCAGGAGCAGTGTGGGCAGCAGGACAAGGGAGGTTCTTCTGCTCCTGTGCTCAGCACTGCTCAGGCCACAGCTTGAGTGCTGTGTCCAGTTCTGGGCTCCTGAATTGAAGAGAGATGTTGAGGTGCTGGAAGGTGTTGAGAGAAGGGCAGCAAGGCTGGGGAGGGGCCTGGAGCACAGCCCTGTGAGGAGAGGCTGAGGGAGCTGGGGGTGTGCAGCCTGCAGCAGAGGAGGCTCAGGGCAGAGCTCATTGCTGTCTGCAGCTCCCTGCAGGGAGGCTGTAGCCAGCTGGGGTTGGGCTCTGCTGCCAGGCAGCCAGGGACAGAACAAGGGGACACAGCCTCAAGCTGTGCCAGGGCAGGTCTAGGCTGGATGTTAGGAGGAAGTTGTTGTCAGAGAGAGTGATTGGCACTGGAATGGGCTGCCCAGGGAGGTGGTGGAGTCTCTGTGGCTGGAGGTGTTGAAGCCAAACCTGGCTGGGGCACTTAGTGCCATGGTCTGGTTGCTTGGCCAGGGCTGGGTGCTAGGTTGGGCTGGAGGAGCTTGGAGCTCTCTTCCAACCTTCTCGATTCTGTGATTCTATGAGATGAGAAGAAACTTCTCCACTGAAAGGGTTCTCAAACACTGGCACAGAGTGCCCAGAGAGGAGGCTGAATTCTTGGAGGTGGTTCAAAGAGGCAGAGAGGTGATGCTGAGGGACGTGGTTTAGCCTCAACCTTGGTAGAGTCAGAGAATGGTTGGCCTGGGTGATCATAAAGGTCTTTTCTACCCAAACCATTGTGTGATTCTATGAATCTTACCTCATTCTCCTCCATAGGTCTGTTCCCACCCATGGCTCCCTCTCTTCTCAGCTCCTGCAGGATGTAAGGACTGAAGAAGAAATTAAATGCCCCAGGTCCCATTTGCTATTGCCTGTCCCCATGCCTGGTCAGGGAACTTCTCTGGTGTGAAAACTCAGTGTGGTTTCTGCTTTCCCAGCTCCTCACACTGGTGCCTGTGCAGAAGGTATTACCACGAGGAGCTGCCCCTGCACTGGGGATGTGACCATCTCAGTGTCACAGCACCAAGGCAGATCTTGTCCAGGGCACTGAGGACTCCCTGCCCAGCCCAGTGTGGGTGAGATGAGCAGGGACATGGTTTAGTGGCCACGGTGATCCTAGGCTGGCAGTTGGACTCGACGATCTCAGAGGTCTCTCCCAGCAAAACAATTCTCTGACTCTGTTCCCTGATGAAGCAGCCCTGGGGGTGATGGGGACAGGAGGCTCCTTTGCACCACTACAGCCCCAGCTGCCCAGTCTCTGAGGAGCAGGAGAGCAGACCCAATGGCTCCTCTGACACCCAACAAACCCCACCTCAGCCCCAACCCCTCACCATCAAGTCAGTTGGTCCCCAGTGCTGTGTGAGTGCTGCCCAGGGCAACAGACTGCTTGCTCAGCTTGGCACCATCTAGACACAAAGCAGCTGGGAGCTGTCACTGCAGCTGCTGGGTCCATCTGAACCTCCCAGATTACCCCCCCCGACTTCGTGGTGTGGCCGAGGCAAGTGGCTGCCTGCTGCCAGTGCCCTGCCATGGTAACCAGCTCTCCTGGAAGGCTGATGGCTGTGTCTTCGCAGCAGCCAGCCAGAGGCAGGGCTCTGGCAGCCAGCACGACCCTTCTTCCCTCCCAGCAGCTGGGGCCCAGCCCCATGCTCACACGTGGAGAGGTTCTCAGCCGTGCGGGCTGATCACCCACTGTGCATTGCCAAGCTGCAGCCTCCTCTCAGCAAGGCACTGCTGTCACCCAGGGTGTCCCTGAGGGGTTCCCCAAACAGCCAAGCCAGAGCTAAAGCTGAGCTCCTGGGAAGAAAGAGCTGTCAGGGATCAACTGAGCCAGCAGTGTGCCCAGGTGGCCAAGAGAGCCAATGGCATCCTGGTCTGCATCAGGAATGGTGTGGCCAGCAGGAGCAGGGAGGTCATTCTGCCCCTGTACTCTGCACTGCTTAGACCACACCTCGAGTACTGTGTCCAGTTCTGGGCCCCCCAGTTTAAGAGGGACATTGAGATGCTTGAGCGTGTCCAGAGAAGGGCAACGAGGCTGGGGAGAGGCCTCGAGCACAGCCCTACGAGGAGAGGCTGAGGGAGCTGGGATTGGTTAGCCTGGAGAAGAGGAGGCTCAGGGCAGACCTCATTGCTGTCTGCAGCTACCTGAGGGGTGGTTGTAGCCNCCTTGGTGATACTGTGAGACTGTGAAACTGAGGTGGAGGCAACTGGATGCATACCCAGCACCAACCTGGGGGAGCCTGGGGTCCAGAGAGGGGCAACCAAGCTAGTGAAGGGTCTGGAGAACAGGGCTGGGGAGGTGCAGCTGAGAGAGCTGGAAGCGTTCAGCCTGGAGGAAAGGAGGCTGAGGGGAGACCTTTCTGGCTCTCTATAACTCCCTGAAAGGAGGTCAGAGTCAGGTGGGGGTTGGTCTCTTCTCTCAAGGAACAAGAGAGAGGGCAAGAGGAAATGGTCCCAGGTTGCACCAGGGAAGGTTTAGGTTGGACATGAGGAGCAATTTCTTCCCCGAAAATGGTTGTCAATTTTGACATCCCTGGAGGGGTTTCAAAGCTGTGTAGATGTGGTGCTGAGGGCCATGGCTTGGTGCTGACCTGGCGGTGCTGGGCTCATGGTAGGACTTCATGAGCTGAAAGATCTCTTTCAACCTAAACAATTCTATTCTCTGACCACTGCCAGCTGTGCTCAGTGGCAGTGAGGCTCAATCCAGGAAAGCCACATAAGGCTCATGGGGGCCAGGACCAGACTTCTCCCTAACTCTTCTCCTGGCATGTCCAGTACCACTCCATGCCACCTGTGCCCTCCAGTTGTGGCTGCATTGCAGCAGCAAGGAATTGCTGGCAATGAGCTGTCTCTCTTGATGAGCTGAGAGCCTTCCAGATCAAAGGTGCTTGTATGGAGCCCCCAGATATGATCACTGGCCTTTAAAGGGCAGGAAAAACAATTTCAATTCAATTTTCCACAGGTCTAATCTGAAACCATTTTAATGCTCATTAAGATAGAGAGACCCAAGCAGCTTGTGCAGGCTGGAAGACAGGGAGGGGATAAAAGAAGCTCTTGCTGACATTTTAGCTGAGGTCTTTATTCTCCCCCACAGCTCCCCACTTCTGGTCAGCAGCTTTGGCTAATGCTATTGTTAGCAGCAGAATTGGGATTCTAATGTCCTCTTTATAACAGGATTGGAGAGGGAGGGGAATAAAACCCTTAATCCTGAAGGCTTTGACTGAATTCCAAGTGCTGGAATTTACAGTGACAAAAAAGAGATCTGAAGACAGCGAAACCTGCAGGCTCCTACGTCGCTGCTCGCTGTCGTGGGGTGGTCACGATGCTGGCCCACCCTGGCCGTCCCGCTCCGCGCTGCCTCGCTGCTGTGCCTGCTGCTGGCGATGAAGGCAGCGGCGGCGCCAGCCTGCTCCGCCCGCGCCCGGCAGCTCGCTGGAGCCCTCTGCTGGCGCCTGGCTGCTAGGGCACAGCCCCGGGGCCACTGTGCCGAGGTAAGGCTGGCAGCAGCCTGCCTCCAAGCAAGGGCTGTGGGTACAGGGGAGAGCCCAGGGCGGGTATTTATTTGCCGCTCTCCAGGAGCCTTTGAAGGGAGGGCTGGAGCAGATGACCTTCCAAAGTCCCTTCCAGCCCAGCCCAGCCCAGGAGCGATGGTTCTGTGGTCCGGTAAGGGTGGGGACGTCTGCCCGGCCCGGGAGGGTACGAGGTGCTCCTGGGCTGGGTACGGGGTCGGCATCAAAAATGAGCTTATGGACATCACTCTTTTGGGAACCAGGCTTCGGCCAACCTTTCCTCCCGGCCGGGGCAAGCAGGCCAAGCCCAGTTCGTGCTCGGTGTGGCTGTGCCTGCGGAGGGCAGCAACCCCCCAGGAAGCTCCTCCAGACCCCAAACTTCGCTCCTGCTCCTCAGCCCCAGGACCTGCCACCCCGCAGCTCCCCAGACCTAGGACCTGCCAGCTCTGCAGCACACGGCCCCAGGACCTGCCCCCGCGCAGCTCCTCAGCTTCAGGACCTGCCACCCCAGAGCTCTGCACGACACAGCCCCAGGACCTGCCACCCCAGAGCTCTGCAGCTCTCCAGCCCCAGGACCCGCCAGCCCACAGCTCTGCAGGACACAGCCCCAGGACCTGCCCCCTCGCAGCTCTGCAGGACACAGCCCCAGGACTTGCCACTTCTCCTGCTCCCCAGCCCCAGGACCTGCCCGCCCACAGCTCTGCAGGACCTGCCCCCGCGCAGCTCCTCAGCTTCAGGACCTGCCACCCCAGAGCTCTGCACGACACAGCCCCAGGACCTGCCACCCCGCAGCTCTGCAGGACACAGCTCTGCAGGACACAGCCCCAGGACCTGCCCCCCCCGCAGCTCTGCAGGATGCAGTCCAGCCCTAGCCAGGTTCCCAGTGAGGGGCTGCAAGGGGTCAGGCCTGTGTCTGCCCTCAGGGGTGCTCCATCAGGAAAGTGCTTAAGAACCATTACCTGAACTGCAGCAGCTTGCACCACAGCAGCCTCACTGGAGAAGGTTCCACCTGAGGTCCCACCCACTGCAGCCCAGCACCAAGCCCTGGACCACAGCAGCAGTGGAGTCCCCATCCCTGCAGGGATTAAAAAGAGGTGCAGAGGTGGTACTGAGGGGAGATTTAAACCAGCTGTTAGGAAGAATTTTTTTGCAGTGAGGGTGATGAGACCCTGGCAGATGTTGCCCAGGGAGGTTGTGGATGCTCCCTCCCAGGAGGTGTTCAAGGCCAGGCTGGAGGAGGCCTGTTCTAGTGGAAGGTGCCCCTGCTTATGGCAGGGGGCTGGAACTGGATGATCCTTGAGATCACTTCCAACCTACACCATTCTATGATTCTATGAGTGGTTGGACTTGGTGATCTTAAAGGTCTCTTCCAGCCAAAACAATTCTGTGACTCTGTGGTGCTGGTGCATCTCCTCCCAGCACTATCCAACCCTTATATGGGGACAGGGACACCATCTGCCCACCACAGCTTCATAAACCCCAGCCCCAGTGTTGACTCCATCCTCAGGACCTGTTCCACTGCCTGAACCCCAGAAGCCACCTTTGACAGCAGCAAAGAGCAGTGCCAACAGAAAACCCAAAGGAGATGTCTGGACAGAATCCTGTTTCTAAAGAGCACTGACAGAAAGGGAACTTCCTGTGTCCTCATTTCCCTGCTGCAGGCCCTGCTGATGGGAACCACTCCTGCTTTAGGAAAGAACACCTGACCCTGATGTGGTTTCTGGCCCCTTTCAACCTCAAAAAGTACAAGCAGGAAGATCTGTTCTGGAAAAGGACAGCAGGGAAGCATCCACACAGGCAGCAGCTCCATGCACATGGAGACCAGCAGGCAGCATCCCCAGTGAATGGTGATCAGGGCTGATTCCAGCTCAGGGAAGAGCCCCTGGGTAGGAGTCCCTGGAGCTTCACTGATCTCCACTGAAGAGGAAAATCCTCCGTAAAAGAGAAATCACCCAGGAGAGAAACAACACCCAGTGAGACCCAGGAGCAGCTCCAAAGTGGTTGGAGGCACCACAGTGCTATGCCCAGCCAAAGACATTTGCATGTTGGCTGGAGGGCTTCACACAACTCCCAAGTTCAGCAGGGGCTGCACAGCACACGAGGAAGGCTGAAGTACTTTCAGCTACTGGTTCAGCTGGGGACACAAAATCTTATCTTCCTGCTCCAGATTTAGTCCTTTATGGATTTGCCAGCTGCATCCAGCAGTTGCTGTCCCAGGGCTCAAATTACCCATTAAAGCCATCACAGGAATGAGGAAAGAAGACAGAGTTTGGCTCTGATGGAAAACATGAAACATCCTGAGGGGCCAATATCTAGAAGGAACATTTATGCTTGCCAGGGTGGGGACTGGGTTTCTTCTGCTCTTCAACAGCTCAGACACAGAGGACTCGTGGCTGACTGCGATGTGGGCACTGCCACCTCCCTGCTCCTGCTACCCTCCTCCTGCTGGCAGCACTGTGACCTTCAGGAGGACCTCCAGGTGCTCCCTCTCAGCTTCTCACCTGCGTCAGGTTCAAAGATAAACAAATCTGGTTTCAAAATCCCCATGGCTGCACTGGAGTGGACCTGATGTCCCCTGTCTGTTCATGCTGCTGCTTCCCTCGCTCTAGGCAACCCCACTTGTGGGTGACTGCAACTAGGTCACATCCTGCAGGTCTGTCCCAGGGATCTGACCTGGCTGTTCAAGATGTTCCTGGGACTGGAAAGCTCTTCCCTGTGCTTGCATCCAGCTCCACCCCACGGTTTCAGCGTGAAGGCATTTCAAAGGCCTGGCCACAGAATCAGAGACCTGTTTTGGTTGAAAAAGACCTCTCAGATCATCCAGCCCAACACCACCATGGCCCCAAAGCATCATGTCCACTTTTTTTGAACACCTCCAGGGATGGGGACTCCACCACCTCCCTGGGAAGCCTGTCCCATTCCCTGACCACTGCTGCAGCAGAGACATTTTTCCTCATCTCCAACCTAACCCTCCCCGGGCACAGTTTCAGACCATTTCCTCTCCTTCTATCACCTGAGACTAGGGACGAGAGCCCAACCCCCACCTCACTGCAACCTCCTTTCAGGGAGCTGTAGAGAGCAAGGAGGTGTTTACACCACCCCTGCATGGCAGTGCCCTACCTTCGGGCTTCACCTTGTGAA
Organism: Tricholaema leucomelas; assembly: GCA_013400475.1. Taxonomy (NCBI): domain Eukaryota; kingdom Metazoa; phylum Chordata; class Aves; order Piciformes; family Lybiidae; genus Tricholaema lacrymosa; species Tricholaema leucomelas. The sequence continues at coordinate 61,311 of WAAF01006232.1, read as the reverse complement.
TAAAACCTCCACTCCACCTTGTAAGGCAGCTCCAGCCCAAGCTGCTGCACCATCTCCAACAGCGGCATGGCCCCGAGGTGCAGCAGGGAATGCCCCTGTGCAGAGGAGCACCCCTCCCTCACCCGAGGATGTCCCCGAGGGTGGCTGCTGCTGGCTGTGCCCAGCTCGGGCGCTCTGCTGAGTCATCAGCACACACCCTGTGTAAACTTTGCCAGCTGCTGCCCCAGCCACTGTTTGCTCAGCCTCGGCTGCTCTGTTTGCCTTGCAGGGGATCACGATGGAAGGAGATGGCCTTGGGCCACCAGCAAACCAGGTAAGTCAGCCCCAGGCACCCACCCCAAAGATCCCCCAGCAAGACAAATGAAGAGATTCTCCCCCTCTACTCCCATGAGGCCCCAACTAGAGTGCTGCATCCCCAGCACAAGGGGGACATGGAGCTGTTGGGGAGGATCCACAGGAGGCCACAAAGATGTTCAGCAGGCTGGAAAGAAGAGGCAGAGCTGAGGCTGTTCAGCCTGGAGAAGAAAAGGCTCCAGGGAGACCTTAGAGCAGCCCTCCAGTACCTGAAGGCAGCTACAAGAAGGTTGAGGAGGGACTTGTAGTGGAAAGAAGAGGAGCAATGGGTTTGAGCCAGAAGAGGGGAGACAGACTGGAGATGAAGAAGAAATTCTTTTGAGTGAAAGTGGTGAGACACTGGCACAGGTTGCCCAGGGAGGCTGTGGATGCCCCCTCCCTGGTGTGCTCAAGCCCAGACTGGATGGGATCTTGAGCAAGCTGCTTTAGTGGAAGGTGTCCCTGCCCATGGCAGAAGGTTGAAACTGGAAGGGATGGCAAAGATCATAGAATCAACCAGGTTGGAAGAGACCTCCAAGATCCTCCAGTCCAACCTATCACCCAGCCCTGTCCAATCAACCAGACCATGGCACTTTTTTAACACCTCCCATCCAACCCAAACCATTCTATGCATCTCCATTCCTCCATGGCAGGTGCAGGCCGTTTGGTGGCTGCAACTCATCAGCAAGACCCACTTTAAATCCTCTGTGGAGCTGCAGGAGCTCCAGACAAACACACCCACTGCAGCACAGCCCAGCTGCCAGGCAGCCTGGATGATCATTTATTATCACTTCCTTGCAACAGAGCTATGGAAATAAGGCACCCACCCTCCCCAGGTGCAAACAGCAGCAGCTGCAGCTCCCACATAGGGCTCTATGTACATCACAGTGTAAAGTCCATCAGGAAGGAAATTCCATCCCAGTGTGGAAAAAAAAAAAACCAAACCCCCACACAACCCCAAACAACCTCAAAACCAGGAGCCAGAAAAAAAGAACCCAACAAAACACAAAACAGTGGTTGAGAAAATAGGTTGAGGCCCTCCCTCTGGCTATAAAATGTAGCTCTTTATAGCCATTCAGAGGTACTGCTAAGGCCACGTTCCACAAAACCAGAAGCGAGGTTCCTAAAGAGTCTGAGCTCGCAGCCAGGGACATGGCAGAGGCACAAATCCCACGGGAGAAGCTAGCGTGGAAACGAAAACCTCCACCCACCCTACACCTCAGTGGTCAGCATAGTCCTTGGTCTCCACCCCGGTCTCGTTGAGCACCGTTGTCCTCATGATGGCCTCGGTGACAGCGTAAGGGTCGCAGTTGGCGGCCGGCCGCCGGTCCTCGAAGTAGCCGTAGCCGTCCTGGCCGACCTGGCGCGGGATGCGGATGCTGGCGCCACGGTTGGCCACGCCGGCGGAGAACTCGAAGATGTTGGAGGTCTCGTGGTGGCCGGTGAGGCGCCGGGAGTTGTCCCTGCCGCCCCGCGGGTCGTAGACGCAGATGTGGTAGTCGTGGCGCTTGCTCAGCTTCTCGATGGCAGCTTCGATGTGTCTGCGGGAGAGGAGGAGAGGCACAGCCCTGACAGCAGGTCCAGAGCGGGGGAAATGGAACATCTCATATGAGAGACTGAGCAGCTGGGGCTTGGGGCAGAGGAGCCCAAGGGGTGACCTCCATGTTCATAACGATGTGCAGGGTGAGTGCCAGGAGGCTGGAGCCAGGCTCTGCTGGGGGATGCCCACTGACAGCACAAGGGGCAGTGGTGGAAGCTGAGGCATAGGAAGTGCCATGGAAACACGAAGAGGAATTTTTTCTCTGAGGGTGGCAGAACCCTGGAACAGGCTGCCCGAGGGGCTGTGGAGTCTCCCTGTCTGGAGGGAGACCCACCTGGATGTGTTCCTGCGTGACCTGCTCCAGACGATTCTGCTCTGGCAGGGAGGTTGAACTGGATGAGCTTTGGAAGTCCCTTCCAGTCCCTAACATTCTGTCACTCTGAAACGTCAGCCCCTGCCACCCCCTCCCTCTGTGCAGTGATGATGACAGCCCAAGGGACACTCTCACAAACCAGCTGCTTTGAAACTAAACTGAGCTGGGACAGCCCCAGCCCTGCCTGGTGCAGCCACATCGGTACAAGGAGCTCCACATGACCAAGGACACCCCAAGCCCCCAGGACTCACTTGAGGCCCCCTTCTCTCCGCATCTCCTCGGTGCTGTAGTTGGTGTGGCACCCAGCACCGTTCCAGTTGCCAGTCATAGGTTTGGGGTCCAGAGTAGCTACAACCCCAAAGTCCTCGCAGACACGGTGGAGAATGAACCGAGCCATCCAGAGGTGGTCACCCATCTCGATGCCTTCACATGGGCCCACCTGGAATTCCCACTGGAAAGGACAAGAGGATGCACAGGTTTGTGTCTCCCTCAGTGAGAGCTGCCAGCCTGGGGTGTGGCTGAGCTTTATCCCTTGGGAACCATCAACAGGGGTGAGGAGCATCCAAGTTAAGCAACAGGACAGCTTTGGCATGTAAAGATGAATGGGAACAAACTGCTCATGAGCAAATGGAGCAGATCAGAAGGAGGTTACTCAAAACAGAGGTAAATAAGCACCACACTTGCCTTAAAGGATAGTGCTGGAGCTGCTGGCATGGAGGATCCTATGTAGAATTACAGAATGGTTTGGGTTGGAAAGGACCAGAAAGGTCATCCAGTTTCAAACCCCTGTCATGGCCAGGAACACCTCCCACCAGCCCGGGCTGCTCAATGCCTCATCCAGCCTGGCCTTGAACACCTCCACAGAGGGGGCATCCACAACCTCCCTGGGCAACCTGTGCCAGTGTCTCCCCACCCTCTTAAGAATTTCTTCCTCATCTCCACTCTCAATCTCCCCTCTTCCAGCTCAAAGCTATTGTCCCTCATCCTGGCACTCCCAGTCAAAAGTCCCCCCCCAGCTCTCCTGTAGCTGCCCTCAGGTACTGGAAGGCTGCTTTAAGGTCTCCTTGCAGCCTTCTCTTCTCCAGGCTGAATACTGATCTCCCCCAGCCAACACTGCAAACAGGTCAGGGGGCAAATGAGGAGCCTGTGAGCCCTTCCCAAGATCGTTCCCTCCCCAGCTGGAGCCAGGGTTGTGCCACCCACAGTGACTAAGCAGAGGGTGACACATTCTCGGCTGGTGGCACAGCTTGGCTGAGCCTGAGCCCAGGATGCAGAAAGTCACCAGGACGGATCCTGGGAAAGCCATGGCAAACAGCAGGGTCGTTAAAAGCACTGCCTCAGCCACCCTGCAGATAAGCCCCCTGCTTATCTCTGCCACATCAGCAGCAGGGAGCCAGCGGCTCAGGGGCTGCGGGGCCAGTCTGGCCACTCGCTAATGCAATCAGGAGCTGCCTCCAGCTAACTCCCGAACCAACCCAAATCCCCCTGCAGCTGCTCCCCAAGGCCATGTCCTGCTCAGCTTCCCAGCTCCTGGGGTAGAGGAGCAGGATGCAGACACCCAACACTCCACATGCCGCTCCCACAGCCCATCCTGGCTCATGGTGTTCCCTGTATCCCTGCTCCATGGAGGGAGGACAGCGCAGGGAAGCATCCAGCTCCACAGGGCTGCCAGAGCTCAGGCTCAGCTCTGCAAGGAGCTCTCCTGCAGTCTGCCTCGGCTGTGATTTCACTGTGCCTGCCCCCAAAAGCAGGGATTCTCACACCAGGGGGCATTAGGAGAAATGGTGGAATCATTTAGGTTGGAACAGAACTTTATAAAGGTAGAGTCCAGCCATCAACCCTACTCTACCAAGTCAGCTACTGAGTCATATTCCCAAGCACCACATCTGCAGAGCTTTTAAACCCCTCCGGGGATGGTGAGACACTGGAACGGGTTGCCCAGGGAGGTGGTGGAAGCCTCATCCCTGGAGGTCTTTGAGGCTCTGTACAACCTGATCTAGTGTGAGGTGTTCCTGCTCATGGCAGGGGGGTTAGAGCTGGATGATCCTTGAGGTCCCTTCCAACCCTGACAATTCTGTGACTGCACCACCTCCCAGGGCAGCCTTTTCCAGTATCTTGACAACCTTTTCAGTGACAAGAAATTTCCTAACATTCAACCTCGACCTCTCCTCATGCAACTTGAGGCCACTCCCTCCTGTCCTATCACTTGCTACTTGGGAGAAGACAGCAACATTCCCATCACAAACACCTTCCGGGGAGTTGTAGAGAGCAGTGAGGTCCCCCCTCAGGCTCCTTTTCTCCAGACTAAACAACCTCAGTTCCCTCAGCTGCTCCTCACCAGCCCTGTTCTCTAAACACCTATCTTGGCCTCCTAGGAGCAGCACTGCTCCCCCACCGAGATAAAACGTGGGGAGTCACTGGATTTGGCATCCTGAAGTTGCTGGGTTATTCCAGCCTCATGGCAACTCATATCCATCACTGAAACAGTCCACACATACCTGGGAGGGCATCACCTCTGCGTTGGTGCCACAGATCTTCACCCCTGCATACAGGCAGGCCTTGTAGTGGGACTCCACAATGTCACGCCCATACACCTTGTCTGCTCCAACCCCACAGTAATAGGGGCCTGGAAAGAAGAGAGAAGTCAGCACCCAAGCAAAGCTTCTGGGAGCAGTGACAGCACTGCAGCATAGTCCCAACCACTGCCAGGGACCACTCAACATCTGCAGGGGATTTATGGGAATTAAATGGCATTGCCCTCATGGTGCACAGAGCTGGCTCCAGGACCAGCAGCCTGAGCAGTTCAGCTGTGGAACCTCAGCCTTATCTAGGCAGTTAAACAGAACTTGTAACACATCAGCTGGGAGGTGGCCAGAAGATAAGGAGAGGTTGGTTTGCTCTGCCCTCCAGCGCCTCGATGACCCTCGGAGCACATCAAGCATCCAAGATTGTTCTGACAAGTTGCTATTGTTTGTAGCTAGAGAATTCAGCTCGATCAGAGGCTCTGCACAGCTCTTCCTCATTCAGGCAGGTCAGATCAAGATCTTCTCTTCGCCTGGGGGAGGGGAGATGTTGAAAGCTCTGGTCCCCACAACAGGCTGATGAAGGCAGGTTGGGAAACCCCTGGCCCTCTCCCAGGAGGCAGCAGAAGGCGCTTGGGGCTCTCTTGCTGCTGCAGGAGGACACAACACGCTGAACCTTTCCAAACAGCCACAGGGAGGAGGTTTCTCCAAGCTGAGCTCTCCAGCTCTTGCCAAACAAGTCGTGCAGCTGAGCTGTTTGTGCAGCCAGGGTCTGGTGGGGGGTGGCACTGCCAGCCCCTGTGAGCCACGGGACTCTGGAGCTCTCAACAGCTCCCAGCCTCATCCCAGCCATAATGGGAAAGCTGCACCCGAGGTTGGGGAGCAACCTTTGCATTAGGTGAGTGGCACCCTCCAGGCAGCAGGGTGGGAGCTGGGGGGGAGAATGTGGGCCGGGACAGGGAGGGAGCACTCACCCTGTGGGCCAGGGAAGCCGTTGTCAGGCCAGCCGTAGGGGTGGCCATTGATGCCCAGCAGTGTGTACTCCTGCTCCATCCCAAACCAAGGGTGGCTGTCCTTAACCAAGTCCATGACCTTCTTGCATGTGTGTCTCAGGTTGGTCTCTGGGGGCAAAGAGGTCCAGGTTAGGCCCACATTATGAGCAGGCACCCATAGTCCAACCCACTCAGAGCTCAAGACTCCACCTCTGCCAAGTGCTTCCTGCAGAAGCCTTAAGTAAACTGGAGAGTGAATCCTCTCTTCCTGCAGCACTTCCTGCCCAACAGTTCCCTCCTTGCAGAGCTACTCCATGACTACAGCATCAGGCCATGGAAATTTAATTAGTCTGTTGCCCAAGCCACCTCTGATGGTCCATGGACATCCTCCTCTTACACACTGAGAGACCAGGAGCCATACCCCAGCCCTGTCCTACAGGCATCCAGACCACCTGGAAACAGGGACTACAGACCTGCCATCACTGCCTCACCCCTGTCCTCTTTCTATCAGCCTCAGCTTAATTATCCTCATCTTTCTCCAGCCCCGAGGTTTGCTTTGCATTCTGGCTGGCTGGCCCTGACTTGGTCCTTTCATGGTGCTCAGGGCAATGGGGACTTTGCCAGGCAGACATAGACATGGGACAATACGTGAGGCAAGGGGAATGAGAACCTGGACTGAACCAGCAGGGGAAAAAGCAGCTGAAAAACTGCTGTCACAGGGACCAGCAGCCTCTAGGCTTCACATTTCGCTTTTAGATGTCAATAAGATACCCCAGAGCAGCTCCTGGGGCCGAAGAGGAGCAGTGACATCTCCCTTGCACCTCTGGGAGAAGGGAGGAAGGCAGTTCCCCCTCAGAGACTTTAACATCCATGGATGTTCCCAGTCCAGGCAGAGCTGGAGGGTGTACCTCTCTTGCCCATGGGCTCCAGGCTGAGCTCTCTGTCCCAGCTCCAGGGCCAGGGGCTCTCATTACAAACTGCGCTGGCAGAGGAGCTGCTGGGCAGGCTCTGAAGCGCGGCTCTTCCCCCACGGAAGGAATGACGCTGTCTGAAGAGGAACCAGCTCTGTTTCACCATCGCTGCCACAGCCTCTCCTCTCGCAGCAGCTGTCTGCATGACCCCGCAGCTGCCGTCCCCCTCCCCCCACGCCCCCTGCCAGGACGTGGCTCCATTTTTCCGGCAAATCACCGGTTCTTGGCCGGCAAAGAACCCCTGTGGGAGCCCCTCGGAGTTCCTGCAAACCAGCTCCCCCTCCTCTGCCTGTGGCTTTATCAGACGGACTGGACAGACAGTGGGACCACAGCCTTCTGCCTGCAGCGATAAGACCAAGCCCCAGCTCGCTCCGGAGTCGCTTGCAAAAGGTCACCCGGAGCCAGTCCACGCCACCGCAGCACCTTCTGCCTCCTTCTCTGCAGCCAACCATCAACGAGGAGAGCAGCCATGACCTGGCACATTAAACCTTGCTGCCACTTGCAGCTCGACATCCTCCATGGCAACCCCCACAGCCCTGGGGGCTGGGTGTGCCGAGGCTCAAACATTGGGTGACGCCTTTGGCGCGCTCCAGTTGGCAAGGGCTGCCAGCTCCACGTCTCACTGCTCTCCTCCTCGCCCTGCACCACTAGAACAGGTTCCTGCAAGCAACATGCAACAGCACTGCTTGAATTTTGGAGCCTCGGGCCAGGAGCTCCCCAACGCCAGCGGTTCAGAGCAAGCAGATCCTCGCAGAGATGGTGCCCTCAATATTGGGAGGGTGCCCCTCGGGAGCTGGGGGTGTGCTCACCTGCGGGTTTCCTGTTGTACTTCAGCACCTCGCAGAGCACCAGCTTGTTGGGGTCCAGACAAAAAGGGTCCCTGAACATGCGGATGGGCACCAGGAACATGTCACTGTTGGAGCCCTCAGCCTGTGCCGTGCTGGAGCCATCAAAATTCCACTCAGGGACGTCTGCAAAGCAGGAGGGGACAGAGAAGCGAGCAGGGTTGGGGAAAAGTATCTCTCATACGGATCGTGGCAAGTGTCAGCGGCTTTAGACCCAGGATGGAGCACCCAGAGGGCACCAAGCGCCTTGGGATGACGGACACAAAGTTTTTGTTGCCCATCCTTGGAGCCCAGCAGTGCTCCCCAAGCTTCAGTGCTCACCCCCTCAGCGCCATCGGCCCACGGGCGAGATCAGCCCTGACCACTTCATCTCCCTCTGCCAAACCCCATCCGGATGCCAACACGTCTCCATGCCTGTTTGCCCAGTGAAAAGGGGCGAGGATCTCCTCCTGCCCTCTCCACCCAGCACTAATGACAGAGCTTAGGGATTAAGCAAACCGCAGTGATGCAGGACAGATATCTACCTGCCACCGGATAGAGCCCCGTGAGACAACTGCAGCGGGTGCCCCGCCGCCAGGGAGGGCAGCACCAACTCCCACCACCACCCCAAGCACCCACAACTTCGCTGCGGCCACGCTCGGGGCCCTCCACCATGCCAGCCACCGCCGGTGGGGTGAAGCAGCGCTGTTACCTTCGATGCTCTTGGGCTCCTTGTCGAGGGTCCTGGTCTTGCAGCGCACACCCTCGCCGCTGCCGTCGATCCAGACGTAGGTGACCTGCACCAGGCCATCCTGGGGCAGTTTCATGTACTGCTCCCGCACCAGCTTGTTCAGCCTGGAGCTGTGCGACACCGACATGGCGACGACCCTGCCAGAGCCCGCAGGTCAGCGCGGCGGCATCCTCAGCCCCTTTGCCCTCCCTTCACGTTACAAACAACCCCCTCCCCAAAAATACCTCTTCGCAAAGACGCCCCCCCCGCAGAACCTCCCCTCCTCCCGAAAGGGCTCTCCCCAAAAACAAACACCCCGCAGCCCTAACCCCACCGCGGACCTTCCCCGTGAGACTCAGCCCCACGGTCTCACCGCTCGTCAGCCCCAGCACTCCCCACGCCCGCTCCCGCCCGCTCCCGCCGCGCCTTATAGGAGCCTGTGCCCGCCCCGGGGCGGCTCCGGCAGCGCCGCGCTCCACCCCCGGCCCCGGGCGGCGGCTGGGGAGGGCTGGAGGAGCTGGGCCGAGCCGCGCTCAGAGCCGTAGAGTCATGGAATCAGTCAGGGTTGGAAGGGACCACAAGGATCAGGCAGCTCCAACCCTCCCGCCGTGGGCAGGCAGGGACACCTCACACTAGGTCAGGTTGCTCAGCGCCACATCCAGCCTGGCCTTATCCTTCCAGGGATGAGGCTTCCACCACTTCCCTGGGCAACCCCTTCCAGGCTCTCACCACCCTCAGGATGAAGAACTTCTTCCTAACATCCAGTCTGAACCTACCCATTTCTAGCTTGGTTCCGTTCCCTCCAGTCCTATCACTACCTGACAGCCTAAAAAGTCCCTCCCCAGCCTTCCTGTAGGCCCCCTTAAGATATTGAAATACAACAATGAGATCACCTCGGAGCTTTCTCCTCTCCAGACTGCACAGCCCCAACTCCCTCAGTCTCTCCTCACAGCAGAGCAGCTCCAGCCCTCTGACCAGCAAATGTCACACGGCTGAGACATCTCATCGACAGCCACTGGTGACTGGATAGAGACCTGCTTTGTGGGGGCAGATAGCTGGGGCTGAGCATCAGCCACTGTGTGCCCAGTGCCCGAGAAGCCAGCAGCGTCCTGGCTTGGATGGACCAGCATGATGAGGGCAGGGATTGTACTCCTGTGCTCAGCACTGGTGAGCTCACACCTTGAATACTGCGTTTGGTTTTGGGGCCCTCACTACAAGAAGGACATCGAGGGACTGGAGCGTGGCCAGAGAAGGGCAACAAACAGGGCTGGTGAGGAGCAGCTGAGGCAGCTGGGGTTTGTTCATCCTGGAGAAAAGGAGGCTGAGGGGAGACCTCATTGCTCTCTACAGCTCCCTGAAAGGAGGCTGCAGTGAGTTGGGGTTTGGGCTCAGGTGACAGAATGAGTGGAAATGGCCTCAGGTTGCACCAGGGGCAGTTTAGGTTGGACTTGAGAAACAATTTCTTCCCCAGAAAGGTTGTCAAGCCCTGGAACAGGCTGCCTCAGGCAGTGGTGGAGTCCCTATCCCTGGATGGGTTTCAAGCCATGCAGATGTGGTGCTGAGGGATGTGGTTCAGTGGTGACCTGGCAGTGCTGCGTTCATGGTTGGACTTGATGATCTTAAAGGTCTCTTTCAACCAAAATGATTCCATGACTGAACGTGTGATCTAGCACCTTGTTCCCCCATACTGGATGTGTCCTCCCTCTTGGCACTTTCTCAGTCTTGCCCTCTTACACACAAGCAGATGTTTTGCCTCCCAGACCTGCCCCATGCTGTGGAGCTGGTGAAGCTGACATGGCCTTCTCCCCGTGGACACCACAACATCCAAACTGGGACCATGTGCAGGCTGGGAATGAATTGGGCTGGCCCAGATGTCTGGGGGCAGGGACAGAAAGATCTCTGAGAGCGGGGGCACCCAGCTGCCTGGGGACACAGGCAACTACATCTCTAGGGATGTCAGCTAGATCCCTGGGGACATGGGTACCCAGATCCCAGGGACAGCAGCACCCAGAAACCCGGAGATAGGAGCAACCAGATGCCTGGGGACAGGAGCACTCAGATCTCTAGGGGCACAGGCAACCAGATCCCTGGGGACAGGGGCACTCAGGTGCCTGACAGCCCTGACCACCACCCTTGTCCCCTGCATCCTGTCCTGGACACCCCAGGGACAACTGCTGCCTGCTCATCTTCAGCCCCTCGCAGGCACCAGGCTGCATTTGCCTCCTGTGTGCCTGGAAAGCAAGAAAGAGTGAGGGCAGTGGGGCAAGCTCCTGCCAGAACATTAAAACTCCTCACTCCAGAGCCTTCCTCTACAAACCCTTGAGCTGAAATCCAATTTCCAAGCACCAGCACTCAGTTAAGCAACTTTAAAACCCAAAGCACCCAGGAGCAGCCTTGGCTCTGGTCTGATTTACTGTCAGCTGAAAGCCCTCAGCCAACAGGAGTGAACCGGAGCAGATTATTTCCATACAGCAGCAATTCCCTCTCCAGCCGAGCCCAAATCTCAATTAGATTAATTAAACAGGCCTCTGCCTTCTCTCTTTCCCATAGACACTGCCTTAAAGGGCTCACATATGAGTAGCCAGATCCCAGCTGTGCCAGCAGAGAAGCGAGGGCGAATGGTGGCACAGTGCAAACAGCCTGTGCTGGCACCTCCCGGCCCTTATCTCCTGATGTTTGTTTGTTTTTTATGGGAGGAGGGCAGGATTTCCAACAGCCCCCAGCAAACCCAGCCAGCCCAGAGCTCCTCCACTCTCCAGCCTCAGTTCCAAGCAGCTTTTCAGCCTTAGAAGAGAGGCATGAGCTGAAAGGAGGACCGGGCTGTAAAGCAGGACCAGGCTCCAAAGCAGTTTGGGGTTTTCATAGGATCATGGAATGGTTTGGATTGGAATGAGCTTTAAAGATCATCCAGTTCTAACCCCCTCACCCTTCCACCCCCAAAAACCAGCAACACCTTCCACTAGACCAGGTTGCTCAGACCCTCATCCAGCCTGGTCTTAATCACTTCTAGGGATGAATTGTCCACAACTTCTCTGGGCAACCCATTCCAGTGTCTGGCCACCCTTAAGGTAAAGAACTTCTTCCTAACATCTGATCTAAACCTGCCCTGCTCCAGTTTCAGCTCACTGCCCCTTGTTCTGCTAATTCCCCCTGTCCTGAAGGCAGACTCATGCCTGCAGCTGCCTGACTCACCCCCAGGAATGTTTTTCAGCAGAACAATAAAACATCTGCACCAGAGCAGCTGAAAAAAACTCCTTCTAGTTGATAACCTCAGCCCTGGACACCTCACTGGGCACAGACCCTCAGACTGTTCCCCACTTACATCTTCTTGGGGGCACTGACCACAACCCCCCCAGCTCTCTTTTTCCCCTGAAGGTGTTTTGGTCCCACGAGTGGATAAACAACCAGGAAGGAACCTGAGAGTCTCCAGGATTGCACAAGAACCAGGAAGTGAGATTGGCAGAGAGTGAAGCAAAACTTAATTAGCAATTTTGATCCCCGGGTGGTGACATCAATGGCAGCAGGCTGTGGGCAGCCTGGACGTCACCCACCCCACTGACTATGGGTGCTGCCCCAAGCAGAACCTGTCCAAAGGACTTTGGCACCCAGGAATGTGCCCGAGGTTCCCCACAGCAGCAATGGCAGAGCCACTCAAGTCTCTTCTGTCACACATCTCCTTGATGCTGCCCAGGTGACAGAGTCTCCTTTAGCCAATACTGGGGTGCAGCTCCAAGGCAGACACGTGCCTCTCTGAGGTGCTTTAGGGATGCATCCATGAATGTGGCTGCAAAGCTCAGCATTTCCTCATTCCTGGTTGGAAATTGGCCCAGGCAGGGTGGCAGCACAGGAGGGGTTCCTGTGCTGGATGCAACCCAGCAGCAGCGCTTCCCGGAGGTGTTGCAACAGGCACTGAACCAGCACCAACCACGGAGTTGTCCCCAGCTCAGCTGAGTTCCTTGGCCCTGTGCACTCATCTCTGCTCTGATCAGGGAGCTGCAGCCCCTGGGGCCATAGTATTATAGAGTGGTTAGGATTAGAAGGGACATCCTAGTGGATGGAAGGCTGACCGTGAGCCAGCAATGTGCTCTGGTGGCCAGGAGGGCTGATGCCATTCTGGGGTGGATTAGAAGGGCTGTGGCTAGAAGGTTGAGAGAGGTTCTCCTGCCCCTCTGCTCTGCCCTGCTGAGGCTGCATCTGGAGTACTGTGTCCTGTTCTGAGCTCCCCAGTTCAGGAGGGACATAGAACTGCTGGAGAGAGTCCAGCACAGAGCCTCAAAGATGATGAAGGGAATGGAAGATCTCTGTTATGAGGAGAGTCTGAGGGAGCTGGGGCTGGGAGAAGAGGAGGCTGAGAGGTGACCTCATTCGTGTTGGTAAAGATGTGCAGGGTGAGTGCCAGAGGCTGGAGCCAGGCTCTGCTGGGTGATGCCCAATGACAGCATAAGAGGCACTGCTGGAAGCTGAGGCATAGGAAGTGCCATGGAAACATGAAGTGGAATTTTTTTCCCTGTGAGGGTGACAGAAGCCTGGCACAGGCTGCCCAGGGGGCTGTGGAGTCTCCCTCTCTGGAGAGATTCAAGACCTGCCTGGATGTGTTCCTGTGTGATCTGGTCTAGGAGATCCTGCTCTGCAGGGGATTGGACTGGATGAGCTTTGGAGGTCCCTCCCAGCCCCTGACATTCTGTGATTCTGTGATTTAAAGCTCATCTCGTCCAACCTTCCCCTCCAGTGAGCTGGGTCTTCTTCAGCTAGAGCAGGTTACTCAGAGCCCCATTCTTGAGGCTGGTGTTGAGCTTTTATGAAAATCAAGGAGTAGAGAGATGGACCTGAACCCCTTGGGAATCATCACAAACCTAGGCCAGGAGGAGAGGAACACCTCTGCAGAGCTTGCTGCATCACATCCTTCACGGCAGACAGACAGCAGGACCAGCAACAGCATGTTCAGGTGAGGTGCTAAGGTTCAGCCAAGACCCTGCACCCCTCAGAGTCAGCTCCTTTTATTCCCAGCTTCCCTCCTGGATGTGCCCAGCCCTGCAGAAACATCTCAAAGCATGAGTGGGCTTGGAAAACATGGAGGAACAACCCCAAACACAGGCAGCTCAGCAGCTCCTCTTAGAAGGTCTGGAAGCACTGAGCACCAAAATAGCCACAGGAGGAAGAGAGAATCAACACTGATAATCCCTCACCTGGTCAAAGCCCAGCCAGCCCTAGCAGGGCAAACACCCTCTGTTTACAGCTGTTTAGGGGTGGCAGGGGTGACAGCAGCCCGTGGGTGCATGACCAGGGTGCCACCCCTGCCCAAACACCACAACCAAGGCGCCACACTAAATTGTTCCATGTCAAGGGGGACGTTTTGGTTGGCAGGAGGAAGTGTTTCTGCCACGCAGAGCTGGGCACCTCTCCACTTAGATTTGCCCAGGGACAAATCTGAGCTCACTGCAGCTACAGCTGTGGCATCACCTCTGTGCTACACCAGCAGCACCACACACAAGTCACACCTGGAGCCTTCAGCCTCCTCAGCCACCTTTTTGCTTCGGGTGCTGAGTGGGTTCCTGCCTGCTCCCCTCCGCGCCAGGTACAGTAAATATTAACCACCACACCCGGCCGAGGGAATCAGTGACTGGCCCAAGGTCAGCTGGCCAGAGGAGATGAAAGCAGGAAGGGAGCAGAGCTGCCCTTGTGGGACTGGAAGGTCACAGATTAGATCTCCAGAGGCTTTTGCTGAGCGGTTTCAAGCTGCGGCACAGCTCAGAGGGGTTCCTCCAGGTAAGGACGGAAGGAGGAGAAGCCGATTCTGTTGTATTGCCACAGCACAGGCCAACAACTACCTTCACCACGGTGGTGGAGATGCCATCCTGGTCCCCTCAGGGATTGCCTGGCAGCTGCAGGCCATGCTGCAGGATGTGGCAGGGCTGTTCCCTTGCCCAGCACCGTTTCTGGGGTGGTGGCCATCAGCCTGCAGCCAGCGATGCCTGCAGAGCTCTCCTGAGGAGGCCTGGCCAGCACCTAAATACCTCCAGTTTTTATCTCTCTGACTTTGAGGCCTTATCAGCCCAAATGTTTTCCAGTCCTGCCACAATCCAGCCAAGAACCTTTGCTTTAAGAAGAACAACAAAACCTTTTGAAACTGTTCCAGGTTGAAAACCTTGAGAAACTCACCACGCTCTCCTCAGAAGGGGTTAGACCTACCTCCTGGGGTGACTTTTAACACCTGCACCCCAGATAGGAGCTGGTGGTGCTCCAGGAAGGGCAGGGGGTCAGGGCTGGGGACCTTTCAGCCTTGCCTGTCACATCCCTCCCCACACCTGCCTGGGAAGAATCATTCCTGGGCACAGAATCACAGAATGCATTGGGTTGGAAGAGACCTTCAAAGGTCACTTTGCCCAACCTCCCTGCAGTCAGCAGGGACTTCTCCAACTAAGTCAGGGTGCTCAGGGCCACATCAAGTTTGACCTTGAGTGTCTGCAGGGATGGGACCTCCACAACTTCTCCAAGCAACCTGTTCCAGTGTCTCACCACTGTCACTGGGCAGAACTTAACTCCTGATGTCCAACCTAAGTTCCCCCTGCTCCAGTTTCAAACCATTTTCCCTTGCCCTTCTGAACAGTCCCTCCCCAGTCTTCATCTAAGTCCCCTTCAGATATTGAAATGCAGCTCTAAGGTCTCCCTGGAGCCTTCTCTTCTCCAGGCTGCACAGCCTCAACTCTCCCAGTCCGTCCTCATAGGAGACGTTCTCCAGCCCATTGATCATCCTCATGGCCAAATCCTTGTGCTGGGGACCTCATAGCTGGACACAGCACTGCAGGTGAGGTCTCCCCAGAGCAGAGTGGCAGGATCATCTCTCTTGAAAGCAGAGATTCTGGGATGCCAGGTTTGGTTTTTACTCTAACTTATTCTCCAGGATTCAGGATGCTGCTCAGAACTGAGGTCACTAAACCCTAAAAGCACCTCCCACAGCCCTGGCCTGCGGAGCCCCAGGTGGGAGCAGTTCCTCTCCCAGTTCGGGTCTGAACAACCCACAGTGGTTTGCCTCCTGCCCAAACTGTTTGGCAGTGAGATTAGAGGGAAGGCAAAGAGCAGGGTCGGCACGGGGAGCCTGCCACAAACACTATAAAGGGATTAGAGGGGCTGGGTGAGGAGTTTCCTGCCTGCAGGCTTCTCCTCTGGCCAAGGAAATGCGAGGAGAGGCTGTGAAGAAAGGCCAGTGGTGAGTGCAGGGCCCAGCAGGTCTGCACTGGCTTGCTGGGGATGCTGCTGGGTGCTGGCATGCACCAGGAGGAGGCCAAGCTGGGTCAGATCATAGAATTGTACTATTCATAGAATCAGCCAGGTTGGAAGAGAGCTCCAAGCTCCTCCAGCCCAACCTAGCACCCAGCCCTGGCCAATCACCCAGACCATGGCACTAAGTGCCCCAGCCAGGCTTGGCTTCAACACCTCCAGACACAGAGACTCCACCACCTCCCTGGGCAGCCCATTCCAATGCCAATCACTCTCTCTGCCAACAACTTCCTCCTAACATCCAGCCTAGACCTGCCCTGGCACAGCTTGAGGCTGTGTCCCCTTCTTCTGTCCCTGGCTGCCTGGCAGCAGAGCCCAACCCCAGCTGGCTACAGCCTCCCTGCAGGGAGCTGCAGACAGCAATGAGCTCTGCCCTGAGCCTCCTCTGCTGCAGGCTGCACACCCCCAGCTCCCTCAGCCTCTCCTCACAGGGCTGTGCTCCAGGCCCCTCCCCAGCCTTGCTGCCCTTCTCTCAACACCTTCCAGCACCTCAACATCTCTCTGCAATGGAGGAGCCCAGAACTGGACACAGCACTCCAGGGGTGGCCTGAGCAGTGCTGAGCACAGGGGCAGAAGAACCTCCCTTGTCCTGCTGCCCACACTGCTCCTGAGCCAGCCCAGGATGCCATTGGCTCTGCTGCCCACCTGGGCACTGCTGCCTCCTCTTCAGCTCCTCTCTGCCAGCACCCCCAGGGCCCTCTCTGCCTGCCTGCTCTCAGCCACTCTGTCCCCAGCCTGTAGTGCTGCTTGGGGTTGTTGTGGCCAAAGTGTAGAACCCTGCACTTGGCCTTGTTCAGTCTCATCCCCTTGGCCTCTGCCCACCCATCCAGCCTGGCCAGGTCCCTCTGCAGGGCTCTGCTACCCTCCAACAGCTCCACAGCTGCTCCTAGCTTGGTGTAATCTGCAAACTTACTGATGTTGGACTCAATCCCCTGGTCCAGATCATCAATAAAGATATTGAACAGGACTGGGCCCAGCACTGATCCTTGGGGGACCCCACCAGTGCCAGCTGCCAGTTGGATGTGGCACCATTCACCACCACTCTCTGGGCCCAGCTCTCCAGCCAGTTCTTGACCTATACCAGAGTGAATCAGTGCAGAAGAGTTTAGCAGAGACCACTCAGCATCATGCTCGGGGGAGGCTGTGCTGTCATTTCCCTGTCTGCAGCGCATGGTCACATCTGTCCTTGTCCTACCAAACATCTGGGCTGACACTTTCCCTTTACACATATTTATTCCCTTCAAACATATTTAAGCAGCAGCAAATCTCCTCACTCATGTGTGGAAGTTTGCACTCAAGCCATTTTGTCTCTATCTACCTTCTTCTGTACCACTCTCCCCACCCCAGATAGACAGCTGCACACACATACACATCCTTCTGCACACCTATCACACCAGAACATGCCTGTGGATCCCAACTTAGGCAGCACCAAAGTGCCCAGCACCAACCCATGTCCCTCCTGCCAGCTGAGATTACCCCACTCAAGCTCATCTCACCCATTCCCCCAACACACACTGGCAAAGCCAGCAGCAGGAGAGCCCAGGCAGTGCGCCACTCCTATCCCAGAGGAAGCCCAAGCCTCCAAACCATGATTCTCCTCCTCTGTGCCCCTGGGAGAGCTTCAAACCATAGGTGACTCCAGGTCCATCAGAGCCAGCCCAGCCTGGGCAGGGGAAGCTTGTGGCAGGACCTCTCCCTGGCACAGTGGAGACTTCACACTCTGCTCTGCACCAGGTGAGGAAGGAGCTCAAGCAGATCCCTGCTGTCCTTCAGCCTTCACACTCACACAAGGGGAGATTTTGGGTGTGAAGTGCTGCTTCTCTACCTTCACAGCCAAAGATGAAGCTCGTCCTGGAGTAGCTCAATGCCAATGTGGCAAAGCTTTGCTCCTTCCTCCCTGTGCCACCCAGGCTGGTTTTGGTAGCTCCTTGCTCAGCTGGTTTGGGAGGACACCCTCCCACACCCACCTCTTCTGGGCAGCTGCTGTGGGAAGCTCTTGGCAACGGAGAGATAACATCTTGCAACACCTACTGGCACTGAGGAGTGAGGAACTTGCAGCAGGTCACAGAGAAACCACTTAGCGAAGCCAAAGAGTCCCCTCCAGCCTCGGGGTCTGGTGTGAGCCCAAGCCCCAGGTCCCTCACAGCAGAGATGGTGCCCTGGGGTCCTTTTACAAGAAGCTCTCAGCAGTGGTTTTGGAGGTTATTTTCAGCTCCAGGGATGTTTGTGCATCCATCAGGGCAAGGCTGCTCCCAATAGGCAGCAGAAAGGGCTCCCAGGACAGGGACATAGCCATGGGCTGTCCTGAGCACCCAGCTCCACAGACAGACTGAAAGCCAGGGAGAAACCCCAAGCAGGTTCCTCCTGCAAGGTTTGACTTCGAGTTTCTTTTGTAATCCTCCATCAGTCACTTCAGGCTGTAGGAAACAAACTGGGAGAGGTGGGAAAGGGGAGCACACAGCACAGGAGCAGCCTTGGGAAGCCGAAGCAAAAGGGGCTGATTCCCAGGCAAGCAGCTCCAATTTGCAGGTCATCAGCGCAGGAGGAGCAGCACAGGGTGGCTCTGCAGGAGCTGGAACACCAAACCCGTTAGGCAGACAAATGGTTGGGCTAAATGTCACCTAAGTCTTCCTCTGGGTCGCCCACAGCTCCGAGCTGGGGGAGGAAAAGCTTCCAGCAGCAGGCACAAAGCAGGGCTGCCCCAGTGGGGCTGGACTTGAGGGTTTCCTGGCTGCTGAGAAGGATCAGTTTCCTCTGATCTCTGCTGAGCTGGGCCCTGTGAACTGTGACTCATGGCAGGGAAGTTCCTTCTCGTGTCTTTAGGGAAGGAAACCACACGCTGGAACTCCTCACAGCACAGCAGGGAGCTCTGCCCCACAGGGGTCTCACCCAGCTCCCAGCTCTGTGCTTTGGGGTCCTATCCTCACCCTGTGAAATTCCTCCTTGTGCTCCTGGGGCACAAACCCAGAGGATTTTAAGACTGACAGCATCAATTCCAACCAGCCTACCTCTCCAGATTCCTGTAGCAACAGACTGCTCTGGGCAGAGCCTCTAAATGAAGGCCAGGCTGGATGAGGCTTTGAGCAACCTGCTCTAGTGGACTGTGTCCCTGGTTATGGGGGGGTATTGAAACTCGGTGATTTTTAAGGCCCCTTCCAATCTAACCCACTCTGTGAATGAATCAGCAGTGAACCACCAAAGAGATGGACTTGTGTTTGTTGTCAGTAGGCTCACAGAATTGTCAGGGCTGGAAGGGATCTCAAGGATCATCCAGTTCCAAACCCCCCCGCCATGGGCAGGGACATCTCACCCTAGATCAGGTTGCTCAGAGCCACATTCAGCCTGGCCTTAAACACATCCAGGGATGAGGCTTTCACCACCTCCCTGGGCAACCCCTTCCAGGCTCTCACCACTCTCATGCTGAAGAACTTTTTCCTAACATCCAGTCTGAATCTCCCCATTTCCATCTTTGTTCCATTCCCCCCCCACAGTCCTATCACTACCTGACAGCCTAAAAAGTCCCTCCCCAGCTTTCTTGTAGCCCCTTTCAGACACTGGAAGGCCACAAGAAGGGCTCCTCAAAGCCTTCTCCAGACTGAGCAACTCTCTGTGTCCAGAACAGAGCAGCTCCAGCCCTCTGATCATCCTTGTGACCCTTCTCTGGACACATTCCAGCACTTCCAGATCTTTCCTGCACCAGGGGCTCCAGAGCTGGGCACAATGCTCCAGGTGTGCTCTCATTAGAGCAGTGCAGAAGGGCAGAATCTCCTCCCTCTCCCTGCTGCCCACACTTCTGCTGCTGCAGCCCAGGCTCTGCTTGGCTCCCTGGGCTGCAAGTGCACACTGCTGGCTCATGTTGAGCTTCTCACCCACCAGCACCCCCAAGTTCCTTTCCTCAGGGCTGCTCTTAAGCAGTCACTGCCCAGCCTATATCAGTGCTTGGCATTGCCCCAACCCAGCTGCAAGACCTTGGTCTTGTTGAACCTCATGAGGCTGGCTTGGGCTCACCTCTGCAGCCTGCCAGGGTGCCAGCATAACCCCCAGCACACACTGCTCCCCAGCAGGATGCCCTGCTGGCTGGAGCCTCCTTGGCCAGCTGGTTTCCCAGCCTGTATCCTGTTTGGCAGCTCTCTTCTGTACCCTCACACAAATGCAAAAGCTTTTTCACTTCCCTCACTGTTCACACTGAGCCCTCGCTGCTGCCAGCCTGGGCTGTTCCAACCAGCCTGACTCTCCCTGCCTGGGTCATGAGGGGAGGCTGCTTCCCTGCAAAAAAATCAAAAGGAGGCTCTTTGTTGGTGGTTGTGATATTGGTGCTTGCCCCAAAGAGTTGCTTCTCTCCCAAGAGTTGCTTCTCTCTGCAGAGGCAATGTCACCTCCTTGCATCATGTGCTTGCAGGAGCCGAGACTTTAGAGGGGAGGGGGAGGAATGTTTTTAAGGCAGTTCTTAAAGCTTGGAGGGTTTGGCTCCAAAGCTGCCTTGAAGAGGTGCTGTGCAGTGTCTGAGGCCATTGGTGCAGCAGGGCAGACATTCTGGGCACAAAACCTTTGCTTTTTCTTCAAAGAAAACCACTTTGTTGCTGCCTTTTGCTTTTTAGCAGCCCTGAGGAGAAGGACCTGGGGGTCTGGGTTGACGAAAAGCTCAACATGAGCCAGCAGTGTGCACATGCAGCCCAGACAGCAACCCTGTGCTGGGCTGCAGCAAGAGCAGTGTGGGCAGCAGGGCAAGGGAGGGGATTCTGCCCCTTGGCTGTGCTCTCCTCAGACCCCATCTGCAGTCCTGGGTGCAGTTCTGGAGCCCCCAGCACAAGCAGGACATGGAACTGCTGGAGCCAGTCCAGAGGAGAGCCACGAAGATGCTCAGAGGGCTGCAGCAGCTCTGCTCTGAGGACAGGCTGAGAGAGTTGGGGCTCTGCAGCCTGGAGAAGAGAAGGCTTCCAGGAGACCTTAGAGTGGCTTTGCAGTATCTGAAGGGAGCCTACAGGAGGGACTATTGACAAGGTCTGGCAATGTCAGGACGAGGGGGAATGGGTTTGAACTGGTAGAGGGGAGATTTAGACTGGATGTTAGGAGGAAGTTCTTTACAGTGAGGGTGGTAAGACACTGGCACAGGTTGCCCAGGGAGGTTGTGGATGCTTCCTCCCTGGAGGTGTTTAAGGCCAGGCTGGATGAGGCCTTGAGCAGCCTGCTCTAGTGGGAGGTGTCCCTGCCTATGGCAGGGGGTTGGAGCTGGATGATCCTTGAGGTCCCTTCCAACCTAAACCATTCTATGATTCTATGACTCTATAAACCAAAGGCAGAAGTTGGCTTGAAGTTAACCCAGAGTGGACTCGGAGGGCTGAGGGTTAGGGCTTGCAGAGTCCATCACTTGTTTCACAGCCTACAAAGCTGAAAACAGAAGCTCCTTAGGAGGGCTTTAAGGGGAATTTAAAGCAAACCTGCCAGCCCCTGGTCAGCTTGATGGGAGGGAGCAGAGCTGCACTGCAGTCAACAGAAGCCCATCAAAGCTGTCACCTGCAGATGACAATAAAGGGCAGATATCTAAAAGGCAGGGCCAAGAGGATGGGGCCAGATTCTTGTCAGTGGTGCCCAGTGACAGGGCATGGGGCACAAACTGGAGCCCAGGAGGTTCCATCTGAACTGGAGGGAAAATATCTTTGGTGTTAGGGTGCTGAAGCCCTGGAGCAGGCTGCCCAGAGAGATTGTGGAATCTCCTCTGGAGAGATTCCAAACCCACCTGCACATTGTGCTCCTGGGCAAGCTGCTGTGGGTGCCCTGCTTTAGCAGTGGGGTTGGACTGGATGATCTCCAGAGGTCCCTTCCAGCCCTCACAATGCTGAGGTTCTGTGTGATTCAATATAGACTAAACAGTACAAAGTGGGGGAAAAGACCCCTAAGCTAAGCACTTCATGTGGGTCTCATTCAATTCATGTTGCAAGTAGGTCAATCCAAAAGGGATTGGTTCTGATCCCTAGCAGAGTATCCCCATCCATGCTGCCTTTCATCCCCACCCAGCAGAGATGAAGCTGATGTAAGTTTGCTCTTCTGTGATAGCAACAACCAGCCTGGAGTTATTGTCCCATCCTGCTGCTCAAGCCCTGCCACCAGCATGAGTCCTTTCCAACACTTGGAATTGCCCTGACTTGGGTTCAGGACCTTGCACTTGGCCTTGTTGAACCTCATGAGGCTGGCTTGGGCCCACCTCTGCAGCCTGTCAAGGAGCCAGCACAACCCCCAGCACACCACTGAAACGCAGCTTCTTTCACTGCCCAAGTCTCAGGAGCCTCTCTCAGTGTTGCCAGCTGGCATTGCAGCCCCCCACCAACACCTACCCCTTGGGGCTTTTGCTGCCCAACACAACTGGAGACATTACTGTGCCTAAGGATTTATCCTGCCTGAGCTGACCAGCAGCCAAACCCCAAAATCCAAACCTCTGGCATGAGGCAGAAGAGCCCTGAGGCCAGAATGGCACAGCCATGCATGGCAGCCCCCATATGCATGTAGACAGGGGGGGCTGCACCTCCATGTCTGAGCCTCCACCCCTGCTGGGGGGCTCCAGCACCTCAACGTGGCTGTAGACACCCCAACAAATCCAGAACTGTGCCAGCTGGAGCAGATGGCACAGCCAGCCTTAGCCTCGGAGTGACATTGCCCTGGCCACCCCTGCCCTGCTCTGCATCCCCATCACTGTTCCTCTTTTTACTCCCTGGGGTGGGATAGAATCCCTCCAGCACCCTTCTCTTCAGCTTTCCAAAATCTGGTGGCCAAATCCTCTTGTAAGGAACAGATTTGTGTCTGCAGCACCCCCCACCCCCCCCATCATCTTCACTGTTTCCTCCTGCACGGTGGAGCAAGGCAGGGACACCTTAAATCACCCTTGAATCACTCTTCCACCCTCCCGAGGCTCCAAAGTCATTGATTACTCCTTGCCTATGAACACAAAATGGTCCTGCCCAAGGAGCCACTCACCTAGGAGATGGTCTGGCTTCAGAAGTGACTTCACCTGCTCCCCACCTGCTGCTTAAGGCTGAGGCTCTGCTGCCCTCTGGGCTAAAGGCTTCGGTGGCCACAGGACAAGTCAGAGCACGAAAAGGCACAGGGCAAAGTTGAATTTAACATCCTGGAGGACTGAGAGCTTGCTCCAGCCCTGAACTAACCCTCTGGGTGTTTCTCTGCCCTTTTAAGCAGACCTGACCCCTGTTCCCATGCACATGGTCCCTCCATGGAGCCCTCTCCAGCTGCTCCCTCTCCTTCTTCGGCTGATGGCACATTGGAGACTTGGAGGGACAGAAGCCCCTGGGGAGCACAACAGAGATACTGCAGCAGGAACAGCTCTGTGTGAATAGAATAGAATAGAATCAATCAGGTTGGAAGAGACCTCCAAGCTCATCCAGTCCAACCTAGCACCCAGCCCTATCCAGTCAACTAAACCATGGCACTAAGTGCCTCATCCAGTCTTTTCCTGAACACCCTGTGTGAGCATGGAAGGGCCTCCCAACAGCACCCAGCTTGGGACAGCCTCCCTCCCCCAAACTTGGGGGCTTTCTGACTTGTCCTTGAGCACTTCAGCCTCTTTCTCCCAGGGGATCCATCCATCCCATGGCACCTTCAGAGAAACGATTCCTGGGTTTCCATGTGGTGGAAGCAAGAAGTCAAAAGCAGTGTGACCAGCAGGGTGAGACAGGGGATTCTGCCCCTCTGCTCTGCTCTGACCTCACCTGCAGCACTGCCTCCAGTTCTGGGGCCCCCAGAACAAGAAGGACTTGGAGCTGCTGCAGAGGGTCTGGAGGAGGCCATGAAGATGATCAGAAGCTCCCCTGTGAGGACAGGCTGGAAGAGTTGGGGCTGTCCACCCTGGAGCAGTGAAAGCTCCAGGCAGACCTTAGAGCAGCCTTCTAGTACCTAAAAGGGCTGCAGGAGAGCTGGGGAGGGACTTTGAGAAGGGCTGGGAGTGCCAGGACAAGGAGGAATGGATTGAAGATGGAAGAGAGGAGATTTAGACTGGAGATTATTAGGAAGAAACTCTTTAGAGTGAGGGTGGGGAGACACTGGCACAGGTTGCCCAGGCTGGCTGTGGATGCCTCCTCCCTGGAGGTGTTCAAGGCCAGGCTGGTTGAGGCCTTGAGCAAACTGCTGGTGGGAGATGTCCCTGCCCATGGCAGGGGGTTGGAACTGGGTGATCTTTGGGGTACCTTTCAACCCAACCCACTCTATGAATCTGTGAATTAGTGAAGATACTAAAGCAGCCTCTAACAGGAGGGGTTTACTGCCCATGGGTGATATTGCTGCTGTGATAGCAGGGACACAGCAGGAGGATATGGGATAGGCACCTCCCAGGCACAGACAAGAGGCTCTAATCTGCACCCATTTTCTTTCTGGCCCAAAAATGACTTGAGAAGACTGTGCAGAGATGATGTGTGGCAGCAAACAGAGGGAAAGGAGAAAATGGCACAGCCAGGCAGAGCACAGCTTCAGCATCAACAGGATTTTCTCTGAGTTTGTCTGGGGTAAGACACAACAAAAACCTGTTCCTGCAGCAGGCACAGGTCCTGGCATCGCTGGGTGGGTTTGGAAAGCAAGTTTCTGGGCCAGAATGTTATCAACAGACACAGGACTGCCTGCCAGGCTCATTTTATTCACAGTATAGAGGTAGTTCTGGACGCTGTGAGGATGCCCAGGGAGCCACCCCCTCAGGGCACTGCAGGGAAAGGTTTCAGGGCTGGCACATGAAGCCCAGCATCACCAGTGCCACACAGGATCCACTGGGTGCAGCACCTGCAGCCCCAGCAAAGAGTCTGAGCTGAGTGTGATAAACAGGGGCAGCTTTTTACATTCCTCACCACTGCCACCTTGTTGCTTGGGTTGTTGAGAGGGGGAAAAAAGCCAAAATGGCAACAATTTGTCCCACTCTGCACTGGGATGCTGGAGCTGTTTGCTTCCTCCTCACTCTGCTCTGATCTCTCTCCTCTAACCTTGGCTGACAGAAAACAACCTCAGCTTTGCTGCTTGCTTCGTTTGTCTGTCTAGGAAAGCAGAGGGGGAAAGAGAGGGTAGCTCTGAGCCCCTCTGGGCAGTTTCTTTGTCCAGGAGGCAGTTTGGATTTCTGTGTTGTTTCTGGTTTGTCTGTAGTTGCACCTCCTTGTAAACCTCTTGAGTCTATCTGCTTGTGAGTTGCTGTAATGAGAGCTGCACCTCAGTGCCAAACCCTCTGAGCTGGGCTGGTCAATTCCAGTGGTGTGTGTGTGGGAAGCTCCTAACCCATCACAGGGCTAATGTCAGGCTGGGCTGCATTAGACAAAGTGTTGCCAGCAGGCCGAGGGAGGTGGTGCTCCGAGGGAGCCAGCACTGGTGAGGGCACAGCTGCAGTGCTGTGCTCTGGGCTCCTGCCTGTGCTGGGCTTCTCGAGGAGCCTCTTGCTGCGTGTGCTGCAGAGATCTCCCACCTCAGGCCAGGGCGACCTGGTGGGGCCATGGCCAATGCCTCGGAGACTATGGAAGCGCTGATGCTGAGCACACAGCAGAAGACACAGGGGATGGAGCAGGCAGTGGTAAGGTCTGAGGTGTGTGCTGGGGCCACAGGGCTGCTGGGTGAGTGCTGAGGTGGGGCTGTCCCATGGCAACGTGCCCCAGCAGCTGCTGTGACATCAGCCACAGACTGGCATCACCACCCTCACTGCTTGTGCTGGGCACCCAGCAACCCCCAGTTGGCTTCTGAGCCTCCACCTGGCTGCTGTGGCTGAGGTGTGGAGTGCAGAGGAAGACTTTGACTCGTGCCGAGCTTGTGCCCTGGGCACTGCTGGCTGCTGCAGCTCTCAGTGCCCATCCTTGCAGCCACTGCAGATCCTTTCCTGGCCCTACCTGCTCCAGGCAGCGGGGACAGAAGGAGGTCAGCTTGCTGCAGGGCAGGTGAGCAGTGGGGAGGTGAACCCTAACCTTGAGGAGCTGCCAGGGCTTGCTTCTGAGGGACCAGGGCTAGCTGGCTGGGCTTGCTTCGGAGGGAGCAGGGCTAGCTGGCTGGGCTTCCTTCTGAGGGATTTGGGCTAGCTGGCTGGGGTTGCTTCTGAGGGACCAGGGCTAGCTGGCTGGGCTTGCTTCGGAGGGAGCAGGGCTAGCTGGCTGGGCTTCCTTCTGAGGGATTTGGGCTAGCTGGCTGGGGTTGCTTCTGAGGGACCAGGGCTAGCTGGCTGGGCTTGCTTCGGAGGGAGCAGGGCTAGCTGGCTGGGCTTCCTTCTGAGGGATTTGGGCTAGCTGGCTGGGGTTGCTTCTGAGGGACCAGGGCTAGCTGGCTGGGCTTGCTTCGGAGGGAGCAGGGCTAGCTGGCTGGGCTTCCTTCTGAGGGATTTGGGCTAGCTGGCTGGGGTTGCTTCTGAGGGACCAGGGCTAGCTGGCTGGGCTTGCTTCGGAGGGAGCAGGGCTAGCTGGCTGGGCTTCCTTCTGAGGGACCTGGGCTCCTCTGACAGCCCTCCCTGGGCCAGGCAGTGACTGGAGCCTCTCTCCTCTTCCAGCAGGACAGCCCTGCAGAGGAGTGCTGCGGAGGAGGAACTGTCCAGCCCCACCAGCTCTCCACGGCTCCCCTGAGTCCGTGCTGAGTGTGGCCATGGCCTCAGAGGACTGCTGCCTGCTGTGCCTTGGCACTGGGGACGAGGCAGCCTGTGCCTTGCCGTGCGGCCACCGCTTCTGCTTCAGCTGCATCGTGCACTCCATCGCACTCAAGCCCGAGTGCCCTGTCTGCAGGAGTGCAGTCACTGCCAGCTGGCAGCTGCTGCAAGGGGACAAAGTGGAAAAGCCTCCCCAAAGGCCACCTGCAGCAGCAGTGGGCAGCGCCGTGGCATGCCAGCCGTGGAACCTGTATGCTGGGTTCGTGGGAGGCCTTCCCTGCAGCTCCTGGGGCTTCATCTTCAGGGAGCGCCCAGCTCTGCTCCGGCTCCTGCAGCCCTGGCTGCAACAGGAGCTGAGGCAGCTGCTGGGGGCAGAGCATTCCCAGGTGCTGCCGCTGGAAGGGATGATCCTGAGCACCCTGCCTGCTGTGGGCCTGCATGCAGAGCACCTGGCTGAGTTGCTGCAGGCCGAGCTCCAGAGCCACACGATGCCCTTCGTGCAAAAGCTCATCGGCTTCATGGTGGAGCGGTGCCGGAGGGCAGCCCTGGTGCTGCTCGGGGGCTCCCGTGATGCCATGGAGAAGCTGGAGGAGATCCCTGGGGAGGACATCTGCTCTGCTGTCTTCCAGAGATGGCAGGACCGTGGCCCTGTGGCTGGCGCAAGCTGGGCTGCCTGCCGAGGCAGATGGGAGGGCAACCTTATGGGCAGCTTTAGCCCCGAAGGCTTCCAAGAGCCAGAGCAGGAGACGGGCGCGGTCAGCAGCAGCCCTTCTGCCCACGGCGGGAGATGGGAGGCCGAGCAAGCAGCCAGCTGCGAGCCTGCTGCCTGCCACGAGGGGACAGCTGTGCCCGCAGCAGCGCCCTCCGGCAGCCCTGCCCCGCTGCAAGCCCTGGGCACCTCGGGCAGCGCTCTCCGGGGGCGTCCCAGCTGCCCCGACTCTGGCCCTGCTCCCAGCCCACGCAGGCAAGAAGCGCTGCTGACGAAGGTGCAGGCGGCTGCA
Organism: Tricholaema leucomelas; assembly: GCA_013400475.1. Taxonomy (NCBI): domain Eukaryota; kingdom Metazoa; phylum Chordata; class Aves; order Piciformes; family Lybiidae; genus Tricholaema lacrymosa; species Tricholaema leucomelas. The sequence goes on along the minus strand of WAAF01006232.1, from coordinate 34,150 downwards.
GCAGCGCTGCCCGGGGCCAGGCAGGACAGGGAATGCTCCTGCCGCGGGTGCAGGTCCCCTGCGCAGACGCCACCAGTCGACCTCCACCCCTCGGCCTGGGCCTTCTGTTTCAGGATCCGGCCGGACCTGCTGCAGCTGCTGCGGCCCTGGCTGCGCTGGCAGCTGCGCCGCATCCCGGGCACGGAGCACGCTGGGCGGCTCGGGCTGGAGGAGACCATCCTGAGCGCCCTGCCCGTGGTGGGGCTGCAGGAGCAGCACCTGGGCAGGCTGCTGCGGGCCGCCCTGCGGAGCCACACCGCAGGCTTCGTGCAGAAGCTGGTCGGCTTCACCGCGGCACGGTGCGGGAGCAGAGCTCGGCAGCTGCTGCTCCGCGGGCACTGCCAGCTCGCCAGGGGACTGGAGGAGAGCCCTGGGGAAGCCATCTGCTTGGGGCTCTTTGGCAGACGGCCCAGGCAGAGCCCTCTGCCCCGCAAAAAGCAAGAGGAGGGCAACCTTGTGGCAGAGGGGACCCCTGCGCCCGGACCGGCCTCCTCCAGCAGCGCTCCTCAGGGGCATCCTGGCTGCCCCTGCCCTGTCCCCGCTCCCGTGCCAGGGAAGCAAGAAGAGCTGCTCAGGGAGCAGGAGGAGGCTGCAGCAGGTGCCTCTGGGCCCAGCCAGGGACCCCAGCAGCCGCTGAAGAGGAAGGCCACCAGCTCTGGGGGCTCTGCTGTGCCTTCCAAGAAGCAGTGCCCCCAGTGAGAGCCGAAGGTGGCCCACGGCTGGCAAAAGCAGGGTCCAACCAGCAGCAGGGCCGCATGCTGACCCCCGTGGGACCAGAAGGTTTGGGCTGGTCCCTAAATCCTGTTTCTGTTAGAAATTAAAGAGTTGAAAATGACAGAAAGAGTCTCAGTGTTGTCAGCCTTGTGGCAGCCATCATTACCCCCACCCCTGCTGCTCAGTCCACCTTTTCCTCCCAGCTCTGCTGGGCCCTTAGGTCCCTGTGGTCAGGCAGGTGGCATAGGGCCTGCACCCATGGCTGTGACCCATTGCCTGGGGCCATGTCAGCACCCCCGGAGGCCTTCAGCTCTGGATGGCTCTGCTTGAGCAGGGAGGGGTTGATGACCTAAAATGTTTGCCAGTCTCAACTTGCCTGTGGTTGTTTGGGCTCCCATCTCTGCAGAATGGCAGCAGAGGGCACAAGTCCAAGCCTGTGCCATGTGCAAGCTGCTGATTTCCTCTGCCTGCTCCAGCACACAGCCTCTGAACCCACTGGCAGTGTGATGGCTGCCAGGCAGAGGACCTCATGGTGTGGTTCCTCTGTCACATTTTCATCACACCCTGTCATGACCTTCCAGCTGGTGCCTGAATGAGAGGAGGGGGACATTCAGTGCCAAGAGTTTCATGGTTACAATCTGCAGCTTCTTCCTCCTGTCTCCACCCTCAGCAGCACAGCACTTGGCCAGGCTTGCAGCCAGCTGTGCAGCAGGACAACCTTCTCCTTCTACCCTGAAGGCACAGCAGAGGCACAGAGGAAACGACCTTCAGATGACACCCAGAGGGAGAATGTGTCACCAAGGCTTTCCAGGGCCTTGGAAGCACCCTTCCAGAGTGGCTGGTTGTGGCCAGGATCTGTGGCCTTGTGAGGGGTTTCTGGTGAGGTCCCTGGGAGCTTTCTCCAGGCCGAACAGTCCCAGCTCCCTCGGCCTCTCCTTGTGCTGCATGGAGATGCTTCATCATCACCACAGCCCTTCCCTGGACTCTGGCATGCTCCTTGGGGAGCCCAGTACAGAATTAAAAGCTTGAAACCACTGTCTCATAGCAAGTGAACAGGGTCCACGCTCCCCAGAGCTTCTTCAAACCAAAACTGTCTGCACTGAGGGGGCCTTGCTGAAGTTACTAAGCACTCACTGGCTGCTCAAATCAAGGAAAGACAGCAGTGTCTGTGGTGGTGCTTGGGGCAGTTTTGGAGTTTTAACTGTAGGATGAGATTTAGTCACTTGCAGGGCTGCAGATTTAGCTGCTGGTTCCCACAGGATGTGGTGGGAAGGTCTAAGGAGGCTCTTGGACCTTTCACGATCATTTTCATGCCCCAGCGTTTGCGAAAGGAGTCAGCAAAGCTCTTCTTAAACTTGTCATTAGCAAAGACATAAATCAGGGGATCCAGGCAAGTGTTTGCCATGGTGAACACCCAGCTGATGTAGTAGGCAACTTCTGCTTCATGCAGGAGCTTACAAGACATGCCGTAGTACTTCACCACAACGGCAATGGTCCTGCAGATGTGCAGGGGCCCAAAGCAGACAGCAAAAATCACCAGGGACACTGTTATCATCTGCAGAGACCTGCTCTTCATCTTCCTGCCTCTGGAGCTTTTCTTTGCCACTTGAGCAATGGCAGCCCCCAGCAGAGCTCCAAAAGTCAAGGAAACAGTGAAGGGCAGGAGGAAAGAGAGCACCATCAAGAAGTTGTTGTAGAAGAAGTAAACAGAGGACAACTCCAACTGATGAATATTCATGCATTTTGCTGAGCCATCAACAACTGAAGTCTTGAGGAGGAAGAAGAAAGGCAGCCCTTGGATGAAGAGGATGATCCAGGTGAGCAAGCTCAGCTTGATCAAGAAGCTTCTCTTCTTCCAGAGGGTCTTGTTCTTGTACCGCACGACCATGAAGTAGCGGTGGATGCAGATGAGCATCAGGAAGTAGATGCTGCTGTACACGTGGGTGCTGTGCAGGAAGACTTCCAGCTGGCAGAGAAACTGCCCAAATGGCCACTGGTTGCCAAGGCTGAAGTAGGAAATCCTGAATGGAACAGCAGGGATGATGAGGATATCCCCCAGGACCAGGCTGAACTGCAGGATCATGCCTGAATCCCACTGCTTGATGTGGAAGCAGAAGACCCAGAAGCTCATGCCGTTGAGCAGCACACAGCCCAGCAGGAGAAGGCTCCCCAGGGCAGGGATGGTGGGGTGCAGCCTCTGAGGCATGCAGTCCACACTTGCATTCATGTAGGTGGGAGAAGGCAGCAGTTCCAGAGACGTGGGAGAAGCCTGTGTGACAATCTGTGAGGGGTGGGGAGGAAAAGAGAAAGCAGTGAAACCATCTGAGCTGGGTCAGAAGCAGCAGGGCCAGGTTTCCAAATGATCCCTGATCCTGAAGGTCTGTGGCCACGTCACATGGGGGTGCTCCTCAGGGGCTGGTGCTGTTGGCACACCTGAGGGACAGATTCCATGCAGAGGGACCTGGACAGGGTTGGGAAGTGAGCCCATGTGAACCTCATGAGGCTCGACAAGGCCAAGGGCAAGGTCCTGCACGTGGAGCGAGGCAATCCCTGGTATCAGTGCAGGCTGTAGGATGTAAGGGTGGAGAACAGCCCAGGAAGAGAAAGTCTTGGGGGTGCTGGTGGGTGAAAAGCTGGCATGAGCTGGCACCCTGAGCAGTGTGCTGCCAGCCCAGCTCCCCAGCAGCACAGGCAGCAGGGGCAGGGAGAGGGTTATTATAGTATCACAGAATGGTTTGGAAGTGACCTCCAAAGGTCATCCAGTCCAACCTCCCCTGGAGTCAGCAGGGGGACTCCACTAGATCAGTGTGGGAGTTTGAGGGATCCTGGATCTCCCTTAACAAAGCCATGGGGACAGAGCCCCATGCCAGGGGGATGGACCTGCTTGTCCCAGGATATTGTGATGTTGTTATTCTATTCTGTGTTCTGGTATCATAGCTTAAAAGGCAGTGCCTGACTGATCTCCTTCCCTTCTCTGCCTTTCCTCCCTTCACTCATGGTTTATGAGGGAGCTGACCTCTGGCTGGCAGGGAATTACTGAGCTGTGTCATGCAGGCTGTGGAGGCCTGGGATCAGTGCTGGGCCAAGTCCTGTTCAATATCTTTATTGATGGTCTGGACCAGGGAATTGAGTCCAGCATCAGTAAGTTTGCAGATGACACCAAGCTAGGAGCAGCTGTGGAGCTGTTGGAGGGTAGCAGAGCCCTGCAGAGGGACCTGGCCAGGCTGGATGGGTGGGCAGAGGCCAATGGGATGAGACTGAACAAGGCCAAGGGCAGGGTTCTACACTTTGGCCACAACAACTCCAAACAGTGCTACAGGCTGGGGACAGAGTGGCTGAGAGCAGCCAGGCAGAGAGGGAGCTGGGGGTGCTGGGAGAGAGGAGCTGAAGATGAGGCAGCAGTGCCCAGGTGGGCAGCAGAGCCAATGGCATCCTGGGCTGGCTCAGGAGCAGTGTGGGCAGCAGGACAAGGGAGGTTCTTCTGCCCCTGTGCTCAGCACTGCTCAGGACACACCTGGAGTGCTGTGTCCAGTTCTGGGCTCCTCAATTCAAGAGAGATGTTGAGGTGCTGGAAGGTGTCCAGAGAAGGGCAGCAAGGCTGGGGAGGGGCCTGGAGCACAGCCCTGTGAGGAGAGGCTGAGGGAGCTGGGGGTGTGCAGCCTGCAGCAGAGGAGGCTCAGGGCAGAGCTCATTGCTGTCTGCAGCTGCCTGCAGGGAGGCTGTAGCCAGGTGGGGTTGGGCTCTGCTGCCAGGCAGCCAGCAGCAGCAGAAGGAGGGGACACAGCCTCAAGCTGTGGCAGGGCAGGTTCAGGCTGGGTGTTAGGAGGAGGTCGTTGTCAGAGAGAGTGATTGGCATTGGAATGGGCTGCCCAGGGAGGTGGTGGAGTCTCTGTGGCTGGAGGTGTTGAAGCCAAGCCTGGCTGGGGCACTTAGTGCCATGGTCTGGGTGATTGGGCAGGGCTGGGTGCTAGGTTAGACTGGATGAGCTTGGAGGTTTCTTCCAAAGTGGTTGATTCTATGATTCTATGATTCCTGGGAGAGCTGCTGGTAGCCTTCCAATGCTTTAAGAGGGCCTACAAGAAAGCTGAGGAGGGACTGTTCATGGAGCAGTGTAGTGACAGGCTGTGGGGTAATGGCTTCAAACTGAAAGAGAAGAAGCTTAGATCAGCTATTTGGAAGAAATTCTTCCCTGTGAGGCACTGTGACAGGTTGCTCAGAGGAATTGTGGCTGTCCCATTCCTGGAAGAGTTCAAGTCCAGGTTGCATAGAGCTTTGAGCAACCTGATCCAGTTGAAGATGTCCCTGCCCATAGCAGGGGTGTCAGAACTAGATGATCTTTAAGGTCCTTTCCAACTCAAATCGTTCCAGGATTCTATGAAATCATGAGCTCAGCATCTCCCCAGACTGCTCAGGGCCACTTTGAGACTGACTCCATGTAACAGTGCCCTCAGCCTGCCCTGCTATGATCACAGTTTGCAGCTCTGTGCTGCATCCCGAGGGAGGTAGAACAGAATCCAAGGAGAACACAGCTGTGAAGGCATTTTGTGGCTGATGTGTTTCCAGCCAGAAACACCTTTGATCAATCCTGGCCTGGGTCAGTCAGAGAAACTCACAACCAAGCTGCACCTTACCGTGTGCTCCAGGGTGCTTGAACGTGGCAGCTGATGAAGGAACATGGCTTGGACAGCTCAGAAGGGGTGGAGAACCAGTTGATCCTCACCAAGGCTTCCCTAAGCCTGGCTGAAACAGGGAGTCATGACTTTAATCCAGCCCATTTTGGTGAACATTTGAGTCTAAGCCATGCTAAGCTGCAGCTAGAGACTGGCTTCTGACAGAGATGTCCATGGCTGCTGCAGCTGTGACTGTGCTTCCCTCTGCCCCTTGCTGCTTCTCCTCAAAAAGACAGACTGAGGGAGTTGGGATTGTTCAGTCTGGAGAGGAGAAGGCTCCAAGGAGACCTTATTGTGGCCTTTCAGTATCTGAAAGGGACTACAAAAAAGCTGGGGAGGGACTTTCTGGGGTGTCAGGGAGTGATAGAACCGGGAGGAATGGAGCAAAACTGGAAGTGGGTAGGTTCAGAGGGGATGTTAGGATGGTGAGACACTGGAACAGGCTGCCTAGGGAGGTGGTGGAAGCTTCATGCCTGGAGGTCTTTAAGGCCAGGCTGGATGGGGCTGGGAGCAACCTGATCTAGTGTGAGGTGTCCCTGCCCATGACAGGAGGGTTGGAATTGGATGATCTTTGAGGTCTCTTCCAGCCCTGACAATTCTAAAATTGAACCTTTCCAGGTAAAGGCTTTTTAACAATATTTTGTTGCTGCCTTCTGGTGATCCTGTGATCACCTCCACAAGCTCCAGCAGTCCCACCCCAGTGCAGAGAGCACCCATGCTGGCAACAAGTGGATCCTCTCACAGAAGCACAGAACCATGCAGGTTGGCAAAGCCCCTCAGGAGCACCAAGCGCAGCCCAGCACCCTGCTCTACAAGATTCACCTTAAACCATAGCCCCAAGCACCACATCCAAACCACCCTGAAACACAGCCAGGGTGGGTGACTCCATCACCTCCCTGGGCAGCTCATTCCAGTCCCTGACCACTCTCTCCATGCAAATTTTTTTCCCAATGTCCAATCCAAACCTCCCCAGGCTCAGCTTGAGGCCATTCCCCCTTGTTCTGTCTGCAGCTACCTGTGAGCAGAGCCCAGCAGCAGCCTCTCTGCAGTGTCCCTTCAGGCAGCTGTAGACAGCAATGAGGTCTGCCCTCAGCCTCCTCTGTTTCACACTACCCATCCTCAGCTCCCTCAGTCTCTCCTCATCAGTTTTATTCTCTAGGCCCTTACACAGCTGTGTTGCCCTCCTCTGGACTCACTCCAGGACCTCCACATCTCTCTTGTATTGTGGTGTCCTTTCTAGCCAAAGCTGCACAGCTCTGTGGTGGCAGTGACCAGCTCAGCTTTTGGGGTGACAAAAATCCACAAGGTCATGGGCTTCAAATTCCTTACACATGGCCTGAATCTGATGCCCCCTCTGTAGGAGACAAGGTTTATGCAATCATTTCTTGATGACAGAGGCAGAGGATCTGTACTCTGAGCAAAAGTGGAAACCTTGAGTAACAAAACCACCTCCAAATCACTCAGCATTTGGAAATCTGCTTTAAATGTAGAATCACAGAATGGAGTTGGAGGGGACCTTAAAGATCATCCTGTTCCAAGCTCCCTGCCATGGGCAGGGACACCTCCCACCAGCCCAAGTTGCTCACAGCCTCATCCAGCCTGGTCTTAAACACTTCCAGGGATGAGGAGTTCACAGCTTGAAGAAGACAAAGGAGGAAAAAACAGATCTGATTTTCTCTGTAACCTGAAGGATAATCCCCCAAGCCTTAGGCACACCTTTACCAGGCAAACAGCAGTAGCATTAGAGCTAATCTGGGTGTGAACAGGAGGAATCAGCAGGCAGCCCTGCAGGGATTTTGCTTCCTCTTTAGAATCACAGAAAGATAGGGGTTGGAAAGGACCTCTAGAAATCAAGTCCAACCTTCCTGCCAGAGCAGGGTCACCCAGGGCAGGTCACACAGGAACACATCAAGATGGGTTTTGAAAGTCTCCAGAGAAGGAGACTCCACAACCTCTCTGGGCAGCCTGCTCCAGGGCTCCAGCATCCTCAGATCAAAGAAATTTCTCATGTTGAGGTGGAACCTCCTGGGTTCCAGTTTGTGTCCATTGCCTCTTGTTGTATCACAGGGCACCAGTGAAGAGAGCCTGGTTCCTTCTTCTTGACACACACCCTTTAGAAAACAGCTCCTCACCTGCTTCAGTCCTTCTGGAACCTGCAGAGCATTGGATGGGGTCACACTCGTGGAGAGCTTGGCCTCTAGAAACCAATCCCTGTTAAACCAGAATATGAATAAAACATTGTTAGGCAGCCACAGGGGCACTCACCCTGTCCTCCCCCGAGGGTCAGTCCACAGCAGAAGCACCTGAGCTCCTTCAGACTCACTGAGAGAACAAGTGGTGGGGCAAGGAGTTTCTGGTGACCCTCTGGTTATATGGTAGGAGGAGAGGCTGGCAATGAAACTGCCCAGTTCAGAGAACTGCAGCAGGAAGAGCAGCAGCTGATTTATCAGAACAGCCTGCTTTTGCTCAAAATCCTCCAGAAACAGGAACCTGTGGTGTTGCTGTCACCAAGGGAAGGCCTGGGAGATGCCAGTGAGTGGAACACAGCTTCTACAAGTCAAGGATGCAGGTGAAGTGGTTGCTTTGATGAGCAGCTCATAGCCTGACCCCAGAGATCACTGGGGAGCAGGAAACATCAAGAGGCCCAGAGTTCAGCTGGGCTGGGGAGAAACCACTCCCCAAAACCACTGGTGCTGTCGGGTTGGTGACCACAGAGGCAGGGTGACATGGGGGCAGCTGGGGAGAAAGGCATTTCCAGATACTGCTCACAGATACATGTCAGTAGCTGCAGCCTCAGAGGCAGAATCTGGCACCAGAGGGAGGATTTCAGATTTTCAGTTCAACCTAGCACCAGATCTCAGCTGCAGCACTCAGGCTCCCCAGAGAGTTTGTGGAGTCTCCTTCTCTGGAGACTTTCCAGGCCTGTCTGGATGTGTTCCTGTGTGACCTGGGCTAGATTGTATGGTTCTGCTCTGGCAGGGGGATTGGACTTGATGCTCTCTTTGGGTCCCTTCCAACCCCTAACACCTGTGATCCTGTGAAGCCAGCAGCATTGGGGTGCTGTTTACTCTCTCAGCTAGCTAAAAGCTGCTGATTCAGTGGGCTCATAAGATCTGGCTGGCGAGGTGTGCCCTGAGCCCCACCAGCTTCTCCAAACGAGCATCATGCTGCACATCAGAAGATGAGGATTTCTGAAGCTGTCTCCCTGCTCCTTTACCAAGCAAAAGAAAACCCCCAAAAGGCTTTGCTGTGATAGTCAGGAGATGATCTCCAGCGTGGTGACTCTGTCAGTCCTCTGGTCCAAGCCCAGCTCATGAAACTCACTGCTGCCAGCTCTGAGACACTGGAATAGGTTGCCCAGAAATGGGGCATTCCATTGCTCTGGAAATGTTCAAGACCAGGCTGGAGGAGGCCTTCAGCAGCCTGGGCTAGTGGGAGGTGTCCCTGCCCATGGCAGGGATGTTGGAACTGGATGATCTTTGGGGTCCCTTCCAACCCAAACCATTCTGTGATTCCAATCCCTAGCTGAGACTAAAGGACAGAGGGTGAAATCCTGATGCTCCATCCCAACAAACTCTTTGGGACAAGATGGGATACATCTCTGCAGGAAGGATTTGACCTCTGGCTGGTCAACATTTCATGCTTTAAACTCACTTGGAACAGACCTGCTAGCCGCCAGCATTGGAGGCTGTCACTGGCTCACTATGAAAGGCTTGGAAACTTCTGAGGACCATTTCAAGCCAAAAAGGAAGTGTCTAAGATAAGTGTGGTTTAGTGTACAGCCTCCAGCCCACGGAGTCTATTTAGAGCAGAGCCTGCAGCCCCCACAGCCTCCCACCCCTGAACTAACATGATCTGAAGCCACAGGAGGTGATTTCCTTCCACAGCGCTGAGCAACACTGCAAGGAGGAGCCCTGCTCAGCATAGCCTGTGGCTGTGATGGGGCTTACAGTAAGGGCTGGGCTCTTTTTCTGGGTACCTCTTCTGTATTTCAGAGCACAGCAGCTGTGTGGTTTTGTGTTGGACACTGCTGGCTACAGGGCATGTTCAGAGTCATTTCTCCTGTATCATGACATCATGGCACAATCCTTCCATGCCGAGGAGTTATCCACCTCATGCGTGGGGGAAGTGCTTGTTCAAGGGTGCTGTGGGTGAGCAGTGAGGTGAGGGGGCAGAGTCAGCCCCAATCTCACCCCTAGGGGACTTAAATTACCTTGGTAGGCATCGCCCTTAACTGCATCCTTCTCAGCTGGGACCTCCTGTCACCACAGCTAATTGTGCAAATGCCAACTTACAGGTGGGGTCTGGACTCGGGACATGGAGTTGCAGGTGCCTGGGGTCCACGCTGAGGACTGCTGGATGCCAAACTCCACACCACCAGCAGCTTCCACCACGAGGTGTGTCTCTTGAGCAGGACTTTCTCCAACATTGCTGCAGAGCAATTTCACTACTTGCAAAACAGCAAAACAAAGCCTGCAGCTACCTGAAACAAGACTCTGGTTTGGGGACACCTGTCCCTCTGCACGACAGAAGAGAGCACAAACATTCAGCATCACAGATGTTCTCAGCCATACTGCAGCATCCCTTACACTGCTGCACCTCTGGAGTGGCTTCCAGACACCACTTTTGCTGGCTCCCAGTCTGTGGAAGCAAAAAACGGTAGAGAGAGAGGCAAGGCCTGAGTGAGAACAGAGACAATCTAAACACTATGTATGGAAAAGAGTTTATTGGAGGTGCAGATGACAATATTTACAGGGACAAGTCCAGCATGTGGTCAGCAGAGCACAGGGTTCCTGTCCCTAGCTTGGGGGTGCAGCAGTCAGGATGCCTGCCTGCCCCATCCAGGTCTGTTTGTGCTTAGGTTTGTACTCCCTTGTTGGGGCTGTTCACCCAGCTTGTGCAGCGAGGTCAGACCTGTCCTGCACCACTTCAGTTGCTGCTTTGAACCCTTTCTGCACTGCAAGGGCTCCCAGCAGGTGCACACACCCTGGCAGAAGGGCAGGGAGAACACAGAACTGTAGAATCAGGGCCTGCTTTGGGTGGGAAGAGACCTTCAGGGGTCATCTGCTTCAACTCCCCTGCAGTCAGCAGGGACACCTGTGACTAGAGGAGCTTGCTCCTACCCTCACACAACCTCTGTTTCCAGGGGTGAGGCATCTACCACCCCTCTGGGCAACCTGGGACAGTGTCTCACCACCCCCAGGGTAAAACATTTCTTTTCTCTGGTTTGAACCTGCCACTTTTGGTTTCAAACCATCAGCCCTTGGCCTGTCACAACAAGCCCTGCTCAAATGTCTGTCCCCAGCTTTCTGATCATCTCCTTTACGCACTGAAAAGCCACCAGAAGGTTTACCTCGAGTCTTCTGTTCTCCAGGCTGAACAACCCAAACTGTCTCAGGCTGGCCTCACAGCAGAGGGGTTTCATCCCTCTCAACATCCAGCTGCACATCCCCCAAAAAACAGGACAGCCTCAACTCTGGCAGGCAAAGTCTCTCCCACCCAGAAACACTTTCTGAATCCTTGTCCTCCTGCCACCTTCTCCAGAGGTGTTCAAGAGAAGCCTGGATGAGGCACTTAGTGCCATGGTCTAATTGACTGGATAGGGCTGGGTGTCAGGTTGGACTGGATGAGCTTGGAGGTCTCTTCCAACCTGGTTGATTCTATTCTATTCTATTTGTCACTTTGTTAGTTGTGAGTGCACCTGTGGGTACTGGGTTGGGCAGTGGACATCTGGGGAACAGCCACAGTGTCACACAGCTGAGGCACATCTTCACAGGGAGTTTATGCACCTCCAACCTCCCACTAGAACAGGTCACCCAAAGGCCTCATCCAACCTCACCTTGAACACTTCCAGGGAGGTTGTGGAGCACAGAATCAAAAACATCCCAGCACAAGGAGTGAGTTTCATTTCCCAGGGCAAATACTTCATCTCCCCTATCAGTAGGGGTCTACAGCTGAGTTTCTTCTCCAGCCTTCCTGGGACAGAGGATTGGGTACATCAAGGGCATGGTGCAGTCAGCTTTCTTAGGCTCAGAGAACCACAGAATTGTTTGGGTTGGAAGAGACCTCTGAGATCATCCAGACCAACCATCAGCTCAACACCACCATGGCCACTAAACCATGGCCCCAAGTGCCATGGCCACAGGTTTCTGGAACACCTCCAGGGATGGGGACTCCACCACCTCCCTGGGCAGCCTGTGCCAATCCCTCACCACTCTCCAACCTAACCCTCCCCTGGCACAGTTTCAGGCCATTTCCTCTCCTACCACCTGATGCTAGGGAGAAGAGCCCAACCCCCACCTCACTGCAGCCTCCTTTCAGGGAACTGTAGAGAGTAATGAGGTCTCCAACCCCCAGCTCACTGCAGCCTCCTCTCAGGGAGCTGTAGAGAGCAATGAGGTCTACAACCCCCAGTTCACTGCAGCATCCTCTCAGGGAATTGTAGTGAGTAATGAGGTCTCCAGCCCCCAATTCACTGCAGCCTCCTCTCAGGGAGCTGTAGAGCAATGAGGTCTCCCCTCAGCCTTCTCTTCTCCACACTAAACACTCCCAGCTCCCTCAGCTGCTCCTCCCCAGCCCTGTTCTCCACACCTTTCCCCAGCTTCATTGCCCTGCTCTGAACCTTCTCCAGCAACTCGATGTCTTCTTTTGTTGTTTAACTCCGGAGGAGTCAAATGGCAGCCCCTGAGGTGCCCCTCATTGTAGCAGAGGGCTCTCTGCATGTCTGGCTCAGCCCTACTTTGGGCCAGGTGACTCCTGCCCAGGGTGACTGAGCAAACAGCATCAACCAGCAGGAACAACTTGCAGTCAGCCCAGCTGCAGATAAATGTGCAAATGTATCTGCTGGCGACTTCTGGCTGATGAATGCACAACCTATTCCCACTCCCTTCCCTATCTGCTGCTGGGTAATGTGTCTGTGACCCTGAGTCAGGTTTATAAATGGTTGGCAACCAGCAAAACCAAACCCCAGGCTGTGTGTGCCTGCAAACCAGGCAGGTGCTTGGCCATGGCCCTGGGCTTCTAGGAGCTGAGGATCAGCTCCACGATTCCCATCCTGCTCACAACTGCTCCCTGGGGTGGCAGGATGTGACTCCTGCCTCTGTCAGACCTGACTTTATGCCTCCCTGTTGCTTTCTTTTCCCTTTGCTCACTGCAAAATCATCCTTTATGCTCTGGGAACACTCCAAAGAAATCCAGCGAGAGGTCACTGCAGTGGATTGCATTCGGTGGCAGAGCTCTGAGTCATTGCTTCAGGAGGTGTCCCCTGTCCCCCCGGGGCTGACTCATTTAGCCAAGGTGCAGAAAAGCAAACAACTACTCACAGCCTCCCAGGAGCTGTGATTTAACAAGGAACCAGCATTTCCAAAGTGTCCTGACTTCTGGGTGTCCTGGCAGGCAGATGCAGCTGGCACTTGGTGACAAACTGGACATCAAAGGCTCTGCAGTCATAGAATGGGTTAGGATGGAAGGGACCTCAAAGATCATCCAGTTCCATCCCCCCTGCCATAGGCAGGGACACCTTCCACTAGCACAGGTTGCTCAAAGGCCTCATCCAACCTCACCTTGAACACTTCCAGGGAGGTTGTGTGCTCCACAATCTCCCTGGGCAACCTGTGCCAGTGTCTCACCACCCTCAACCTGTGCCAGTGTCTCACCACCCTCAACCTGTGCCAGTGTCTCACCACCCTCACTGCAAACAACTTCTTCCTAACATCTAGTTTTGATTTCCCTCTGCCAGTTTAAACCCATTCCTCCTCAACCTTGTCAGTAGTTCCTCCCCAGCCCTCCTGTAGCCCCCTTCAGATCCTGGAAGGCCACTCCAAGGTCTCATCAAAGCCTTCTCTTCTCCAGGCTCCAGAGCCCCAACTCTCTCAGCCTGTCCTCATAGCAGAGCTGCTGCAGCCCTCTGAACATCTTCATCATCTTCTCTGGACTCACTCCAACAGTTCCATGTCCTTCTTCTGTTGGGGGCTCCAGAACTGTACACAGTACTCCAGGTGGGAATCACTTTGGGAAGTACTGCCTAGCAGTCACAAAGTCCTTGGGTGGGAGGAGAGGAAGCTGGAACCATTTGGAGGCTTCCCAGGTTTACTCAGGCAGGAGCAAATTTCCTTCTCACCAGGTGCTCAGCCTTTTGGGAAGAAGAGAGAAGTCACTTTGCTGTGTTGGGTGGCAAAAACCTTGTCCCATGCCTGATGATCCTGATGCTGGCAGAGGTGTCTCCACCCCAGCTCCTCACCACGAAGGGATGGATGCCCAGCATGAAAGGGTTTGCTCCTCCTCAGTCACGCCAGCCTCAGTGCAAAGGAGAAAGCTGCAGGGTGCAGATCACGGTGCCTGGAGCATGCTTTGGTGCTGGCTGCTGCCCAGAGGGAGTCAGTCTGTGCAGACCTCCTGAGGGATGGTTGCCTCTGGCTCAGAAATCTCTCCCCATGCTGCCCAGCAGCAGCCTCAGGCTTTGCGGATGATCCGTCCTGGTTTCCTCCAGTCCCTGTACCTCTCCCTGCGCACTGAGTGCACCAGAGGCCTGGAGAAGCTGGAGTGGTTTGATCTGGTGGCATTGCTAGTGAGGAACAAAGGGAGACATCATTACTGGCGTGGGTCAGAGCCAGGCCACTTCTCCTGCACCTAGTGGAGGCTCTTGAAGGGACAGGGAATTTTGTTCAGCAGAATGGAGTTCGCCACTGCTGCTGCAAGAACTTGCTGCAGCCCTTGATCACAGGATCACAGGATCACAGGGTGCTAGGGGTTGGATGGGACCAAAGAGCTCATCGAGTCCAACCCCCCTGCCAGAGCAGGACCACACAGTCTAGCTGAGGGCACACAGGAACACATCCAGACAGGCCTTGAAAGTCTCCAGGGAAGGAGACTTCACAACCTCTCTGGAGAGCCTGTGCCAGTGCTCTGGGACCCTTACAGTGAAGAAGTTCCCCCAGGTGAGCAGAGCCTGTACCCCCCTCCTGACCCCCAGCCCTCAGGTGTTTATAAGCATTTATTAGATCCCCTCTCAGTCTTCTCTTCTCCAGACTAAGCAGCCCCAGGTCCCTCAGCCTCTCCTCACCAGGCAGTGCTCCAGTCCCCTCATCTTCCTTGTAGCCCTCCCGAGGACTCTCTCCAGCAGATCTCTGTCCCTCTTCAACTGAGGAGCCCAAAACTGAAGGCAGTACTCAAGATGGGGTCTCACCAGGGCAGAGCACCTGATGCTCAAGGTGCCTGTACTGCAGATACCTGGGGTGAGCCTCTCCTGGGCACCCAATAGGACAATAAAGACCCTCCCTATGCCAGCTACTGCAAGTCTTGGGAAGAGCTGCTGAACCACAAGTGCTTAGGACCTCATAAACTGCCCTGAGGAGCAGGTCCCCTTTAGCCAGATAGGTCACTGAAGCCAAACCTCTTGGCTCCTTGAAACTTTCACTTCAGATACTTTTGAGTAGTTTTTTCTTAGAGGCACTTGAAAAGTTTGTCAGGCCCTGGGACAGGCTGCCAGGGACGTGCTTGAATCATCATCCCTGGAGATGTTTGAAAGCTGTTGAGGTGGAACTTCCTGGCTTCCAGTTTGGATCCATTGCCACAGGGCACCACTGAGAAGAGCCTCACCTCTTCTGCTTGACACCCACCCTGTAGCTATTGATTCAGATAACCATTGATTAGATCCCTCTCAGCCTTCTCTTCTGCAGGCTAAACAGCCCCTGGGCTCTCAGCCTTTCACAGAGTCACAGAATGTCCTCCAAAGGGACCTCCAAAGCTCATCCAGTCCAACTCCCTGCAGAACAGGATCACCCAGACCAGATCACACAGGAACACATCCAGGCAGGTGTTGAATCCCTCTAGAGAGGGAGACTCTACAATCTCCCTGGGCAGCCTGTGCCAGGCTTTTGTCACCCTCACAGGAAAAAATTCCTCCTCATGTTTCCATGGCATTTCCTGTGCCTCAGCTTCCAGCAGTGCCCCTTGTGCTGGCACTGGCATCACCCAGCAGAGCCTGGCTGCAGCCTCCTGGCACTCACCTGCACATCTTTATCACCATTACTGAGGTCACCCCTTAGACTCCTCCTCTCCCAGCCCCAGCTCCCTCAGGCTCTCCTCGTAACAGAGATGTTCCACTTAATCACCTTTGTGGCTCTGCACTGGACTCTCTCCAGCAGTTCTGTATCCTTCCTGAACTGGGGAGCCCAGAGCTGGACACAGTACTCCAGATGTGGCCTCACCAGGGCAGAGTAAATGGGGAGGAGAACCTCTCTTGACCTCCTAACCACAGTGCTTCTAATCCACCCCAGGATGGCATTGGCTCTCCTGGCCACCAGAGCACACTGCTGGCTCATGGTCAGCCTCCCATCCACTAGGGCCCCCGGATCCTTTCCCTCTTCACTGCCTTCCAACAGGTCAGCCCCCAACCTATACTGATATCTGGGACTGTTCTTTCCCACCAACAGATATTTCAGTCCCTTCAGCATCCTCCTAGTCTCTGTTGGACTCTCTCCAGTATATCCCTGTCCCTCTTAAGCTGGGGAGCCAAGGACTGGGCACAATACCCCAGCTGTGGTCTCACCAGGACAGAATAGAGGGGAAGGAGAACCTCCCTTGACCATCCAGATCATTCCCCCCCCCAGGCCTGTAAGCAGTGGAGTGGGATAGGAAGGAAAGTCTGGTGGAGAACAGAAGCGAGGAGGGACTCCAGAAGCGGCTGCTGAATGGGAGCAGGGAGTGGGGGAGCTGCCAGCCACTGCAGGAGCGGAGGCCGAGAGAGCTGGGGGAAAGCTGTGAATGTGAGGAGGAGCTGCTTCCCAGCACAGCTTGTTACTATCCACCAGCCACGAAAGGAGGGGCAGCCCTGAAATCCCTGCCCGTGCTGAGGGTGCAGTCAAGAGACAGCTCTCTCGTGTCCTAATTAGCCCTCTGCTTTGTAACTTCATTTCCTAATTGCTTTTCAAGTTAATTACTTGTTACAAACAGGCTGGGGAGGTGGCAGCTCGAGCCCTGTGGCAGGAGATGAAGCTGCACCTCTATAGCACTGGCTCAGATCCAGGCTGTGCTGGGAAATGAGGTGGCCTTAGCTCACCTCTTCCGAGGAGGTCTGCCTTGTTGTTATCTCGAGTCTAAGCACTTACAGGAAGATTTTGGGTGGCTTTCTTGACAGCCTCTTGCAAATCCCTCCTAGAAGTCAATAATCCTGGGCTCCCAGATCACACCAGCCTCTCGTCCTCATCTCTCCCAGCTCAGCTGGGACTCAGCACCCAGAGGTGGCTCAATGGCTGCATGCAGAGCAGGAGCCACTGGCACCCAGGCTGAGCTCAGTTAAATCAAAGCCAACATTGTCACTCTCTGCTCTCAGGCTGCTGCCATATTGGCTGTGAGAGGACAGGTGACCCTCAGGCCAGGCTGCCAGGGACAGATGGCATCTGGGCCAGAGCTAAACCCTGCTTTTGAGCTGGCTTTGTGCTGTGGTGCTCCTGACCAGACACAAGGCAAGAGGAAGCTTTCTTGCATTGCTAAGCCATGGCTTGAACTCTTTGGAGAAGCAGGCTGCAGATGTCACCACCATTTCCCAGCACTTTCTAGGCCCAAGCCTACAGTGAAACATGAACATCTGGCTCCAGCTGTGCTCTCTGAGCACTGGGAAACCTGGCCCCCAGGGCTCATCACTCAAGGAGGTTCTAGCATTGCTGCAGCAGGAGTGGTGAGCCCAGGCAGTGTCCATGCAGGATAACCTTCATTCCCTTAAGAGGATCCCAGCTCCTCCTGTAATTTTTCAGTTCTCCAGGCTGCAGAACTTCACTTGTTTGTGGTGCTGTCTGTGACCATCCTGTGTGACACAGGCAGATGTGGTGGCTTGGCTTTCCCAAACTGTCTGGAGGCAGCTAGAAGAGCAGCAGGAGCAGGTATCAGGGCAAGGGCAGGGTGGACTGCGTGGTCAGCTCAGATGAAGCCAGCTGGGATAACCCCAGGCTGTAAGGTCCTGCACAAACCATGCAGCTTGCTCCCACCTCTCCAGACAAGGCTGGGTTAGATGGCAGCCTCTGGAGACTTCTGGTGTTGGTGAGGCACCTTAGGTTCTCCTAACAAATATCAGCCCTCTGACATTATCCTGGCTGCTTGATGCAAGATGCTTGCAGGGCTCCAGGAAATAAAATGATTCACCAGGTTTTCTGGTCTCTGCAATATGCCTTTTGCTAGCACTGAGGTACCTCAGACCTTGGTGCAAGTTCTGTGCAGTGTTTCCTTGAAGACAGTGAGGAAATCTTCCTCTGCCCCCCATCCTAACCCACCCAGGAGGTCTTTCTCTGCCCCCCATCCTAACCCAGCCAGGAGGTCTTCCTCTGCCCCCCATCCTAACCCAGCCAGGAGGTCTTCCTCTGCCCCCCGTCCTAACCCAGCCAGGAGGTCTACCTCTGCCCCCCATCATAACCCATCCCAATGCTTCTAAGCTATTTCTGCTTTGGAGCTGTCTCCACCCAAGGCTGCGTTCCCAGCGCTAATTGTTTTACTCATACAACTACAGACAGTGCAAGGTGCGGCTCAGCTCTGCTGCTCTGGAAATTCAGCCAGGGAATCAACCCTGAACTGCCAAGGGACTGGTACCTGCTGCCTACTGATTTCCAGCAAGCCATGGGTGCAGCTTTGGACCACTGCTTTCATAGAAGCAGAGAATGGTTTGGGTTGGAAGGGACCTTTAAGGATCTCCAGTCCAAGCCCCCTGCGGCCAGCAGGGACATCTGCCACTAGAGCAGGTTGCTAAAAGCCCCAAACAACCTCAGCTGGGATGCTTCCAGGGGTGGGCATCTCCCACCTCTCTGGGAACCCTTGGCCAGTGTTTAACCACCTTCTATCTCTTGGTGGTCTGGCCTGTGGGAGACAGCTCTGGGACATGTATTTGCAGCACCAAGCACCGCAGGGCTCTAACTGGGGCTGGGATTGCTGCGCGTCAGAGGATTAGGATAAGGAGCAAGCTGTGAGCTCTGCATGCTCCTTCTGCGGCTGTCAGCCCTGAAGCAAACTGGGTCACAGGCAGCTTTCTAGGTCCAAAGCTACAAGGTTTTGTTGTGCCATTGTCTGAGACCTGGCAGGAGTTGAATTTTGGGTCCTAATCATGCAGGTGATGGATTGCTGTCAAGAGAGCTTTCATTGCAAGACCCAAACAATGCTTCAGCACACTTGATCTAGCGTGAGGTGTCCCTGCCCATGGCAGGGGGATTGGAACTGGATGATCCTCCAGGTCCCTTCCAGCCCTGACTGCCCCAAACACCTGCAGGAGGTGGGACAAGATGAACAGGAGGCAGAACAATGTCTGCAGAACCATTTCTGGATTTTTAAAGGGTATGCAGCAGTTTTCTTTCACATCTTAATTTTTCCAGCTCTTGGTGTTGTTGTTGGGCAGAAAACAAGGCAGGGATTAGTGTGGCAGTGGGAGGAGGCAGGAAGATAGTGCCCTGCACACTCCTGGTTTAGCAGTAACTGCTCCCATTGCGAAAGGGCCCCAGAGGTTTGTGCCTCATTGAGGAATATCAGGCACGAAGTGCAGCTCCCTCTGCTACCTGCGTTCTTCTCTTCCAGGGAAAAGAGACTGAGAACCTGAGTCACAGCACATTTGCCCCCCCCCCCGAAACCCACCCCAAATCCTGGGCACGTTTGTGGGTGAGCCTGCCAAGGGCACAGTCCCTTCAGACAATAGAGGCTCATGAGATTAGCAGCTCTTAACGCTACCTCTGTGCAAAACACAGCAGCTGAAGAACACACACACAGAGCTACAAGGACCAAGGCACAGGCACAGAGGACCATTTTCCCCACCAAAATCACACCTGAGCTAGGTGCATTTTAGAAACACAATAGGCATCAGCTCACCTGGAAGACCAAACCGGACCTGGCTGCTTCTTTGGCTTGGCTATCTGCTTCTGGTACTCCATCCAGCCACTCACCAGCTCGTGAAGGATCATCACGTAGAGAAGGAAAATAAGAATCCTGGGATCCATCCGTGGCACCTCGTGGTCTGCTTCATTGGGGACAGGTGACATTGGATGGCGAGTGATGGGGAGGGCAGCCGGAGGGGCGCAGCTCCTGCGGGCAGGGCTCTGGGGGGGGAGCTGGAGGGCTGAGGAGGCGGTGGCTGGAGAGCAGCCTCGCAGGCTGGCTGCTGTGTGGAGTGAATTAAGGCTGGAGAAATCTCCCGGGGGGCTGCGAGGCTGCTGCCTATTGCGTGGAGCGGCATAAACACAGCTGCAGAGGCTACGGACGCCTCCTTCGGAGGGGTGGATCACATCTTCTGGGACTCCATCCCTTTGTCTGCCTCTCCTTCGTGCTTTGTCTGCATTACTCCGCAGCCAGCAGCTTCCGACGCGTCGCTCGCAGGAGCAGCCCTGCTTGGGCAGCGCTCGTTTGATCGGCGCCAGGGGCACGGTTGGCAGCTGTGCCCTCAAGCCGGCAACCGGGGGGGCACTGCCTGGCTGCAGAGGATCCATCAAAGCCCCGCTCGGTGACTGGGGAATCGCAGCTGTCGCTGCCCGGCGCCTCAGGGTTTTGGTCTGCAGGGAGCCGATGCTGATTGGGAACATTCCTGAGGGGTTCGCAGCTGAGGAATCTTCGCCGCCGGCTTTGCTCACACTGCGATGTTCTCATTACTCCTCACCTGCGTCCTCAGCTGCTCTTCCCCCACTGATGAAGCTCTGGAGGGTACCTGATGTGCAGAAAAAGCCTGGTGCCACAATTCCCTTTTTTTCCTCCCATACCACAGCTCCTCTCCCAGTTTCTCCTCTTCATTCTCTTTGGCAGGCTAGGATCCTGATTAGCTGAGATCTGTTTGTGACACCAGATCCCCTTGGCCACAGCCTTCCTGCAATGAGAACCCCCAGGACATCCCCCAGGAATCATAGAATGATTTAGCTGGGAAGAGACCTCAAACATCATCCAGTTCCAAACCCCTGCCATAGGCAGGGACATCTCCCACTAGAACAGGATGCCTTGAACACCTCCAGGGAGGGAGGATCCACAAGAACCCCAGGACAAGCCCACGGAGACCCCCAGGCCAGAATTCAATATACAGAGCTGGCATTTCTAGCAGAACAAGAGGACAGCTCAGTTGGCTTTAAACCTTTGGATAAACTGAATCCAAACCTGCTCTTCCTTTGCACCATTTAAAATCAGCCTTTGTCAGCATCTGCCTTGTTTTTTAAGACCACATTGCAGAACATTTGTGTGATTCCAGTGAAATCTTTCCATAAGTGAGAGAGTCTTCAGCAGTGGTTTCATTATCAGCATCATCTGGAAGCAAGAATGAAGGCTGGACAACCTACTTTGCTTAACAGAGCTGATCCCATTTGGTGTAAAAGAGAAGGCCCACATGTGGAGCAAAAGCAGTGACCTTCATCCTCTTCAGCTCCACAGCTCCTCCATGGAGTGCTGGCCTTGCTCTCTGGCACAGGGCATGGTTCAACCTGCTGCTCAGTGCACTTCATAGATTCATAGGTTCATAGAACTACAGCACTACAGGCTGGGGCCAGA